>CALNVZ010000649.1:23852953-23870172 GCA_940671915.1 Paracentrotus lividus
CATTATATGAGCGTAGATATATTCTTTTCATTACCATGGCAATGTTGAGTGTGAGATGAATAAAATAACATTTGAAATACAGCATTATACTCTTTCCGCCATCCCTGTATAATTACGGTATTTCGTATCTGACTTTTTAGTTGATCTTTTTGTAGATTGACATTACTTTTGTTGGAAAAAGGGAAAATTAATATTTTCTGTTGTAACACTTTGTTATATGCCTTTGGGATTACTTCTAGGAAATTAACTGATACGAATTTGAATATCGATGTCGTAATTATCATTATGATCTTCTAGATTTTTTTTTTTTAGTACATGGTTCTGAATACGGTTTATAGAAGAAAGTTTTAGCATGAGGAGAAATAAAATCACTTCAATATAATTATGAATACATTTTAAAACTTTAAATTTGAACGCCTCCACCGATACGTCTCGAGACTATTTTGCATGATCAAGTTGACAACAAGTTTAATATTAACATACATTCAAGGGTATGTGCTATCCCCTTCCCATATCTGCATGTATATGTAGCTGAATGCAGTATTGTTTTTCAGAAGACAAAAAAAAAAAAAAAAAAATAGAAAGAAATTTCCTTTTCTATTAATCCCCATTCCCATTTTGTAATCATAAGTTATTATGCTATTCAAATGTTACGAATTGTGCCTAATAAAATTGCCAGCCCCCGCTTCCGCCCCCCCCCCCGCCCCCTAGTCAGATTCAATTTGACACTTAAACAAATTTCAGTGTAGAGTGGAGACTAGCCTCCAAACTCACTGTCTGTGTCAAATAAGTTGGGAGAAGCTATAGTACATGGGTGAATCTAGTTCTTAACTTCAGACCCTAATAAGCGAACAACATGGGTTTGTGCCTGCAAACTACCCCCCCCTGATCATTCAAGCTGCCATATTGTACAAACACACTCATGAATACGCCTACCATACCCACGTATACGATTCACATGAGAATGGGTCAATTTTGTGATACAGACTTTAAAGTCACACTGAAATCGTCTTGGTTTATCGATCAATAAACGCACAAAAGAGGCGTTGTCAATTGTTAATGGAATCTGTTTGGCCTCTTTTCATACAATATCGATTAGCTAACTGCCTAGAGTCAAACACACGTATATCGTAGTGGTACACTGCATTGATGTAGATGAAATGATGTATTATATAAGCATGACCGTAACATGTAATTTACACGATCAGATGGGTATAGGCAACAAGTTGTATCGTATCTGCGGATCGATACTTCGAGAGCATAAAATCATGTCGTCTGCGTCAAGTCAAAGGGCGTTAGGTAACCATGGTAATAATACATTATAAACTCTAAATTACAAGGATTTAGAATAAATCCCGAAAGATTGAAGATGGGGACCAATCGATATTTGGATTTAAATGGAAATAAAAAATGCCTAAAATTTCAATCATTAGGATTTAGCTTTACACCCAAACATTGATTGGTCCCTATCTAGAATACTGGCCTTTGGGAGTTACTTTTGATTTATAGTGTATAGGTCACATGTATAGTTAATGCCACAGTCTGGCTTTTAACTTATTAGACGGCCTATCAGATTTTTTTTTTTTTTTTTTTTCACCATCATGACAAAACACTCTATATTTTACCATACGGAACTATTGTTTCATATTAAAAACCACGAATAGGCTTATGATAATATTGTAAACCTTAATGCACTCCATTAAAAAAGAGAAGAAAAAAAAATGAAGAAGAAGAAGAAGAGCATAATTTCATTCACATTTTGAATGTCCTCAGCCTAAAAACGACAACAAGCTTTCTCATATAAATTTTGCTGCCGCTGCTTCCAATTATGTTTTTATTTTTAAAGATAAACCTTGACTTATTCATAATCATCGTGCCTGTATCGTAAACTAGAATATGTATCTCACGTCGTGTTAGGACAAAAAAATTAAAAAAAAAAAATCATGTTTTGTATTCGTGGAATAGAATTTGAGTGAATTCACATTGAATAGTCGCAACATTACTACATATCTTCCTACAGAATAATAACGAAATGACACCAAATTATTTCTTGTAATTTATATATATTTTTTCTATGTATGAGAATCTTGTTTGTACATGAATAGTCATTCCATTTCAATACAATAAAATGGATGTAACTGATTCCATTTGGCATTCGTGTACTAGTATTACATTGAAATCAATGAAGAAACTATGACATAATTATAATTAGTGCGCACTATTATACTCTAGATAAGTACCAGTAAACAGTTTGGGTATATAGCAATTTGAATAATAATGACAAAGTGGTGGGACAATGCAGTCCTTTCGTTACGTTATGTTTGTTCATGTTTTGGAAACTAATATGATGAATCGTCCCTCTATCCAATTAATAGAAAAAAGGTTCAAGCGTTGCTATTATGTAACACTTTAGTCCGAGAAAACATCCTTTTATGCAAAATTGATCATTTACAATACGATTAAAAATGTAGGTTTTTATTAATCTAATTATAATTGAAAAATAAATTAAATAAAGGTCATATTATCAAAACAATGCCAATATATCATCAACATCAGCTAGAGATTATTTTTCGGCATAAACAAATCGATAGAAAAAAAAGATGATAGCCACAAAATTAGAGTATGGACTTCTTGGAGAGGACAATTAAACTCCTATGTTTTAAACAAGCTAATCTAAATTACAATAGTAACATATACAATTTTAGGTTTCGAATACTGCTTCTTCTCTTTCTTTATTGTCATTAAGATAGTACACACATTTTATTGTTTGAAATAGCACGATAGAGTCACTTCATACGATGAATAATATTTTACTGTAAGTCTGCACACAGAAAGTGAGGTATGTGGAGGCCCCACGAAATGTATAGTGATTCCATTTAACAAGAATATAGTCAAATATGAGAGCACAAGAACAAATTCTATTGCATTCAATCATAAATATAACATTCACAATATATTATGGTAAGAAAAATGTTAAATGTATACATGAGCAAAAACATTATCAAATGCCATTACACGATGGTGTTATTCATGCGAAATAATCTTGAATACATCATATGTAATTTCTACAAGTGAAAATCCCTTACAAATTGCACGGGAGGATAATGCGAAAATACAAGAGTTGGATTACACAAGAGCAAACATATTCAAACACAATTCATCTAAAATTAAAAATCAATAAATAAAAAAATCTTTCAGCCATTAGTTAGAAATACGCGTATATCATGTTCTCTCTCACTCTCTCTCTCTCTCCCTCTCTCTCTCTCTCTCTCTCATTTACTTTTCCCCCCTTAAAAAAATTAATTATCATTATTTTTTAACATTTTTTTTTGACGATCCAATGCGCCTTCGAAACGAATGAACATAAAGTGAATGAAATAGGATTATAATGAAGACAAACACATGAAAAAGTCTTTAAAAAAAATTAAGTCAACGGCGGATCCAGGGGAGGGGGCAATAGGCGTGCGCCCCTATGGTTTAGAAAAAACTCATTGTATGTACTTGTTAATATCAGAAAAATGTCGGCTGTGCCCCCCCCCCCCATTTTCAAAATCATTTTCGGATCTGCCCCCTGAAAATTGATCCAGATATACATACTACTAGTAACTACAATCATCATCTAACGAGTTCAAGTATATATTTTTTTTCTTCAAAACTCGTACGCTTTACTGATGTGAAGTTCAGAAGAGATACCCTTGCATTTAGTTTATGTCATCTCTTGCTATCTTTTCAAGATGAGCCCTTTATATCCAGAAATGAGTCAAATTTTCATTGGCGTATCCATTGCTGCGAATCAACAGAGGGGCGGAAACACCCTCAAAAGGGTGCCTCACATGGGGGTCTGTCCTGATCAGTGCATGTGCCGATATACCCTTTTTCGAACTACAGGGGTAAACATTCTGCCTCTCCTCCTCTATGCGATGCATTGCTACACCATTGATTTATAAGTTACCATGGTTACTGTTCAATAGAGGAACCCCGAACCGGAAAGGAACGTCTGTAGCTGTGTGTTAATCTGTTCCGGGTTAACAGCGGCCAGGTCACCCGGTCCTGCCGTGCCGTGCTCGATGAAAGTATTCCATCGGACGCTGAAGATGGCGAGCGGATCTTCGTGGAGTTTCGTTAGGCAGTCGATGAGGTATGCGATATGGTCGTCGGGCTTGTGGTAGAGGATGCCCGCCATTAGGCTCTGGATTGAGAAGGAAGATAATGAAAAAAAAAAAATATGACGTGAATAATCGTTTTCTTATCACTGTGCACGGTCATCGAGCGGAGACGTCTCTGAGACTCGTAGAATCAGAGAAGTCTCCGAGAGCTCAGCAACGGGCTTTTGGTAGAGGATTCCTGCCATCAGGCTCTGGGTGAAGAAGGAAGATAAGGAAAGAAAATAAAACTTGATAAATGACGTAAACAATCGTGTTCTAGGCCCTCGAGCTGAAGGTGGTATCTCACTTCGTACATAGACTCGGAGAAGTCTTCGAGACGTTTCCGAGAAGTCTCCGCGATGGGGAAAAAAATCTCATAAAAATGTTCAATTTTCCCGCGACTCATGAGACGTCTTTGAAGCGGACGTCTATGAGATGTCTTTGCGACCAAAAGAATATCAAAACGTTAACTTTTTTTTTTCTTTGACCACGGGTCTGCATAACCGTAATCAACAAGATCAAAGAAACACAAAGATGTGTGATACATGTACATAATAATTATACATTCATGTATTCTTACTCTTAGCAAAATATAAATAACACAATTTTTATTGTGAGAAATGAGGACAATGATGATGGCTAATTGGTTTGAGTGCATGCAGTTGCCATAATTGGTTAACTATAATGATGATATAAAAAGGTCTCACCCAGAAGTCATACAACCCGTTTCCATGACAACGGAGCACTTCACGATCCTGAAGGCCTAGTACCCATGAATAATACAATAAAGATTATTACCAAATCGCATAATTTCATCAATACAGGCAATACAGAGAAATATAACCACAGGGGAGAATGGGCGATAACAGAGCAGACTAATAACGTTTAGCAATTATGTCTGAGAATATTATTCATTAGCCTAACATCGTTTTTATCCATTTGTGTTTTCCAACATCATACCATGAATCCGAAGTCTGGAAACCTGTTCTGGCTCGTTTTCTTTTTGTAATTGTATCCCCGAAATATTTTGACTAATGGCGGTATCTATGGTGGTATCTTATTTGCAACAGTGAGACGAGTTTAAGACTCACGGGGACATCTCGGAGACGTCTTGGAGACATGAGATTCCACCTTCACCTCCATTGTATACCTGCCATGAGACTGCTACTTGAAGACTTGGAGACGTCGAAGAGTCGTCCCCGCGAGGTCTCATGAGTCGCCGAAATCTAGTTGCGGAGATGACTTCTCAATGAGTTACCATGTAACCATGTAACCAAATCAAATGTCATTTTAGTGTGGAACTTATGAACTTATCTGCTTATATCTCACTTGCCATGAAACGGATTTGAGACTAGTTTGGGACGGGTTAACGTTTGAGACGAAGTTGAGACAGTTTTTGAGACGTCTCCGCGCTGTCTCATAAGTCGAGAGAAAATAAAAAAATGCTTATAATAAATACAATATCGGAGACGTCTCTGAGTGTACGAATCGCAGAGACGTCTCCGCGAAGTGAGATACCTTTATGAACTTATAAAGTAGAACTTGACGTGTTGCACCTCTATTCACTTCAAATGCATTGGTAACACAATAAGAAGTTGTGCAAATAATGATTGTCGCACTTATACATTGTATAAACATGACTGTGCAGTTTCTCTTTTTCTTCTGCAGAAGGCCTAAAACCGTTGTCAAGAATCATAGTCTGTTAAACTGAAGCACGATTTAACATCTTTGGTTTCCTCATAATTCTTCTTTTCGTGTCAGTTAATAAGCCTATTTCCATCTTGACGCTACAACATAGAATTTGATATTTCAATTATCTAAATGTATTTAAATGATAATTATTCATGAATTTGTATTTTGTTGGATAGCTACACTCTTAGTTTCTGTTCGTCAAGCATGGGCAAAGATTTGTCAAAGTGGCTCAAAAAATTCGTCACGCTATTACGACAACCACTTTATGTCAATTGACAAATCATTTTAGGTGTTTGACGAATGCACATCTTTACGTTTACTAATGTAAATCATGTTTTGACAAACTTCTTTAACTTGACGAATCCAACAAGCACCAATGGACAAATGCATATTGTCAGACCGATTGCTGATGACGAATCTATATCAGACAGGACAAATCAAAGGGACAAATTCACACATACATTACGAATTTTGAAATGAAAGATTTTGACGAATTTCGAACGGGTTTCCTTATCTTAGTAAGGTTAGTCGGATATATAACCTTGCGCATGCGTGCTTGTGATTTCTGTACGCCGCGTCGGTAAATTAGAAGAAAAGCTCGCGGCACGGTACGATCGAAGCGAGAGCTAGAGCACACTGAGGACCTTTCTCGGACCTGATTTGTCTACGTTATGTAAGTTTCCAGATCTTCTTTTGTCTAGAAATTTAGACTGGGGGTCCTACCCCGGTGACTTAATTGCTCATTGAATGAAGGAAAGTTAAGCCAAAAAACGACAACAATAGGCATTTTTTGATGACCATAACTTTTAGGCTGGTGTTTTGTTATAGGCCTAACGTTAGGTCTTTTTGTTCGCCACATTCTGAATTCATTCGCCTAAATTCAAAAAATTATCTTTTCCTCTTTCTGAGATTTCGGAAGTCTTCACTTAGAGCTTCTTCGAGTATTTTATTTATCCTGAGTATTTTCTGATTATAGTTCCATCGTTTGGTTTAAAAATCCATTCGATGAAAAAGAGATAACAACGATCAATCTCATCTCTAACTGTTACGATACGGCGTAGGATGGGGGGTCGTTGTCCGGACACTTAAGCAGTATTAATCTTCATTTTTGCTCGATTTCTCATAATTTATGCAGTAAATGGGCAAATAATTTGTGATATTTGTGCTTTGTTATATTGTTTGATATTAAGTCGATCAGTTGAAGTATTTGATCACAAACTCCTAAAATTGCTGTTTTGTCGGACAAACAATATCGGTATATTTCCTCCCACACATCACGGCTGATGACACAGGCGCTCGTCGCTTCTCGGATCACGCACAGCCAAGCGACCGGCCTCAACTCCACATGTAGATCTATAGAATTATTTGCTCTAAAAAATTTTAAGAAGGCACTATAGCCTAGGTCTAAAATTATAATATTCCTAATAATCTGTAATAGACTAGACCCTCTAGGCCTACAACTTTTGATTTCAACGCAATTTTCTTACTGTCATTTTCAAAGTGGGGGCTATAGGGGCAAAGCTGTGTTACGGAGCCATTCCGCCCATGGGGTCGTATTTGAGATTTATATTCTTTTATATTTTTTTAGTCAAAACAAAAAAAATTTGTAAATCTTCCCGTTCTCGTGTTTGGCAGATGAATTTCATGTACGCAGCCTATAAATAATTATGCCCATCCTTTATACCTTTACTTTCAGCTCTTATTGAGAACAATATTGGACCATCGAAAAGTGTTGGAACCCGTCCTATCATGGCTGCAAGCAAGTAGTTGAATTTTATTAACCTCAATTCTCACTTGTTGAAACCAAGAACCTAGCCCTATTCTTTACACTATTTACCATTACCCTATGATCCTTTAAGTGAACTGTAACATTAACTACAGCGGTACTGTGTATTCCAAATTACATCCCCAAATGCCCCATGCCCCTTCTAAAATAAGGAAGAAAAGTATATAAGAAAAAAAATCAGCACAGGTGAGTTTATACCCAAATGATCAAGATTTATCTTCCTTTTGATCAACTGCAGTTCAAGAAACATGAAGGTCATTGTAATAAGTTGACACTGATTGAAAATTATCCTTCCTTATCTTAAATCTAATTCAGGGTTAAGTTCGTTAGAAGATGTCTGATTTAATGAGCCTCAGAATTTATTTAATTTTAGTATAAAAAAGACAACATCTAATAACCTTGAGTTTTTTGAGAAAACGAAAGGTCCTTTTTTTTGTGGGGGCGGGGAGGGGCTCGGCGGTACTCACCAAAACCATTGAAGAGTTCAAGGTTATCTATGGGGTTAAAACGTCAAATCCTCTTGTTTGTTCATTGATCGTCTTCATCAATTTTGTCCAAACTTGCTACTAATGCTCCTCCATGTATAAAAATAATGTAATGATTGATAGTAGGTTAATTAAAGCTCATTATGGTGCATCTAGGGGTCAAATTGCTACAAAAGAAGGGATCAATGACGTTCGTTGGGGTACAATACTTGGGCACATCCCCTGCCAAGTGCTCAGTTTATTATGAACTAATCATGTGACATTTCTAGATTTCTAAGTCAAAATGCTATTAGAAAAGATTATGAAGCACTGCAGGCAAGCGACCACCAGAGGCATTGCACTTGTTGTTGTTTATCATGTGTATAAGAAGTTATTCTGAAGGGTACATGATATTTATAATAAAGTTGTGATTAAGTAATTACATTATTTTCACCTTTAAAACAACTTTTGAAATTGTGCTAATTAGTGATCTTTTTTCATGATTCTGACAAAAATGTAACTTAATGGTTAGGTGTCACTTAAGAGCCACTTCGTCCTAGTTGTAAAAATAAAATTTGTATGTTTTGATTGTTCAGCTTCTTGCAGACTTCAGAAGAATCAATGGAGTCGAGCAGGTGCTCTACAGCTTTTGACCAAGGGGCTTGAAAAGTATGCAAGACCCACTGCTCTTCTGCTACAAAGGGCGAACTAAACTGAAAAAGGATGATAACTTGTTATCATTAATCAATGAGATTGAAAAACTTGCATGATTATCATCGAGAAAGTAGAAAAGGTAATTTTTATTTCTCTACAACTAGGGCTATACCAGTATTTGTAAATTCAATTCCCTTCCAGGTTTTTGTCTGTGGTGGATGTGACTATGTCGTAATGACTATCATCCACTCACATTTTACTTAAGGCTACGTCCACACTGTCTTAAATGAGTTTCAACTGGTCATGTAAGCATATCAAGGTGAGAATTATGATAGGTTATGGTTGATATCATAACACAATGTTCTTGCCATATAACTATATAACATATCAAATTCAAACTTGTCTGATGTGTATGCTTTAGATAGCAATTATATGATAAATTTGGGGTTAATCAAGTGAAAATGGACTGGTATATTGTGAAAAATAGAAAACTAGCCATGATTGGAGGCATACATTTCAATCTTTGCCACACTCTTCTTACGTATTTATGTTAGACTTGTTAAATAATATCAGCTATTGCTTTACCTTATTTTTAAGTGGACATTCAGACAGGTTTTTATGTGGAGAGAGGGTCACGTTTGACCCCCTCCCCTTGATCGCTCAATTCGCTGCAAAATTTGCACCAGTGTAGAGCTGTGATGTTACTATGAGAATGTTATGGCTGACTTTTCGGGATACCAGCATAAGCCATAATCCGAGAAATCTTTTTCGTCTACTTAAAACCAGCCAGATATGCCACTTAAAATAGCATCCTCATTTTCTGTATCTCCCATTATCTCCAACAATCTTAAAATGGCCTTATCAAAATTATTGCCAATATTATTATATTATTTTGTGATATCTCTTTATGTATTTTCTTTTTTTTTGATCTTTGGTATTTTTTTCTATGTTATTGTATTTGCATTTCAGCAGTGAATAGACAGTTGTAAGCTTTTATGGGTTTTAATAATCTAAATTGAATTTAAGCATTTTTTCTCCTCTCTTTTTTTTTAAAGTCAAAATGTCCATAGCTGCCGTCGTCGTAGACATAATAAAAAAATAATAATATAAAAGATCCTTGAGATCATATTCACAATCTATAAATAGAATGTTTAGAGAGAATAAACAATATCATTTTCAAAAGTTTTTTTAGCAAGAACTTCAAATGGAACTAAACCAGTCAAGGAGGCATGTATTGGGAGGTATCAATAATCAACTTGTACATTAAGCAAGAATTTTGAATTTTCTTGTTATTTATTTTAGATGCAGAGAGCAAAGCTTCCACCTACACAATACCTGCTCTTCTGGGAAACACAAAACATGTTTCGATACCAGGTAAGTATATCCTTGTTATGATTTCTGCTCGTAGGATGAGATGCTTATATGAGTGGATGTCAAAATGTTGTTTAAAGTTTATTAGTAAGTAAAGAATGTCTTGCTGAATCACATACTTCATGAGCAAAAAACTGTCGGATCTCTTGCACCCCTCTTCTGGGTTGAAAACAAATTGTTGATAATTCTTTATCCACCATCGGGTTTCATACTTCATCTTGGTACATTGTATATGGTACATTTAGACGCGACATGAACCAAAAATTAATTGGTATTTATTATATCGTCATACTAGTTATGAATTCAAGTAATAGGTTATAGAAAACAGTATGAAACCATAAACTAGTGATAAACTCCATAAACAAACCTTTTATTGGGGGGGGGGGCGCACTTTTATATTTAAAAAAAAAATCCTGATTTGATGTTTTGACACCCTAAATGTTGGCAGTTGTCTATTCACCGAAAAAAACAAAAAATAACTCCGTTTTAGGTTTTCTTGTCCGTGCATGTGCAAACAGCAAGTTGAGTGCTCTTCACCCCCTGCCCACCCCCCCCCCATGTACATTTCAGCTTCAAATCAATCAAGAATGAAACTCTTGAATGATTTCTGGGGCGCGGCCAGAACGACCACCACAATGGGGGGGGGGGGGGGAGGAGGAAATCCATTATCAATGGCACCCTCTACCCCTATGGATATGATTTTTGATGAGGGGCTTGGATATTATACCTTACTCCATAGAAAATATTTGAAATGATTATAAATGAAAGTGCAAAATGCGTAGGAACGCCATATCTGTCTGATCTAATTGGAGTAAGCATTGTGAGTAATTGGAGTACATTGAATAATGCTTTCTCTTTTGTTTATAATTTGTCCACATAGGAAGATGGTGAGAAAAGGACAGCTGTTTGGTGACCAGGTGAAATCTCTCCAGTGCATTCAAGACAGTTTCGCCTATTTGTTGATGGCCACACTTGTTTGCAAGGCTCGGGCTTGCTCACGCTGCCGCATGTTACCTTCTTCATTTACATTCCTTACAGTATGAAAGCTCGGTCCAAGCGACCCTAGAATTTTCACATCGCGCCATGCCCAATAGTGAAATCAGGACCACTGTGCTCATGCAACAGCGACCCCACACAAACATGTCCTGACCTTGATTCCCGCGACTCAATAGGAATATGTCCATAAAATGTTTAATGAATAGTGTGCTTGCACTTCAGTTGAAGGCATGTTATATCATCATAAATACATGTGTTTACGGTTCACCTACTTTGCATAATAATAATTAAGGGTCTTATCTAAATTTTTGGTATGTTCAGAAATTTATATACCTCTGTAATATACTAATTTTTTGATGATTGTTTAAACTGTACTGGGAAATAATAGTGGCTAACTATATGAGATTGTTTGTCCAGAAATGTGTTTGCCAATATGAAACGTTGGGGCTTCTTTCTAGGGAACACCATTTCACGCACCGATTGTCAATGGAAGGAATGCAACCGAAGGGATTTGTAGATATACTGAATAAAAAATCGAGAAATCGTTTACTTAGTTACACAGGTTTATGGGTTAATGTATATAAAACAAAAACATAACTGGAAAGATATTTTTTTACCCCCCTAACACTGCGTTTTAAGCTTTAAACTCCCATTTTAAGTCATTTTTGGTGTTTTTCTGTGTGAAAATGATATTTGGGTACACGCCGTCACTAAGCCTTTCCTAAAATTCAGCAGGCATCGATTTCTAGTTACGCTGAGTGAAGTTTATATTAATTCTCTTTCAATGATTTTAACTTCTTTGTGATTGGTCAATATTTTACCTCGCGTTTTTGATACTCAAAATCAGTGAACCAATACTCGATTGATAACATACTTCGATCTGACTGCACAGCTGACTCACCTTTTACACGGTCTTCACGGAACATCGATTCAGTGCATTGTTATCGTATCAGACAGAATAGAAGGTCATACGAAAGAGAGAGAGTCTATACCCAGTAACACACATTTCCCTAAGATTCTTTTGTCTTAGTGCACTGTAGTGGAACTGTGCGTGTTTGGTAATAAAATAACAATTCCTCTATTGGTCTGTCACGTTTATGATATGCAATTTGGCCCATTACAAACAACTTATAAAAACATTGGCAAAAAATAATATGAAAAGATATTAGAAAAGCTGCTATTAGAAGTCTAATTCCTCAAGAGATTACAAAATTATGTTGTTATAAAACATCTGCCCAACAGCATAGAAAAAAGCATGTTTTTAAAGAACATCTCTAAATTAAGATTTTACAAAGCATTTATGAACATCAATACGACATGATTTGAATACAATTTTTACATTTCAATAGGTTTTTTTTTTTGTTTTTATTGATATGCACTGCATATATATCACGATTTTGAATACGAGATATTCACTTGAATTATATTTATGTTCGTTTGGAGAACCTTACGCTTTAAAAGTTCTATGATGCCTTTTTACTGATTATTCATTAATTTATTGTAATATTTTTCTTAAATTACAAAGCTTACAGCATTCACTTTGATACATTTATTTGTATACCAAGTTTGATTCAGAATTTTTTAACTTGTTGTTGATAAACTATAAGGCTAGTTTTAGTAGTCATAAATCCATCATTGTACATGTCAGCTTCCAGAGTCATATGAACATTGTTTGAATGCTGTTACTCCAAAGTTTGGTGAGGAATGATAAAAAAAAAAAAAACAAACAACAAAAAACGTGTTCAAGTGGTGTTAAATTTTGCGATTTCACTTCAAATAGATTCTCGTCGGGTGATTCCCGACAAAACTATGAAAATTTGTATTGGCAAATCATTCTCATGCATGAATTGAGCTGAAAATTACAAGAGTATATTATGTTTATTATGTTCATTGATATTCAGTTCAATAAGTTGAAAATAATCACTGTCATATTATCATTTTCTAAAAAAGAAAATTCACGAATCATTGTACAAGAGAGGGCCCGCTTATAATTTAATGTCACATGGTTTTAGACAAGGCGAAATGCGATTATAACTGCCGACTAAAGTCTGTAATATTGGAGAATTTCAAGTTAGTGCAAGCTATTTCAACATACGTTTATCCTTACATGAGAAGCTAATATAGAATGTAATTAGTTATGTTTGAATGAATCTCTGATTTGAATGAAATTTCTTCTCAATATGACGAGGAATTACCAATATTGTACTGTGTTCTCTGCTATTTGGATTGAATAAACAGATTATACTAATGCAGCAAAAAGTATTTTTGATCGTGTACTAACTTGTGCCACTGTATGGACATTTGTTCTCATGACACAAAGATTGTCGTATTGATTTCCTTGCACGTGCTTTATATGACAACTAATGTCTTTTGCAGATGTGAATGAAATATTCGTCAACTTACGACATTAATTCTCAGTGCTATGACAAATATTTTTTAGCAGCGAAATTATTTTTTAGGCATGACGAATTCAAATTGAATTCGTGCAAATAAACCACTTTTAAATTGAGAATTAAAATTCTAGTCACTTTGACACCTTTCCCACCATAAGATACTGTGACGAATTTTAGCATGAACGAATAATTGAATTGAATTTGTCAAATAGACCTCACCTTTCAATGACGAATGAAGATTCGTACAAATGACACGTTTTCCGATAATATATTTGACGAATTTGCACTTGAATCAATGATTTGTCATACGATTTGTCAAGGAACCCGCGCCATGTGGACACAATGGATTGACAAATTAAAAGTTTGTCAAATAAGACCATGCTTTGACGAATTTTTTTTTGTCAATTGACTAGGTATTTTTAAGAGTGTAGGCCTATGAAATAAATTATTCAAAGTCAGAGTCAAAGTCAATTGTTGCTAATTGATACCCTCAATATGATCGAAATACCAAACTTATAATAACTTAAATATTAATTTTGATCATCATCTATGATCTGTGCACTTAAAAACATCCATTTTTTTTTTCTTCTTCTTCTCTTGTCTAAGAAACTCTTAGACAGGAGCATCAATTTTTTAGAAAAAATCTCAAAATTAATTTTATATTTAACCATCCAAAGTCAAAAGCTTCCAGAATGGAATACATTGGAAATTTCCTCATCCATTTTCTCATATCGTGACTTATTTTGTCCATGTATGCACTGGTAGGCCTACTATATTACATAATCCGCATGCTTACAGATCATGTTGACCTCAATGTTAATAGGCATAGACTTCGGCATCATTATCTGAAAACTTGACGCTGACTATTATTTACACCTTCTGAATATTATCGTGATATTTATAACGAGACCATATACTGACTTGTTTGTAAGAATGTTTACGTCATGTAAATATAAATATTCCCCACATAAAAGTGATAAACAACAATGATTGCAAGACTGTATATACGGATAGAAAACTACTTTCTCACCGAGTATAGCTTGGCAGCAAAAGACTAAAGCTAATACAACATAACGTACATTTTGCCTGCGTCCAACCATGGAGATACTAAAGAATGAATGCAAAGCGAGCTAAAGGACCAATAAACACACTGTATCGTGTATAACCCTACCTGAAAAAGCTCTCTTATTCTCCTCCTTTTGAGATACTTTTCTGAGTCTTCTTTCTCCCCCATCCTCGAGTAGAAATTATTCCTGCGTGAAAAATCTGTCAAACCCAAGAAAATATCATGAACAGATTTGCTAGAATTGACTGAAATTATGTCAAAACTGTTTGTAATATATCTCTCGCGATATGTTGCAGGTAACTAACTGAAGATTCCAAGGTAAATAATACCCAACCAGCATGATCGGAGGCGATCATCTGCAGCTTTTTGTTGTATTTGTGCGGAGGCGTGGCGGATTTTTATTTGTTGTCCAATCACTGGCGAGCACCTCGCGTGTTGACCACGTGATCAGGCGACAGGTGTCGTCACTTGATAAAATGGCGACCTCCACAGCAATACTTACTGCGTTTGCTAGCCTGGTTTTCTTGCTGCATTTTCACGTAACATCTTCCAACACTGTTGAGGTAAGTGCGTTTTACACACCTACCGATCATCCTGTATTTAACAACTGTATTTAAAAAATGAATTGTGTTTTTTTCAGAAGCAGAATGCGCTGTTACATCGGGCTGATGCTCTTGGTTGGAGGCCCGGCCGCGAACGTATGTCGCCGTCATCCTGAACCGCTGGACACCCGGTGCGTGCACAACTATTCCCGCTCATGACTGTGGGGCATGGCCATGACCACTCATAATGTACGAGATCAATATAACAGAAGTATATTGACCTCGTATTGAATAAGGTACTTTTCGTTGTAGGAAAAAATGTAGACCCAGATATTGCCTAGATGGGCCTGCGCCGTCAATTCCCCCTTTTTCCTTAGACTTTTTTTTTTTGGGGGAGAGGGGGGGCTGGACGAGATTTTTTTGTCATGGGGCGCGGAAGGAGCTTGCCTTTTTTTTTTTCTTTTTTTAGGGTGGAGAGGGGGAGGGGGGGGCTGGACGAGATAATTTTGTACATGGGGCCCGGAGGAAGCTTAGTCTTTGTTTACTTTGTCTTTACTTTTAAATTCCTTATAATCTGTATTCTTCATGTGTTGTAAATAAAATTAAACTTGATTTGAAATACATCTAACTGTCTTTGTCTCTGTTTTTATTTATTTATTTTCTTTCTTAACAAAGTACATGACATCTAAGCCATTCATTGGGGAGGGGGAAAATGGGGGCAGGAAATTTAGGCCCTACAATTGCCCTAGTAATCTTGGATAGAATTTGGACTTATTCCCCCCCCCCTAAAAAAAAAAAATAAAAAATAATATAAAAATAAATAAAAAATAAATAAATAAAAAAATAAATAAAAATAAATAAAAAATAAAAAAATAAAAAAAAACAAAACAAAACAAAACAAATAAAACAAACAAACATGAAAATGAAAAAAAACTAAAAGCAAAAAAAAAAAGAAGATCTATAACTTTTAGTATTATGAGGGGTACGGGGAGGGGTTTCAGCCAACTTTTCTCAGCAAACATGTACAAAACACAAAAGTTACTATACCTTCACGATTTTTAGCTTGTTCAGCCCCCACCCCCACTTGTGACCCAGCCCTTCACTTTAAAAAAATAGAAATCACCCAGGCCTCTCTACCTCATAATATAAGCTTTAAAAACATAAACAAACTTTATATATATTATTTTTATTAACTAGGCCCTACTATTTTTATTTAGTATTTATTTTTTTCATCTAATTCGCAGGGTGAATTCAAAAGCTAATCATCCTAACAATCATTGAAACAAACAAGGTAAACTAACTGTTGCGCAATGTCACATTCGACTCGTGATGGGACATCGTCGAAATGCACACCTTGACAAAGAGAGGGCGGCACAATTTATCTCCGCATTGAATTACTTGCTTCTCTTGGTCAGTGGAATCGGTGGCAAAATGTACGATATAGCGGTTGAATACTAAAATTTACTACTTTGAGGACATAAGGGAGCAGTGCTCAAGGAAAAGAAATAAGGAGAAAGAATATTGGAAACAATTCGTAAGTGAATTTTCCATGTTTTATTCATATCGTTCATTTTGCTAATCTTTTGAGTACGACTGTGTTGATGTTCGTACGTAGTCCCGTCTATGCTAGTCTACTGTTAAGTTTCATACGGCTTCCAGCTCCCACGGTGAACTCAACTGGGCAACCCCAGGCACCACTTTAGAAAATCTAAATGTTTATTTTTAAATCCTAACACTAAAAGTGAGTCCAACTTGTTACTAATCTAAGCGTTAGATCTAACGTTAGAGTTCTATCCAACTTCACGTTAGCCTTATGCATGGTCATCATAATTGGATTCTATCTTAAACTTTAATCTGTGTACCCAAAATGCTTTGTTGAAACTAAAACTGTGCTAAATAGCACTCATGATTACGATGTCATAATAAAGTGTGATCGGGGCTTAAAGGGGATTGGAAGTCGTGTTGTGGGGAAAGCGCGTTTTCTTTGCGCTCGCTTGACTCGCACACAATGACACTTAAGTCCCGACCGGAATACTCGCATCAATTGAATATCCAAACGAAAACTATGACTGCTACATAATGCATACAATTCCATATGTATGCAGTTTAC
>CALNVZ010000649.1:23870197-23906584 GCA_940671915.1 Paracentrotus lividus
CAGCAGTGAAATATTGATTAATTTCGTTTATCCAGTAAACAAAGAAATACATAGAAATGATAGAACAAAGAAGATGAAAATAATATTTGACGCAACCGGACGTATCTAAACGTAGTGTCTGCTGTGGACTTTAGCATTAGATTTGCGAAAATTCTTCAGGATAGCAAGCTTTGAATAATTTAAGTTAGTCTCTATGTAACCCGATAATTGCCCCCTTATAGATGGTTCTTAAAGAATACAGCCTATATCGTGTGGAAGCATACATGTCTTTTAATTTGAATCCTACGGGTAACATTAAACATATTCTTAGAAATATCGTGATCAGCTCATAAGTCTTACATAAACCACACTGATATGAGCACTTATCTCAGTGTGATGTCACAAAATGAAGTTAAAATTGATAAACACTGTCATGCTTTGTTATTTTTTTAAATACTTTCTTTGGAACTTAATTTAGGGTTTGACTTCCTTGGGTTATACAGTATATAAACATTATTGTTGAGAACATATTAATAAGTCATTATGTACTGAAATGAATAAATAATGCCCTTTCACTTCACTCAGCCAGCATGGAATACAATTAATTAAACAAGCTTGAATTTCTAGGATATCACAGATTTGCTCAACATTGAGATCATTGACTTAATAACCAATGGAATATGCGTGTTTTATTTGTTTCACAACCGTTGTACTTACTTTTATTTTTTTTTAGCTGGTTAACACTACTATACCTTTAAAAACACCAATATGGTTTTTGTACAATATTTCATCGACTTTCATTTCATGAGATCCTCACAAATCATTGAATTAATTGTGAACAAATTAATCATGTTAGTTGAATTTACCAAATTTCAGTGAGCCTACTTTAACCGTTTGAACGTTGTCAAGATGATGATTTTGAAATTAGTCCCTGGAGATAACAACAACATGATATAACAAAATTGTTAACAAGCTAGTAAATTATGAATTCGCAAATATTATTGTCAATCAACAAATCGCCCGTCTTTCCCCGTATGCGAAGACTCTTCAATAAATATCCATAACACATAAATCATGTCACACATAGTTTCCATGAGGAATATTAATAAGTACTCACACCACACGCGTGTCAGACTGCATGGTAATTCAATGAGACAACATAAATAAATTTACTTTATGGGATTAGCTCAAAGCCACCACTTGAAAACTAATGCTTTCTGATATCAATTACCGTTCAACATGAAACAAAACACTTAATTATCTCATTTTGGAAAACATATATACTTTCTGGAATCATAGGCCCTTATTCAGAACCGAAGACTGAATTGTATGGGTTTAAAGTTGTAAATTGCATGTGTGATCCTCCTGTCAGACCCAAAAGGAAAGTAGCATCGCACAAACTGCAACTTATAAAACTCATTCTTCGTGTAGAATAAGGTTGCGGTTGACACTTCATGACTTTTGGACGAGTTAGGTGGGACTAACAGTAGCCAATCGTAATGAATGAAAACACAAATATAGTTGAGAGAATGTATAGTTTGTAACGCACTGCTCACTTCAATACTGTTGGGGATAAAACTTGTACAACAACTAACCGGTCTCCTCCTTAGGGAAATATACCGAAATGTTATTGCCAGTTCCACTTACCGTCCACTCGATTATAATGAACATGATACGATATTTCGTTTTAACGAGACTTGAATAGTATCCTTTAGGCAACAGTATAATATTATCCAACTGGAGATGCTGCCAGGCTTTACTGAAAACTTAATCATACCTCGGAAATTATGGTACCAAATGCACTTTGATAATTTTTCATTGCAGTGTATCGACATTATTTTGGCACCTGTATTATCGTGAAGGTCATTGTGGTAAATCATATGCAACTCCACAAAAAGTGATAACCAACGGTTTTCGGTTGCAGATCGGGCATCATTACACTCAGAAACGGTTTGACAACTTGGGCAACAGGGAATACAACAAATCGAATTAAGATATTTATAATTTGCAAAGTTCAAGTACCTTTATTTTCACAAAGGGGTAAATCGTTGGCATGACATGGTCATGGTTAAGAGGAACATTGATTATTAACGTAACAAAGTATTATGAATGAGAGTCACCGACAGTCCATGGTTTTACGACTTCGAACTCAAATCAGACATAATTAGAAGAATGAAAGACACACTATGAATAGATTGTATTAAACCATCTCTTATACTACTTGAGTTAATGAAAGCACACTGTATTCTTATACCTTGTTTATCTAACGATTTCCTCTTAAAAAAGGACCAGGCTCCAACAAAAGTCTACGATATAGAAGACATTATAATCAAGAAATTGAATTCATGTTCTGTCCCTGAAGACACAGGTGAAGTGAAAACGCATAATAACAGCCGTCGGAACAGGGAAGGGACATAAAAACCTTCCCATCCCTCCAGTCTGACTAACCGATCTTGTTCAAAAATTACGGATTATGCCGAAACATGATAGGGAGCCAGTGCCCGTCCCACCTGCCCTAAACACGAAGAAGAAGAAAAAACAAATCTGTAACAATTACGTATAGGTAAATATATGTGACCCATTACATCAAAATCAGACCACAAGTCGCCAGAAATAGTCAAGTTCCCAACAACCAATCCATTTTAAAGGCTTTCCCTTATCATTTCTATTCATCTTTTTTTACAGATCATACAGAAACATTGAAAATCAGAAATGCCAAGAAAACATCCCCCCCCCACCAGGCAGTTTGGATAATTTTGCCGATTTCCTCAACACTGGCTTCAATTTGCTTGGCGACTTGGTCTGATTTCGATGTGATGCTTTATACTGATATTATTTTGCCAGTATTCCATGCCAGTTGGCAGCATGTATTTATGATGCCATCAACATTCAATAGAGACTCTTGAACATCACCTTTGGTCATATTCTTTACAGATGCATAAATAAATTTACCCAACATTTTGAGGTTTCTGTGTAAAAAGCATGGAAGATTATCTGTGTTTATTTCTTGGAGAGTCATCATCAGCATTATTGCGTACCCTCTCATTCGGATCTCGGTCCACGCATGACGAATAACAGACAATCTCAAAACGGTAAAATCCCACCTGCGGCGAATTAGATGGCACAGATGTTGACAGAAGATGTTGTTACTCAGTCATTGCCGTGCAAATATTCATATTAAAGGTACCTACAAAATGCTGGGAGGATGACTCACCAGACAATCACGTAACCCATGATTAAATGTTTCACGCGAGCAACTTTAAAATGATGGGAAATGTTTTTTCTCACTCAGTTAATTTACCAATTGCTCCTTCGGCCGGGTAACACAGGAATATGTTTGCGATCAAATGCAAATTTAAATAAACTATTTATAAGCGCATGCACCAATTATCTCGATTGGTCATTGATTAAACTTTCAGGGGATTTCATCAAAGGACGTGGATAATTTATCCGACAAATTTGCTCTCAGCCATCGGATCAAGCATTTTGTCGGCATAAAAACGTCCGACAAATGTCCTTTCATGAAACGCCCCCAGTGTTATCTCACTTACGTCTCATGAGGCTCTCCCAGACGGTCTTATGAGTTGCGGAATCGGAAAAATGTTCAATGAAATTTTTCCCGTCCCAGAGACGTCTTCGGAGACATCTCGGAGTCTTGGAGACGTCTTCCGCGAAGTTGATATACCACCCTACCAATGTATGGGGTTCTTGATGCACATTTCAGACTGAATGTAATGTGTATAGTTGACAGCATTTCATTCCTATAACATTTAAGACCAAAAAAAAAGATGTCCCCTTTGAGGCATCCATAAATTATAGAATACATAAAGATAGACTAGTGGTAGAGACTTTGTGCGACATAGCTAACTTCAGTCTTGGCATACAGCATCTACGCAGATAAACAGCGTCGTACACAAGTTTCTACATAATTATGTATTAAGACAGACTAGTACACTACCGGCTTCTATGTTTTTATTATGATAATCATCAGATATGTAAATTTAATTCCGTCAAAATATACCCCATCTTATTCCCTTTTCATTTAATTATGGAAAAATATGTGTTCCAGGCTGCGTGCTCGCATTCCTTGACGTTGTTCACATTGGCTTATATCATTACAAAGTTCATGCCTACAGGATTTGTGTTATCATCACTGATTGTCTCTGAAACTGAGAAAGAAAATGGTCTGAAAAAAGCGTCTTTTGTAAAGCTGCACATTATGATGCGGAAGCATTTGTTTGAAGTCTGTAAATAGTTCAAACGTGGACACATGCGCATCATTGTGCTCAATTCAGAGCATTGCACTCCTGAAATAATTTTAAAATAACATCTATTATAGAACCTAAATTCACACACTTGCTATGGAATAATACTTCAAACAGCTGTTTTCCAAGCCTAAAGTACGCTCTGAGCTTGTAATGCTGCTGATGCCCTGCAACCGAACCGTGGTTACCCACTTTTCATTGCCGCTGCTTAAACATCTCCTAACCTGTTTAACACAGCACGCCGTTACGAATCGACAACATGATAGTATGATAAAGCATTAATCCAAACTGTTCGATAATGCTGGGAAAGAGCTAAGGTTCCCCATGCTGAGGGAATATGGCGTTTAATATCACCAGCTGCAACCATTGTACACATGAGGGAAGCCACGTGACGAAGAATCCGAAGTTAGCACGAGTTCGAACCCCCCCCTTTGAGGCGTTTTTCGGGTTTCGGGTTGTTTATTTTTTCGGGGGGAAACCCCGGGCCGGGGTGTTTTTCGGGACATTCGGCAATTCACGAGTCTTTTGAATAGTGATTTCATCATGAGACGAATTTTAACGAAAGAGATTAATTAGCGGCTTATGATACGAGGATTGATGATGATGAGGGACGGGGTCTGTACTGTCTAAATCATAGTAACGCACACAGAAGAACTTCATCAGGTCTGGAAAATTCTCCCGCTCCGCATCACCAATGATGCCAACGCTCTTATTTACGCGCCCTCTGAGTGTGTTCATAATGGTCGTGGGTTACGAAGCGGCTTTACAATGGTCAAAATAGCGGTCCACACTACAAACACAAAAAGGAGTGCATTGGCCACGATACATGGTGTTACGACGGCGTACTGATGGTCACACGTGCTCACTATTTCCGTAGGACACATATCAATCAGAGAGAGGTTCCATACAGCAGGGCGCACAGGAAAAACCGCGTGTTGTCACTAAAGCAATCCAAGGGCTTCCTCATGATTGTACAGGTCAAGGTATTGCCATTGATATAATCAAGAGAAATTAGAGTCTATACAGCGCCAGCGCGATTGAATGTAATATTGATACTCTACGTGCTTGTTACTTTGGACTGTTTGTTGAGTTTATAATTTCTGTTATTGGCAATAATGTCATAAACCTCACTCGGAGTTCCAGATTTCAAGATGACCGAATTCACACACCATGAATGATGATGATGATGATGAGATTGCGATTGCAGAATCAGCTGAAAGAAAATAAAACATGGAAGTTTACTTGTCATCAAACACCTTAGAAGTAACATATCAAATAATACAATAATTACCAATCATCATCTATACCATACGATTACTAATTATTCGGAATAGCGTCTGACCTTTTGGAATAGATAATTCTGGCAATTCCGAAGTAAAATATTATATTCGCTTGAAGATCAATCCGTGAATATCTGTCTATATCCTCTGAACGACCGCGAGAAACGTAAAGCATTAATTCAAGGCCTACTTCCTTATTGTCCATGCTAAGTAAACCATAATGAAGTTAACATACGCCATTTTTCAAAAAACTTTAATTTCTGTATTTGGAGCGTTCCCTAGACAAATCAAAATAATGTTGCAATCACCACTCCAAATGCTGTGACACGCCTGTCTGTATCAGACAGACAGAAAGCACGAATTTAAAACTATGTTCTGTTCGTCCATGATTGGAAACAAGACAGTTAATTATCCGCATCATCTCATTTTTATAAGTGTCGTGCGTTTATTTAGGACTATCGACCATTCGATTCGTTCTCATTACGTCTCTCTTGTTAATATCTGTCTAGGTTATGATTGCTTCCTTTTCACCGGCGTATAAATCCGTATTAAATCAGCTTTAATCAATTTCGTGGAAGGCCATGCGTTAAGAGGATATTGCTGTAAGGATTTTAACCTACAAGCCTCTGAAGCAAACCCGTTAGGGCAATTCCCACCATCCTGAAGGCTAAATCACGCCATTTTCATTAGTCCAACTTTGCATTTGCTCAAAGACGACAGTGATACTTCGTTTGAGAGCATTGTGACAATATGTTTCCGTATCATAGAAGGCTTATGGGGCCAATTTCATGCATGACTACAATGATGTAGCAGATAACTATAGGCCTGTACGATTCGATAGTGTCGCAGCGATGCATCTATGGCTTATGCGGCGTCACAACTCGCCGTCCTTCGACGGTGCAACTCCCTACGATGGCATTTCGTAGAAAATTCGTGCGCGGAGGTTACCTTTGTAGGTACAAGCATGTACGCGTGCAGGAAGTTTACAATACCCTTACTACAGGAACGGCGAATCGCAGAAATTGATCCCACGACCTGTGCTACATGTACATGCACGCAGGCTTCGTATGTGGCACGTTCCGTAGCCTACGACGAGTTGTGACCGCCGCATAATGTACAACACACATTACGTCTTGCGAACCAACCTTTGACGTCACATCCGAAAGCTGTGACTAGGATATCGAACCTCAGTCCGATTGCTGATCGTTTTTAGGCCTATTTAGAGAAGTAGACGAAACATTTAAAATTATTACTACTTATGGAAAAGAAATAACCCCCCAAACTGGTTGAGGATCCGACCGAGGTTCGAATCCTTAGTCACGTCTTTCGGAGGGACGTCAAAAAGGTTGGTTCCAGCTGATGTAATGCCCGGTTGTTTTTTTTTCCTGTGACATGCGTCGCTGCGACATTCTCTGTCTGTAACAGGGCCTATACACTGGATGTCACCGACGCAGATAAACCTGCAATACAGCTAGTCAGTCTCTCCGTAGCTCAGCACTTGCTCAAGAACGGTTGTGGAGCCTAGGTTACTAACAGTACATTTCGATGAATCGGTTTATGCCAAATGTCACACAACATGGTCGCAACGAATATAATCACATAGCCAACAGATAACTACCATGGAGAACGGTTTTATTGAAACAATGAATAGGCCACTGGTAGGCAATCCAGAACATAGCATCCCAAAAAACTTTTTTGCTTGGGCCGGTCCATTAAGGACTATTTTGGGGTTTTATTTATTTTTTCCGGAATTAAATTGTCAGGTTTAGGCATGCTTTCTTTGTTGGTTATCGCATAATAGCTTGAATTCAGCGGCACCGAACAAAAGATGGTCGCCTATTCCCGATTAGCTCATCGGCCGGCACAAAAATTAGGATTAATTGGTACAAAAGCAATTATACCCAAAAACCCAAAAATGCATCAGTGAACCCAGTCGTTGCCTCTAATGACTGTGACATCCAACCCCATAGTAATGTATTCGTATGTACCTAAATGTTAACCATGGTGCACCTTGTTATCCAATCATGTTATATTCTTCATATGTACCGAATCCTAGTGTCCATAAAACAGGGTATAATACCAACTTAGAAATGTGACACCCGAATATCCATTACCAAACCTAGCAGTCTCTAACAATCTGGCTTTTGTATCCTACATGCTGGTATTAATATAATAATATTATTGCTTAATTTCTTGGGTTCTAAATTCTAAAAGGTTTAACTAACACCATACATCTAAGCGGCATTCATTTGGAAGGTACAAGGGTGAACAAACTATGGTAGCCGCACACCGGAACTCTGTGCATAATTAGCTCTATACCACATCTTGCTCCTGGTAGTAATAACCTCCTGATGTATATATAATTGGGAGTAGAATTTAGGATCTAGTCGCCTCTCACCCCCACCAAAAGACCCCACCAATAATCAATATACAACAAAAATAATATAAAAGTGTTAATATAAATACCAATACAATCTTGTATATTAGATAAATAATACAAACTCAACTAAAGTAATGTAAGTATAGAATTAAATTAAAAGTAATACCAAACTAGGAATATTAACCCTAACAAGATACCAACCCACTTATAAATAAATTACCAAATAATAAACTAATACCTAATATAGTATATATAAATAAAACTACAATAAATATAAATAGTATGAATAATAAATAAATATATATATAAGAAAGTAATAATAATATAACAAAAAACAAACAAATAGCTATAAGAGTGAATCTATATAAAGATCTGAGAATATAATAAACATAACAAAGCACATGTAAAAACTAAGGAAAAAAAACATAAACGACAACACAAAAACACACAAAATAATCGATTCCGACGACCGATACATCATAACTTATTGATAGTATATTACTACCATTCATGTGAATGAGAAGTCGATGCTGGTAGACTGTGTGTGATGTGTGAAAATACTACCACAGAATACAACAGGTAATCATACACAACGGGAACTGCGATAGGTTTCAGACCAAAACACCTTTCTTACTAATAGTCTATAAGAACATATGTCATGAGCAAAACACTAAAAGTTACTGATACAATTCTGTCGTGTTCTCGTGGGGATTGTGACGACTACCTGGGTTCAAGTCCCACCCCCAGGCCACCCCCCACTTGTGAATCTCCACAAGCTCCTCACATTTATAAAAATTAGCAAATAATACACCACGCGCCTCCGCGTGAGCTAATGTAACTAACATATTATTATGCTTAGTAAAACAATTTAACCAAACATATAAGCTGTATCGTTCCAAATTATGGGATGTGGTTATATGATTATATTATTTAATTTAACCCTAGGCCCAGGGCACTTAACCTCCGTCTGTACCTAATCACCTTTAATGTTACCTACTACTAATTATCATCTATAACAAGTGGTGATCATTACAAAGCAGTCGATAACACTCAGTATATGCTAATCATCACTAACAAAAGCGAATATCGCTCAACATCAAACAATGTGGTCATCTGTAACAATAACTGTGTTATATAGCCATGTTAGTACACATTCGACTCTTGCTACAGTAGAGAAGGGCATCGTCGAAATATTATCGCAACAGACACATCCATTTTCTTATTCTGCCACAACCTACAGAGACTACCTCGACTATTACCTCACGAGGCCGTGCTTATTGATCTGAAAATTATATTCTGGTTGTACTTCTGTGGATTGGTACGAACACCACCAGGTCACCATATACACACGTTATTCCCGCTCAGTTGAATTACTTGCTTCTCTGCGGTCAGTTTACTTAGGAATCACCACGGTTGGTGTCAAACAGATATACTGAGATATTCATGTGCTATGCAGAGTATTCGTAACGAAGATTGTTACTACTTGAAGAGCGGTAAGCGGAGCAGTGGTACCACAGGCGATTCTCTAAGAGCAAGAAGGCAATTATAAGGAGAAAGAATTTTTCGGAACATACATTGCTTGATATGTGCTCACAGTGATTCTTCTGCTGTGTGATATTCAATCTGTCATGCTCGGTATAATCTCCTTGATGTAACAGACTTGTGCTTAGCACTCAGTTTCGTACGATGATATACAACATACACACCAGTCTTTCATTACCAACGCACTATGTTATATGGACCACACACTTTCCCTTGCGGTATGGAGATATTCCCGTGGTATTGGTGGTTGTTACCACCAGGATACCACACGATCTAAAGTATATTACCACACCATTTTCCTGTGCGTATAGATATTTCCTGTGTATTGTGTAATACCACAGAAACCACCAGACACCCCCGATCATCATTACCACATTAACCTCTGTTTTGTACCACCCATCCCGTAGTAGGCCCTATGAGATCTTATTATGTTTAATAAGTACGACAAGATACAGAGACAATAATTACAAACAAATCCTACAATGTATTAACAACAACATTACTGTATGGAATCGTCGTATGGTGGATATGATATAACAGAAAGGCCGTCTATGCCTAGCTCCGCGGTAAGTTCATAACGCTCACTCACCGCGTGACGGTCTTGTAAATATAAGTTATCAAAATAAATAATGCACCCATCGATCTCTATAATTTTCTTAGCTATAACTAATTATCTGAGGCACTCAATCCTACCCCTATGGCCGATACACGATGACCTTTATGATGTGCCGAGGGGCGGGAAAAAAAAACATCTCTCCATTTTTTTTTAATACTCAAGTGTGGAAGGTAGGTTAACATTTGCTTATTTTACGCGATGTTTACATAACACACCTCTCGCATAATCGCGATCGCGATCGCAGGCACTCTATCTCTATATTTCCATTTCATTTTTTTCTCAAAGCGACCATACGAAATCGAGTGGCAGAAAAATCGGGAAGACTGCTGAAAATCGGTGAGTTTTTGCTCTCATTTCACCTTTTTAGTTCAGTTAAGCATTGTCAGAGATTAGTTAGGATTTAAAAATAAATATTTAAGTGCACATTGACTCCCAAATTTAAACGTTATAACGGGATTGAAAGTGTAAATTTAGGTTAGAAATTATTTTTTTAACCACGCCAGAGTCACGTAGAGTCAGAGGCACGAGTTTGATATATCAAACGAGTGTAGTGCATGAGTGATTCAGACTAGGAGTAAATACTCTAGTGGGGAATTTATCCTGTATGAAAGATAGAAAAATAAAGAGAAACTCACCGCTGGTCCTGGTGCATGTCACGTACGTAGTAAAAGCGCCTTCAATGCATGTACTGTGTGCAGCTATGGCGCTATTGTTAAGAGTCGTCGCAAACCAACTTCACCCTGAGAAAATCGGCATTTTTAAAAAACAAACTCGGACCACACCGTAATTACTTTATGTCGTATGCGCTGACCCACATGATGTAATCGTACTTACTGAATCCATCACTGGGTAGAAAAACTGAAAGACTAGTACAATTGTTGACATTGTTCTAGTTGAAACAAGAACAGTAAAGGGAATTTTCTTGAAAAATACATCTATGACGTCTGGTTTGAACTGTCAGTCTTTTTTAAGTCCTCATTTTTCTTGTCCTAAATTTTTCTTTTTCCTCTTTCGTATTCTTGACTTTTCCTTGTCGTTTCCCATATAGTCATCTTCTTTTTATTGTTGTTGTTCTTTTCGTCTTTTCATTTTATTTATTTATTCTTTTATATATATAATGTATTTTTTGCGCCCCGCCCTAAATGTGCCGCCCGGTCAATATGTGGCGGCACACGCTGTCCCTTCACCCCTCCTCAGTTAGATAGTCACTCCTGGCAGAGCGTGTGCAGCTTCTTCATGAATATCAATTATATTATTATATATTCATTATATGATAAAAAAATACAATATACAAAGATGAATTTAAAAAAGGTGAAAAAAGACGGATAGATCAGAATGTAAAGAACGACTTGGAGCTACCCTATATGCTGTTATGGTAGCTCTTCTTGAGGGCCGAAGGCGGATTTTTGTTTTGTTTTTGTTTTTGTTTTGTTTTTTTTTTTAAAATCCCCCCCCCCCCCGGCCCCACTTAAATCACGTGGACCATACTTCATTAAAACGTTTGGAAAAGAAGAATCTGATGTACTTTTTTGGATCGGCCAATGACAGCGCGGTGATGGTCAAAAAAAAATCAGATGAACGCTGATACCTTTTTGTCGCACTGAGCTTTTGGCAGATTTCGGAACCCCTACGACCGTAAAAATCCTACTATAGGTAGGCCTGCTATGTCGGCAAAACATTAAGCATAGTTTTACAAAAAAAAAATAATTAAGATATAAATCTCTCAGCTTTGGAGAAAAACTAAAGTCTTAAGGCTCAATGAGTTTTTAAATGGATCGGTAGTGAGCTGGCCTATCAAACCATCTACGTAAATAAAGGAAGTAATCTTACTCGACTTACTCCACGAATTGACGCCAGGCTATATTTATATAGGGCCTTGAATTACAACCCGGCACAGCGCCTCATAAGACGTAAGTTATATAAGTGGCATTGCATGCAGTACTTGCATTTGTCGGGCTACAGGAAACCACGGAATGTTATTTTGATCTATCGCAACACTAATTTAAACCTTTTCGGATGACATTCAAAGTGGAGACAAGACCCCCAAAAAGGTTATAAGGACAACAAGGAAGGATAATTGGTACGTAAAAATGTACATTTGTTGTGTAATAGACATATTTATTGAAAAATGTTGTTATGCACGGTAAAACAGTCACTGTATTTGATAGTAGTCCCACGTAGTGGTGCTGCTAGCGTGGCCATGACATGTGACGTTTCATGATTGCCATTTGCGCACATGGCCGATTTCGAAAGAAAAAGGGACATTATGTTTTCACTGCTCGCACATGTTCTTCTACCATGTAACCTCAGCAATGTAACAGGTTTTGGCATTATCCTGTTAAATAAGTCACCAGTCCATTCACTCCTGTTCATTTCGTCAGTGGTGGCGGAGACATCATTCAAGTTTCAACTCCCATTGACTTTGTACACAGTGAACGAGCAGAGAGGAGACAAATTGATGGATATAGTCCAGGTTTTGATGTAAACACATGGCATAGGGTAGCGCTCCAACAATTCGGTTGCGCCCGGTATTCGGGTTTTCAGCTAGTTTAACAGCTGTCACAAAAACTTGAAAAGATAATAAACACATCAGCCCCTAATATCTATACTCTCACAAAACAATCATCAACACACGACCAAAAATCTCAATATAATTATAAGAATTTAAAACGAGATTGCAAACTTACTCTGAATTAGACATCATCTCGGAGATATTTCCACTTTTGCGTTTCTTAGCGAAAACGCTAACGGGTTGCCAGCTCTTCCGGGTTGCGTTGTGAATACTGTGCGGGGGAGGGTCCACGAGTCCTCGGTGCCACGAGTCCTACGTCCCATGAGACCTCGGTCCCACGAGTCCTACGTCCCACGAGGCCGAATATTTTCCCACGAGTCCTACGTCCCACGAGACCTACGTCCCACGAGTCCTACGTCCCACGAGGCCGAGTAGTTTTCCCACGAGTCCTCGGTCCCACGAGTCCTCGGGCCCACGAGTCCTACGTCCCACGAGACCTACGTCCCACGAGTCCTACTTCCCACGAGGAGGATCGTGAAAGGACTACCACGGGGGAAAATGACTCGGGACATATTTCCGTGCAGGACGTAGATCTACTGGCTAACTCGATACAGAGCAACTAAACTCGACATCATGACCGGTCGATCAAGGAGAACAAGTTCTCCACTACTAACCAATCAACGACTCTTACCTCATACTAATAGGGGACGTACTCGGTTCATTGCACGGGGATGACAGTAGGACAGTGGGACAGATAAACATATCGCGCGGACGTACTCGTTGGAAATATTCGGGACCTCGTGGGACGTAGACTCGTGGGACCGAGGACTCGTGGGAAGACCCCACTGTGCGCTGCTACCATGAATTTGGTATGAGAATGACGGGAACTTCCAAATCGGTTACAGCGAATTTTTCCATCTTCTTCTTCTTGTTCTTCCTCCAGTGCTGTTGGAGATCAGCAACATAAGTTGCGTAGTCTTGGTGGTTAATTTGCGGAGATTGTTGGTAAGAGGTTGAGCCGGGTTGTGTGGAGCTTATACAAAAAATTTAGGATGAGGGTGTTTAGGGAGTTTTTATTGTCTTGCGTAAGTTCAATATCTGGAAGTAGGAGCACCATCTCGCCCCACATGTTTCGCAATAGGTCTTTAAAAAAAACACACCACCCTTGACCTTGTCTCGAGGGGGCGCTAGCCACTTTCGGTTTTACTGAGACATTGAGTGTGGTGCATACACATTATCAGGTTTTTGTGCTGTGACGCTTTGCATCGCAGGGTTTTCAGTCTGCGCGATCAAAATGCATAGGGAAACAACGCGTGACCAAATACTTGCCGCAAAAAAACGTTTACCGGGTGGAAAACATCTCCTTCTTCTATCGGCAATATTTTTTTGACCATAATTAAATATTTTAAATGATTTTGATAGTCTTTTAGAGCAGAATTTTTTCGTTCTTCTGGTGGATGGATCGTCAGATAAAGGAGGTAATTTTTCATATTATCGCTGATTTCCTCTAACCCTAATTGGACTGGGGGGGGGGGCCTAAAAGCCCCCCCCCCCCCCGTAGACATATTACGCGATAAATTTTTAACACGAGAAGCTGTGGCCGCCATTTTTTATGACTTTTTTCTTTGAAGTCTTGCTCATCTTTTAAGCCCGTATTTGCGACGCCCAATTTCCATCAAAAAAACAATTAAAAATAAGTAAAAAAAAACCCAAAGAAATACATAAGGAATTAAAAAAACAATAAAATACACAAGACATCAAATTGGATACCGGATTTTTTTTTTCCAAGTACAGTTGATAGGAATGCTATAACGAAAATTCACACCAAATATTAGCTTTCTAGGAGCTATATTTAGTGAATTAGAGCAAAAAGTATGATTTCATGCATAAATTAGCATAATTAATTAAAATAATTTTTAACAATGAAGTATATGATTCTGTAGATTACGTCATAAGTGACGTGTGTGTCGATTTCCCGCGATTGCGCGATCAAAACGGCCGAGATCTGAGGTCTTTCCCCCCCCCCCAGTCTGGCCAGCCTCCAAAATACCCCAGTCTAATAAGGGTTAAGCGACTGAATACTTAAGGTCTTACCCTATCTTCTTGATTATTTGAGAATAATAATTATTATTATCAAATACTATTTTGTCATTTTTTTTGGAATTTGACATTTCCCAGCCCTGAAAATGACTCAGAACTGTTGTTAATAATGTTAGTTCACTCAAACTTAAACAAAGAAAGTGAACATGAGATGACGGCTTGGAAATGTCGAATTCCAATAATTTCAGCAACTTGGTTTTTGAACAGGAATGACACAGAAAATGAACATCATAAATCAAATGGTACAACTCTCAAATTTTGAAATAGTTTTTGTGCATAATTTTGGAGTTGAATTTCATTGTGGGCTGTCAAATTCAACAAGTAGGCACCTAATTTCAACAGCAGTTAAGTTGTATCCATGCATGGATCTAGGGAGGGGACTGATACGGCGCCCCCCCCCTCACAAAAAAAAAAAGCAAATCAAAACAAAAAGTGCCTTAAAGATATGTAAGTCTGTTTTAGAAATTTGCCCCCCGCCCCCCCCTGCAAAAAAAAAAGAAAAAAGAAAAAGAATAAATATCACTGTTGGACCCAAGCAAATGATTTGCCTGCACACCAATATGTCTGCTAGTTCTACGTGAAAATGTTTACCTTTTGAATGGCCAAAGTCCCCAAAAAATAATTCCACTCAGTTTGGAGCATATAAATGTAAATTTGTAATTCATCTAGGTCTATTTCCTCCTCATTTTTCCAAATACAGAATGAGGCTAACAAGTTTTTCAGCAAAGGCCACACCAATAACTGGGCTGTACTGGTAAGTACCAATATATTTTCTTTTATTCTTTTAAAGTGCTGGAAATATAAGTTTGAATTTAAACATGGAGTATTGCTATGGATGGATCTTGAATTTTAAATTTAATTTAGGCCTTATTGTAATGCTGAGAAGTAAGAATTTCTTGGGTTATTTTTATATATTTATTGAGAGAAAACGGGGGAAGGAGAGCTAATAAAACTGTATTTTTATTAAATAATTGATTTAATTGTGCAAATACAGTGTAATTTAAAATTTTGATTTGTGATTCTTTCATAACTTGAATTCTGGTCCAGGTGTGCACGTCTCGTTTTTGGTTCAACTACCGCCATGTTGCCAACGCCCTGTCCATCTACCACAGTGTGAAGCGTCTAGGGATACCAGACAGTCAGATCATACTCATGATAGCGGATGACATGGCCTGCAATGCTCGTAACCCAAGACCAGGTACTATGAGTGGAGTGTCATTTTAAAGGGATTTAGTAACTTTTAAATTTCTCAAAACAAGTGAAAGCTAGGAACTAAAATGAGTAAAATCCTGGTGCTTTGACCCTATTTAAAAAGTACTGAAAATTTCATAGCAAACAGATGTCATTTACTATTACAACAGTGAAAACAAACAAGGCTCGTCGTATGGCCCTTTATGGTGAAACTTAATTTTTTAAAAAAATAAATCAGTGTGTAAGGAGTAAATTGAGGAAAATCATTTTGCTCTGACTGTAATTAAAAACTAGGTACTGAAAGTTTCTTGGCAAATGGAAGTTTTTATTATGTTATATTTAAACTAAACAGTAAAAAAAAAAAAAAAAATGAGACCAGACATACTGCCCTGCAAGATCAAATTTACCAATCTTTAATGATCCTTATTGGACAGGATGGGACTTCATAGCACAGAATACTCTATGCATTCTGATGCAGAGGCAGTTGCATAAAATTTGTCTTTGTGTTTCTTCCTCTGAAATGTCTATATCATTGTGTTTACCTGTTGACTATGAAAGTCTTTAAACTTTTCTTATTTTGTTATGTCAACAGCTGCTGTATTCAACAATGCTAATCAGCACATCAATGTTTATGGTGATGATATTGAAGTGGATTACAGAGGTTATGAGGTAATTTACTCTTTGATAAGTAACTTCTAATATTGTGAGGTTCTATGACATTTACTCCGATGATATTTGTTCCGAAGTCAAATGAAAAACTAACTCAACTTGAAAACTAAAAATGCTATTGCACCCTTGCCCTAACTCTATATCCTAGATGAAATAAAGAATGGAGCAATGCTGCAAGAGCAAATGTCGCTTACCTCAAATTATACATGATGTACTGTATTCGCTGTTATTTTTGAGAGATTAATTTTTCGCGCTGAGCGGCCTCAAAGAATGTTCACAGGTTCTTGAATTCGCACTGCATTTTAGTGAGCACACAATTGAATGCACCCAACACATGCATAAAAAAGCATGCTCATGTATTCGCGTGTTTTTAAATTCGCGCCTGTCGATCTTCACACAAAATTCGCGAAAATTAATGTACCGCAAATATTTCCACGATTACAGTACTGTGAAATCCTGTGTTTTCAACATTGTGTAGTGTATGGTTCATAATTTGAGACTGACAGTAACAGTAGTTATAAACTAAAGTACTTTGAGACATTGGAAAAGCTCTTTATAACAAAACAGATATATTACTAGTATTAAGGACAGTATCTTTTGTTGATATAGTGTATTTATCATAACTATGCACAGTACAATAGTTTTGAACTTAATTTAGATGTTCACATGTGTTGATAGCTTTTATGTTTGTATTACTGCAGTATCATCTTTCACACTTATCTTGCAGACAATATTATACATTATCTCATTAACCAGGCTAAGTTTTGAGGCTGGAAAAGGTATTTCTAGGCTTTGTCGGTTCAGTAGCTTTGAAGTTTGGTGCTTTTCTGGTAGCGACGAAATTCCTCATGGTGCATCTGTACCTGGCCTGTAACGATATGGCCTCTTTTGTACCTTAACCATCACTTGTATGTTTTACTTCATAATTCTCGGATAAGAGATTGTATGCGAGCCTGTCTTCGCATGCATAGTCAATTTTGTTCGCAGCATATTTTTGGGTCAAAATAATAATTCACAACAGTGATTTCATCAGGATAAATCATCATTTTCATGTGTTTGTTAAAACTTTTCTCTCCTTTGTATTATTCATAAAATAGAGATCAAACTTCAAACGTTAATAATAATAATATAAGTTCTTGTATAGCGCTTAAAAGAAACAGAAAACAAAAGAAGAAATTATTGCACTGCGTTCATGAAAATTATATCTACAAAGAACTGAATAAATGTGTTTTCAGGGCACTCCTGAACTTTTAATACTTGTTGATGTTTGAGAGGTATTCCTTTAGTATATTCCATAGAACAGTAGCTGCATGTGAAAATGACCTTCCACCATATGATTTTACTTGTTTACTCTTTCTATGTTTAACTAGGTGACTGTAGAGAATTTCATCCGTGTGCTGACTGGACGATTGCCTCCGAGCACCCCACGCTCCAAGCGACTTCTGACTGATGATCGTAGCAATGTCTTGGTATACATGACTGGACACGGCGGGGACGGATTCCTCAAGTTCCAAGATGCTGAGGAGATCAGTAGCATCGAGCTGGCGGATGCCTTCCAACAGATGTGGAAGAAAAGAAGGTTGGTACCAGCTCATTTTCACAAATTTTGTTTGTCAGTCCTCACGAAAAAAAACAACTTTAATATATGGTTGTTTGTAGCGATAAAAACGTCACAACATGAAATCAAGGCCTTGCGAATTTTCCCAGGTAGTCCAAAATCTAGAAAATTCAGTTCAGTTTCAGTTTCAGTTTATTTATTCCAACTTCAGCAAAACATACATTGTACAATAAAATCTCGAAGTACATAATATTAAAAATAGTGTAACATTACAATGTAACAAAAGAGTATATGTACAAATTATAACTCACGTCTAGCACAAAGTATATTTACCGTTGGATGGACATATAAACAATAAGCTAGGCTTGTAAACATTATAGGCCCTGTTTGTAAAATGAAATAATACCTTTAAATACTAATGAGACAGGAAACGAATGGACATGACAAATATAGGAGAGTTAGAGAGAAAGAGAGTGACATACAAAGAGAGAGGGACAGGAAGAGGGAGACAGTAGAGGGGGAAAAGTAAAGAGAGCGAGAGAGAGAGAGAGAAAGATAGAGAGTGAAAGCAAATAAATGAAAGGGTGATATATGGATACAAGACGAGACACACAAATACATAAACTGGTACACAAAGATACAATGGACAATGAAAATCTAATCTAAAGTTGCTTCACACTTTAAAGATTAGGGTGAATTGTGACTAATGGGTTTCTCAAGAAATTGTCAGGTGTGGGCTGCCTAGCAAGGATTTTGGTCAATTTATGACTCTTCGGGGACCAATTGAAATGATAAACGGTTTATTTGTTTAGGGGGTTTGCTTAACAAAAGTGATCATGAAGTGTTTTCATATTCACTCAGTAACAGAGATTTGATTTTTCTTTTGAAAACAAAAAGGCTTGAGGCTTGTTTTACAGACGAATCTAGAGAATTCCAAAATTTAGGACCAGCGCAAATTAGAGTGTTTGACTTAAACTGAGTACGAACCAGAGGCAAATGGTATAGGGAGGATTGTCTCGTAGGATATAAGTGAACATCACTATTTTTTACAGATATAGCGCTCATGGCATGAGGCAAGACTCCTGAGCTAAGTTCATACATTAGGATATGAGTGAACATCACTATTTTTTACAGATATAGCGCTCATGGCATGAGGCAAGACTCCTGAGCTAAGTTCATACATTAATGTTCCCAAAGTGTATTTATATATGTCTGCAATTTTCATGACTCTGTGTTCGAAAAAAAGTTCATTAGTGTGTGAGCGCATTTTGGCATTGGAAACAGTTCTTATTGCTCTTTTTTGAAGCAATGATATTCTATTGATTTGTAATTTGGCAGCATTGCCCCAGGCCAAAACACCATAGTTTAAATGAGGTAACACTAACGTCGAGTACAACATGGGAAGTACATTAGATGGAAAAAAGAACTTTAGTTTATACATTACTCCTACATTCCAAGAAACAGTTTTACATACTTTATTTTTATGCGTCGTATGCTGAGGAAATCAGTCGTATAGAGTTGACCGATGCCTTCTGACAGGTTTGGAACAAGAGGAGGTAGGCGTGATGCACCAGCTGAAATTTTTGTGAGAGTAGTATTTGTTCGATTCTACAAGTCAGTCCTCAAGAAAAATTTCCATTTCAATATAAGGCTATTTATTTTGATAACGAAAATTGTGAATTAAAAGCCTTGCAAATTCCCCCATGTAGTCCAAATTTGCAAAGTTTTTGGCTTATACAGTTGGGCTCTATGTTAATGGTGGCCCTTGATTCAAGAGTCACCACGGACAGCTTTGGGCATTTAAATTCGTATTCTGGGATGTGAGAATTTAATTTCAAATCTGATTTTATTATTATTATTTCTTTTACTGGGGGTGGGGGGTGGGAGAGGTTGATTCTCAGCTTTTTTGCCTCTTCCTGTGTACATGAGTTAAAGGCCCTTTTTATTCTTTGTACATTGCACCTCTTGCAAATGTGTTATGTTGATGATATTATCTGCCACTATCATTAAAATGCTAAAAATGTAGGTTACACGGAACTACATGTATATACCATTGGATATAGTTAGAGAAAGGGGACTAGAACATAACTATGGACAATCAGTACACTGTTTTTTTTTTATAACTTAAGAATATATATTTTTTATCATTCATTTTTAGATACCATGAGCTGCTGTTCATAGTAGATACATGTCAAGCTGTTTCACTCTACAAATATTTCTACTCTCCAAACATCATCGGCATTGGCAGTAGTCAAGTTGGAGAAGACTCTTTGTCGGTAAGTACACTCAAAGATTGTCAGTCAATATTTTCTCTTAAAAACTGTCTGTTACCTGAATTAATCACCAAAAAGAGAGTGGTTTTGCCTTGAAATGCATACCTTGAAGATCTACACATCACAGATGCCAAGTTTATAGATTGGCAAGGCGGGGAATCTTTTGCATCGTGGTTAGAAGCTGTGAATTAATAAACCTCCCACAATTTTATCAAAATAGACTTGTGAAATGGTGAGTCTCACAATGTGGGCCTGAGACTGGGTAGGTCTGACAAAATAGAATTTATTCACTGTAGATAATCTGGGAATATTTGTGAGAGAATAAAATACTTTGTAATTATTTTCTTAACATAACCTACGTTTTGTATCGAGTGTTTTAGGAACTGGTGAAAATTCTGGAAAATTCTGGGTCTTGGATCTAGCTGGGGTGTGAGAGTACAGCTTTGAAGAAGATTTTAACTTTTTGGGGGTTTGATTTTCAACTCATTGTTTAGCTCTTTTGATGTGTTCCTTTATACAAAAGTATAGAAGCAGCTCTTTTTATTTCCACTTTTTGCGGCTCTTTTATTTGGAGTCACTCAGAGTTTGTATAATACCCATTCTTTCATTTTTTTTTATACAGCATCACCATGATTCAGCAATAGGAGTATACATCATTGACAGATATACATACTATGTTCTTGATTTCTTGGAAAGGATGTCACCGTCAAGCCAGAAGACCATGGATGAATTTGTAAGGATATTACTCATTCTGATATTTACATATCTATTCAAATTTATTAATTTTGAATCATTAAAGAGTTATGTTTGCTTGTGTTTTTATCATGAGGTGTGCACAAATTGTAATTGCAGGATCATAATCGTAATTTGTTTGAATAATTTGCAGGCTATTTTCATGAAGAGTTTGTGAACTATGAGCAAAGAGATGATAAAAATGTCGATTTGCAAGTACCCCTGAGCATGTTCGAGTTTTTTTTTTATTTTTTATTTATTCATTTATTTATTTTTTTTATTATTTCAGTTGAGTTAACAATCCATATTAAATATTTTCACTATCTTTGTCACTTAACTTTATATGGTTGTCCTCAGCTGAGTCTAGCACAGAGGTGTTTGGGGGGGGGGGGGTGGGTGAAACAGATTTCTTTGAAAGGGATGCTAAGAAAGCCCTTGTCAGAGACTTAGGGCCCCCAAGTATTTTGACGCTCTAAACGATGATAATAGTATTGGTCAATCTTGGCTCTCTCTTTCCTTCTCATATACATATCACAGTTTAAAGTGTGTCCCTAGTGAGTCAAACCATCCTAGGGATTAGAGCAGACCTTTCCAAAAGCACCCCCCAAAAAACCCCTCTTATTATGGACCCTATATTTACAAAGAATGGATGATATTAACCTGTCATTAATATCTCTGTCACTTTCTTTCCTTCCCATATCGCAGTTCAAAGTGTGTCCACAGCGAGTCTGTAAGTCCACCCCAGGAGTGAGGGCTGACCTCTTTCAGAGGGATCCCAAGAAGGCCCTCGTCACTGACTTCTTTGGCAGCGTACGCAATGTGGAAGTCTCATCTGCACAGTTGGACTTCTCCAGAGACACTGCGGATGATCATGACGGTGCTGTGGTAGATGGGAGGAAGACCTGTATAAGGCCTGAAAAAAAATTTGTCTCCCAGTTCCCAGACGATTCTTTACTGAACCCTTCAGATAGAGTAAGCATATTGTATACGCCATTTATTTCGCATCCATATATTTTTGTGATTTTGCTACAAGATGGATTATAAAATGGCTCTGTGATTTTATGCGTCGTGGTTGGTCAAAACGCGTCACGTGTGATGCTGTATTTTCGATGCAAAGCACCGGCGTTCATTTTTCTGCGCAAAAAAAGTGATAACACACTCTCATCCAGGTCTTTTCTACTTTCTTGGATGACGATCGTGATGTAGATCTTGAGCTACTTACCAAAAATTCCAAGGGATAGTCCCTTGGATTTTTTTGGTGAGTAACTCAAGATCTACTAGAGCTAGCATAATGTCGCAATTTTATAGTGCGATTAAACGTAAATGCAGTGATCGCTCGATGCTTCAGATGGGGCGCCGCTGCATCACTCGTCGCGGCTCGTTGCAGCGCGACCCCTACCTAAGCTATCTCGCAGTGCACTGCATTCACCGCTAATGCACGCTCGGGAGTGTGTTAATGCTATATTATTTCATGAGAGGGTTTATTGTATTTGCATTCACTTTATATAGAAATATCAGGAAGTGAACATTTCTTTAGCGTGTGTGTTACTGTTTTTTTTTTTAATCTTCATTTGATTTCTCTTTATACATAAGCATGGTTTCTGCATCATGAATTATAATATCATATTTTTGTATGTTGAAAGATTTTACAAGTAAATGTTACATGTGCATTATATGTACTTGAAGAAGGTATGTTCCAGTTAATTAATATAATAAAAATATTAGAACTGCAAAAACAATAAGCAGCAATAGTTTCTTTAGTTTACTTATTTACTAAATGATCTATTTTCATTCATCTTCATGAATAATTACGTTTTGCAAGAGACATATTCTAATCTTTTACCATGGTTAATTAACTTGTTTTTACAAAATTTGCCTCTCCCATTGCAGGACCGACCAGGTTTCAAGTTCTCGGTACCGTTTGTGATCGCAAGTAGTGTATTCTTTGGTGTAGCAGGACTAGCACTCTTTACAAGGACGTTATCATAACCCATGCCTGATGATCATCGCAGATGGTATAATTATGTTACTTACATCAAAGAGTACAGGTCACCAAGATGTTTCCTTTTGTATCTTTCTAGTAATATGTCAATATATAAATACATTGTACTTTATATGAAATACCAGCTTCAAATATTTCTTTGGCAAAGGGATAGTGCAAGTTGAAATCCGCAATCGCGGGGATAAAAGTTAGTGGTAGGAGAGACTTTTCGACATTTAAAAAAAACATTTTATGTATAGCATTAACTGATATGACGATGGGGCCTGTTTAAAAAAAATCTATATGAGTCATTCATAGAAATAGGCTAACAAGTCCTTTGTGGTTTAGGAACCACTTTTTGTCTATGAAAGGCTCCTGAAATGTGGAGTTCTGGCCAAAGTTTAAAAAAAAAATTGTTTTTTTATGCATTTCTTCTTTAAAATTATTTTTTTGAATGTGAAGTAAAATTACATATTGTTTTAATCCCCCCCCCCCCAAAAAAATATTATGCTCACTCTCTCGACTATGAATACATTTAAAAACACATGCTTGTTATGCGTAGCTTTTTCTGTCTCACAGTAGTCTGAGATGTTTTTGTTCCAGGGAAACATGCAGTCCTGTAGTAAGGCCTCCATAGGTTGTGATTGAACTATGAACTGTCCAACAACAGAATATCAACTTTTGGTTTGTACAAAGAGAGAGTATAAAGAGATCTATTATTGATTTGTGATTATGGCGAAATACTTGATACACCCATCTTTGAAAGATACGGTTGAATTATGCAGGAGATACATGAACTCTGTATCATTTTATATATGAATTATTGCCATCATCATTTTCGATCATTTGGGTTATTTACCACAATGGAAAGAACAGATATGCCCTCATGAAGTTTATAAAATTTTAAGTCTGAAGTTATCATATTGCAGATCGTCTAAAGTTTGATGTGTGTGGAAGCATCATCATTCTGTGACATATTACATTGCCATATTTTGAAGTCACATATCTTACATCAGGGGCCTTCTTTGCTGCCATCAGTTACTTGTAGCATAGGGTGGTCAGGTCTTCATTAATGAAGACTCCCTTGCATGCATCGTTCCCCTTTAGCTGAAATCTACTGTCGTATAGCTCATTCCCTTTCCCTCTGGAACAAAATTGAATGATGACTTGTCTGGGTTAAGGTTTGACAACCTGTTGCCTTCCATCTGCAAGTTGGATTGTTGTTGCTGGTTTTGGAGTCGCACCCAGACGATGGCATGTGTCTATCTCTCTTGGAGAGAGTTCAACTTTCGCCTCCTTAATCTCCTCATTTGCTGCTTCAGTAAGCCTAGTCAACCGCTGATTATCTTAATATTTTTTTTTGTCCAGTTGGTCATAAGTAGAAAATGTAGAAATGTAAAAAAACGTAACAAACAACAAAAATGGTTTGTAAATTAATAAGCTGCTACAATTTCACTAAAAAAAAGACTTGTAAAAGACAAAGCATATGTACCTTTGGTCTTACAACCAACAGCTGAAGAAATGATGATATCTTTGGGGTTGATTTCTATTTGGTATTCTTTGATCTGCCCCTCTCCTACCCCCACCAAAACATAGGATTTCACTCTCCCTTCTTCTTGCTGCCCCCATTTTATGGCAGGGTGTCCTTGTGCTGGATATAATTCTCCCTCCTTGAAGTTAAGCTTCTTTTTTTTATCTGGAAATTTTTGTCTTGTTCCCCCTCAATGCCTCTATTCAGTTCAATTTTATTTACATTCTCAACAAAAACATACATACGATATAGTAATAGAACATTGTCACAACATCTCAACATAACAAATAGACTTGTAAAAGACAAAGCATGTGTACCTCTTTAATACATGCCACAACTGATGAAATAGTTACATCTTTCGGGCTGAAGTTAATTGTGTACTGTATGATCTCTCGCCCTGTCTCGGACCGCGTGTTGTCTTCTCCTCTCTTGGCCCAAAGAGAGGCGCCAAATGACGCCAACTCGGAGAGACCGCAAAAGTCTGTCTGTCAAGTTTGGAATCTAGTTTTTGATTGCACTACATCTTTTGTATCCATTTACCAGTTTATCATTAGTAAAATCTTGTTTGATATCCTAAGCAGTGGTCAGGGTTGATAGTGGCATCTTTATGGGTGTGAATATCTGGGAACCTGAAAGTGCAACATTTAAGGTGCACATTAATATTTTGACTGTTTATGGTTTGCCAAATGTTAGGATTGTGACAAGTTTTCCAAGATGCTTCAACCATTTTTTGTTTTGACGGCCAGAAAGAATAGAGGCAGAGCAAATCCGTTCGTCTTCTACACGTTCGTTTTTGATTGCAGATACATGTATCTCTCGTTCACTGTAGTCTGTCGTGATATGTTTTGGATTCCAAGACAAATTAGTGTCCTCCACCCCTCCTTTTAGTGTCTGCAGTTCTTTGGTATGGCATGTGTCGTTTCAAATTGTACAATGAATTATAACACAACAGACGGAATATCCAATATTGGTTAAGGCAAAAAGAAAGAAAAGAGGAAGGGCTAACTTGGTTGTCTTGTATGTGGCATCTAAGAAATTTTATTGCTTTCAGGAGGGAAATAAAGTGTCAGCAAATAAAACTTTAAAAAATATGTCAGACTAATTCATTTTTCAAATCTTTCTCACAATCACAATTGATTATCAAATCTGGACCCTTTAACCTGTAATCAATGGGAAGTTGAACCTGGAAACTTGCTGACAGATAGAAAACAATCCTTACTGGGGTACTCTTTTTCTCTAGGCAGATTACTGCGTGATGAGAAACGTAGTGAATGGGGACCTGATATGAAGATAATTCTTCCTCTGACAACTTGCATGAAAAGCCCATCTCGATCCTTTCGATCAATTACTGACCTCCCACAATTCTATCAAAATACATGCAGACTTGTAAAAGACAAGCACCTGTACCTTTGGTCTTACAGCCGACAACTGATGAAATGGTTACATCTTTGGGGTTGATCTTGATTAGGTACTGTACGATCTGCCTCGAGAGGTGTCTTCCCCTCTCCTAGCCCCACCAAAACATATGATTCTCACTCTTCCTTCTTCATGCCCCCATTTTATGGCAGCGTGTCCTTGTGCTGGATATAATTCTCCCTCCTGTAAGTTAAGCTGTGTCTTTTTTTTTGGAAATTTTCGTCTTCCCCCTTAATGCCTTTAATAAAATCATATCGTACTCATCAAACTTATCCATTGCACCAGTTCGACTTACACAATTCCTGTAGGTCGCAACATGCCACATGCTGCTTAGTTAGGAAAACACATTGATTAGGCACTGAACGATCTGCCCTGACTTGGACCACGTGTTGTCTTCCCCTCTCCTAGCCCCACCAAAACATATAACACTCACTCTCCCTTCTTCCTACTGTCCCCATATTATTCCAGCTTGTCCTTGAGCTGGATAGATTTCCCCCTCCTTCAAGTTCAGTTTTTTTTTTTCCTTTTTTTTGGGGGGGGAAATTTTTGTCTTGTTCCCCCTCAATGCCTCAATTCAACTGAATTTTATTTACATTCTTAACAAGAACATACATAAGATATAGTAATAGAACATTGTCACAACATCAAAAATAAATGTGTAAAAGACAACGCTTTTGTACCTCTGGTCTGGTGAAATAGATACATCCTTTGGGCTGATGTTAATTGTGTATTGTATGGTCTCCTGCCCCGACTCTGACCACATGTTGTCTTCCCCTCCCCTAGGCCCACCAAAACTTGGGACTTTCACTCGCCTTTCTTCTTGCTGTCCCCATATTATCACAGCCTGTCTTTAAGCTCAATATATTTCTCCCTCCTTTAAGTTGAGTTGTGCCTTTTTTTCTGGAAATTTTCGTCTTTCCCCTCAATGCCTTCAATAATATTAAGTCATATTGACTGAAGACATCCAAAGCCAAATTTTTGCCACGAATGTGCTATGCCCTTCGTCGGATACCACCAGTACCAATCTCAGTACTGGGACCAGAGCCTACAAGTACAAGTAGTCCCAGTACCAGGTAATGCCTAGACTAAGATGAGATGGAACCAAGCAATGAATGCAGTGATGTTGGTATGAATGTAGGGGGGCGTCCTTTACAAGACTTCTCGTACCACTCTACTGAGTTACCCTCGTTGCTTCTTCTCTAGAATGCTAGAGAGCGCCATCCCATCCTCGTCGCGATTATTGTGGAGGGGCCGGGAAAGAAACGTACATTCACACACAAACACATACATGCATAGATAAGTAATATGATATATATTGTTCTACCTTAGATCTCCTCTGATATCTAGTCAGCTCAGCAGCAGCTCAGTTAAGCTAGCGTCTGTGCGGTACAGCGTCTGGGTCAAGAGGGAGTCATTGTGTCCTACACGTCCACAGAGCTCGTAGCTTGAGAGATGTGTTGCATCAGCGCCCTGCGCGAACTGTGTGATTCAGCTGCTTCACTGAATCCGGGCATTGTATACCTTTGCAACATACCATTTGCCTGTACTTTTACACTATACCTTGAAGGTTATTTTCAATTGAATCCAATTTTATTTACATTCTCAATATAAACATGAAAAAAACATACATAAGATATAGTAACAGAACATTGCCCCAACATACAAAAGCATATTCATGAGAATGAGGACAAATGAGAACAAAAAAGAGCAAATAGCCTTATAAAACATTGACTCTAACATCTAACGCATACATAATAAATAATCCAAAGACGCATACACAAGATGAAACACAGGATAGATCTGTATGCTAATTTCCATAATTATTTCACTTTCATCCTGAAAATCATTGTGAGAAGAATGGTATTAGATACATGTATCTTATCCAAAGACCTAAACAAAACAAATTACTTCCTTTTTATATTTACCAGGTAGGCCTACACAAAATTACAGACGAAATGCTCTGAAAAAGCCAGATAGCCAAGAAAGAACAGACTACAAGGAAGTGATTTTGACTTGCATGTGATGTTGATTATTTAGACTTAGATCTACATGTTCGACCCCAATATATGATAGTTGAACAGAATATATCTTTCTGAAATAATAATCTAGACTCTAAAACAGGGATAATGTTACCTTTTTCCTGGCGTATCCTGAGAGACGTCTCTTGTTCCCTCGATCCTCTTCTTGGCAGTAGTGCATCAAATCTTGTATCTTTTTTGGGTCATGTAATTTTTGGGTCATGCTGTTGAGAAGTTTCACCAGTTTGGGTCATGGTGCTTGTAGTGTGGCATCCAGTGGGGAAAATATAGGTTTCGTTTGCAAGTCATGTTAATGTTTGGCAACCTCTATATATATGTTCTACTTGATCACACGAATCAGAAAATATATGTCGCCAATTTTTTAATTGACCTTTTGTGACCCAAAATGAAGGTCAAAGGTCAGGCTTCATTAACATAAACATAATTTTGTTCAAATTGTGTCAAATTTGGTATCAAATTGTAGGTAATGTTATAACTAGCAATTAAGTCAACTATCATTTTTTCACCCGACCAGTCAGTTTTGAGCAATATGCAAATTAGTTTATTTATGCATAATTGAATGCATAATAGAGTCAAGTTGAACGGCGATCAGACACAACATATCCATAGACAATATTAATAAAAACTAACCAAGATTAAAACGTGAATCATACTATTCTAATATTGTTGCCACATTCTGGTGACCCTTATGACCTTGAAAATAGGTCAAAGGTCAATTTATATGATGATTAACAACCTGGAAATGGCATTAAATTGGTAAAAACCGAATTTTCTATGAACTTTGACCTTATTTCTAGGTCTAGTAGGTCAAGTAAGAATATGACGACCTCTATTTTTTGGTTGATGGTATCAAGGAAATCATATTCATGTTAGTTGCCAACAAAGTTAAGCTTATACGACCAACAGGTCAAAGGTCAAAGTTCATGAAAGACGTTTTGGCCAAAGTTTTTTGTCTTGACCTTAGTCTTATTGGGCCGTATTACTTGAAATATGTTATTGAACACTGTTAATGTGTTCTACTTGATTCCATGAACCAAGAAATGTTCGTTTTCATTGACCTATTACCTTTGAATAAAGTAGAAAGAGCAAAAAATACATAGTTTCTACTATTTCCAGATTTTTTAGGGTAACGTTATTTGAACATTGACTTTAACTTGAGGTCATACATGTCAATGAAAGAGAATAGCAACATTGATATTCTGGTTCATGGTATCAAGGGATCATGTAAAACTGTGATTTATGGGAACAAGTTAATCAAGAATAACTACGATTATCAAAATTATTAAGCTCTAATATGGCCAATAAGACAAAGGTCAAGACACACATTAAAAGTTTAAGGAATACGTAAGGGCCAGAGTTTCTGTCTTGAATAGTCCTGTTTAGCCTTATTAACTTAATAATTTTGATAACAACAGTTCTACATGATCCCTTGATACCATGAACCAAAATATCAACGTTGCTATTATTTTTCATTGACACATATGACCTCAAGTTAAGGTCAAAATTCAAATAACATGACGCTAAAAAACCTGGAAATAGTAGAAACTGTGTATTGTTTGGATTTTTCACCTCATTTAAAGGTCATAGGTCAATTTAAACGAACATTTCCTGGTTTATGGAATCAAGTAGAACACATTAACAGTGTTCAATAGCATATTTTAAGTAATACGGCCCAATAAGACTAAGGTCAAGACAAAAAACTTTGGCCAAAACGTCTTTCTTGAACTTTGACCTTTGACCTGTTGGTCGTATAAGCTTAACTTTGTTGGCAACTAACTTGAATATGTTTTCCATGATGCCATCAACCAAAAAATAGAGTTCGACATATTTTTAGTCGACACATTTGACCTAGAAATAAGGTCAAAGTTCATAGGAAATTCGGTTTTTGCCAAATTAATGCAATTTCCAGGTTGTTAATCATCATATAAATTGACCTTTGACCTATTTTCAAGGTCATAAGGGTCACCAGAATGTGGCAACAATATTAGACTAGTATTATCACGTTTTAATCTGATTAGTGTTTATTAATATTGTCTATGGATATGTTGTGTCTGATCGCCGTTCAACTTGACTCTATTATGCATTCAATTATGCATAAATAAACTAATTTGCATATTGCTACAAACTGACTGGTCGGGTGAAAAAATATAGTTGACTTAATTGCTAGTTATAACATACCTACAATTTGATACCAAATTTGACACAATTTGAACAAAATTATGTTATGTTAATGAAGCCTGACCTTTGACCTTCATTTTGGGTCACAAAGGTCAATTAAAAAATTGGCGACATATATTTTCTGATTCGTGTGATCAAGTAGAACATATATATAGAGGTTGCCAAACATTAACATGACTTGCAAACGAAACGACATAGGTGCCCACACTATTGGTATTGTTTGAGACAAGAACCGATACGGGGGAAACGGCTACCTTGCCTCCTTTAGATGAGGCACGGCAGTTGACATAAGTCGGGGAGGGCGTGACCTCAACCCAGTCTGTATGTGTGCAATTGTGACTGATCGTATTGTGTGCCATCAAAATGTCCACGGCATAGCGTTACAGTTTTTCTATCACTTGTGTTGAAGCTTGCAGTATATTGTTTGATATATCGTATCCAGCCTCGCTGTACAGGGCTACTCTTTCTTGGCATTATATGGACACTGACACCATCATATGCAGTGTTACTGCAGCCAAACATCAAACATCGCCTGCCTATTCCTTTCATCTTTGATGCAGGAGCAGGGCTCTGATTCCCCACATTTACATTTACAAGGTTAAGTGTGGAGAGTTTGGCCTACATAATTCCAGTAGGTATCAACAGGCCATCTGCTGCTTAGTCAGGCAAACACTTAAACAAAAATAACCTTCCACAATTTTATCAAAATAGACTTGTAAAAGACAAAGCATCTGTGCCTCTGGTCTTACTTGCCACCACTGATAAAAATTAACATATTTTTAGTGTTGATTTTGATGGTGTATTGGATAATTTGCTGCCCCGACTCTGACCATGAATGTGCTTAATAGTGGAGAATAATTGTCTCTTTACCTTAGCATTAGATGTAGGACAAGCAAAATTATGTGAACAAGATGGAAAAGATTTCCGAACTCTACAGTCTCTCCCATGATGTGCTGCCTCAGGTCCTTGAAGGTGTTGTATCAATGACACCTGGAAAGCTTTCTCTTTCACTTCATCCAGTCGATTTGTAGCTGGGAGATATCACAATGCTTCTCAGCAAGCAGTTGTTGAAAGTGGTTTGACAAAGTAGTAATATCATCTTCCCCATCATTGAGGGGGAGGACATGAATCGGATCCATGTATGTTCCAATAAGCTTCACAATATTCTTGTGTGCAACCAGCTGGTTTATGGCAGCTTCCGTGAGGATTGTGTTATCAGGGTGCTTTCTATTTGTCGTCATTACTCTCTTAACATCAGCAGTCATTTGCTTGTAGTTATGTCACCTTCCCCACTAGTGGCGAGATTATGTAATTTCTAATTGCTAGCACAAATGTTTACAACTATCACTGCTTTATGCTTACCATGGCATCCGGCAAACATTCCCCCATCTCGGATCTTTGGCAAGACAAGGGAAAAGGGTTCCCTGGTCAGACCTCCAGTGTCTATACCACACTCTCCCAAAAAAGTCACAGTGAAAGCCTGATCAGGCATCATACCTCCATCTAGTTTGACAGACAACAAAGACATTAGTCTACAGTGTGGGACATGAAACACTGTATTATCATTATTATCTCATTCATTTAGAACTGTGAGTTTTTCCAAGTGACAGGTTGTTGGCAACAGCATAACTTAACATTGTTAGGGCTCGTTGCCTATTTGGCAAAGAGAGAGCACAGCAGAAGACTGCAATGATTGGCTATTGGAATAGCCGTGCTCTGGAATGTTCAGCATAAAGAAATTGTGTACACTAAGTTCACAACACGTGAGTGCTGAAAAAAAATATCATGCATCTTCGAATCCGGTGTAGACGTATGCATCCAAAGCCGGGGGAGGAAAGTCTGGCGTATCTTGGCTACTGCACAAGAAGGAAGAGAAACACAAACATGGCGAACCAAGAAGCCCCAGCACCATCTTGAAAACTGTCGGTTAGCTACGTTTTGGTATCTCTTGTGCAAATCTGAAAGCTCTTGAGAAAGGTCAGACATCCTGGCGCGGATCGGGAAACAGAAGTACTCTGGTGATTGAGCTTGCTTGCTGTACTTTCATACGGTGGTGATGAATAGCAACATTTTGTTGCTTTGAATTTGTGACGTTCTGATTGGTAGCCGGTGTGCAAACCATACATGGTTCCGAACAGTTAGGCTTACGAAGTAGAATGCATGTCGGAGATGATCAGATATCATCGTCATTTGAAACGTCAGAATAAATTTAAATAAAATTTACATGACCAGTCATTGTTTCCTAGTCTTTCTTTGTCGATCACAAGCTCGCCATCTTCCGCTTGGGCCTGTTGAGCTTCCTTATCATCAGCGTATTTAGACTCGGACCTGTATGGAGCAATTCTATCATCAGAAGAAGATGAAATATCATCTGCGTCTTCAGGCTCAAACCTGTATGGAGCAATTCTATCGTCAGAAGAAGATGAAGTATCTGCGTCTTCAGGCTCAAACCGGTATGGAGCAATTCTATCGTCAGAAGAAGATAAAATATCTGCGTATTCTGGCTCAAACCTGTATGGAGCAATTCTATCGTCAGAAGAAGATGAAATATCTGCTTAACGTTTGGGTGAGGCCAGCTGGTAGATCTGATCATCCCTCTCTTGAGGTTATCAACCCTTATCTGCCAGGGCTCCTTCTTTAAAAAGGTTATGAGGTTCGGAGATATGACCCTGACATGTAGGGACTAGCAGTGCGGCAGAGGTATTGGGGCGGGGTGGCACTAAAAGATTTAATATCATTTGTTCAATTGCAGGTGAAAGGAGCGAGAGTTTCATGCCGGGTTGTGGTATGATGTCTTTATCACATCAGAACAGAAGTTGCCTTCATGTTTAGGTACGATGTCTTCACCACATCAGAACAGAAAGTTGCCCTTCATGTAGTGTTGGAGGCTGGAGATGGTTCCAACTCCCTTGCAAACATAAGTTTGCCCTCATTAAACTTGGGTGGGCCAGCTGGCAAGATCTGCCAGAAGAGTTCCATGCCAGGATGTTGGTACGATGTCTTCACCACATCAGAACAGAAGTTGCCTTCATGTGAGTGTTGGAGCTGGAGATGGTCCCGCCTCCCTTGCAAACATATGTTCGCCTCATTAACTTGGGTGAGGCCAGCTGGCAAGATCTGATCATCTCTCCCCAGACGTTATCACAACCCTATCTGCCCCAGGCTCCTTTTAAAAAGGTTATGAGGTAGGGGGATATTACCCTGGCATATAGGGACTAGCAGTGCGGCAGAGGGATTGGGTCAGGATGGCACTAAAAGAATTAATATCATTTGTTCAATTTGCAGGTGAAGAGGAGAGTTCCATGCCGGGATGTTGGTACGATGTCTTCAACACATCAGAACAGAGTTGCCTTCATGTGAGTAGTGTCTCACCACTCAGAACAGAGTTGCCTTCATGTGAGTGTTGGAGCTGGAGATGGTTCCACCTCCTTGCAAACATCTGTTTGCCCTCATTAACTTGGGCGAGGCCAGCTGGCAAGATCTGCAGAAGAATACAGGGAGTGCCTCTTTTCACACTAGACTTCAATGTCTCTGGTTTGTTGTGGAGGGGGCTAGCGTTAATAAGGAAATTATGGAGTTCTTGGAGTCAGATGATGGTGGTGAAGAACAAATTGAGAATCTTTGGCCTCTTGCCACAGCTCTCCTCCATAAAGGCTCTTGGGTTGCAAGTTCAAGAAGCACTGTGTCCGTCCTCAAAGATTTGTCCTTTATGTGTGATGTAGACATTTTGTCCAAGATGGAGGACAAGCTAGGATTATTAATCACCCAATGTCATCTGCGTATGCAGAATATTTCCGGCCAATTGAGGGCTAGTGTTAATGAGGAAATCATGGAGTTCATGGAGTCAGATAATGGTGGTGAAGAACAAACATTTCATTCATTCATGTTTTTCATCCAGCTGATTACAGCTCAATTATACATAACACTAATGAATTTTAAAAATGCGATGATGATGCAGTGGACAACAAAATTGGACATAAGTTGGGAAAATCTAAAAAATCCAACGTTAATTATGGAGGAAAACGCAACGTTGCATTGCAACGATTTATCTGAGAGGCTTGGCATCTTTGCTTTCGTAGGATAAAGTATGTCAAGGTAGCTACCATCACTAAAAACAAGAAAAAACTTGGAATTGACGTCATGAAAGCCCTGATAACCTGAAAGAAACCTGGAATTCATCACTAGCAGGATCAACTTGCCTCACCTCTCCAAAGCAGAGATATCTGTGTACAATTACATGAACATGAAATTTCATCTACGAATGTGGCCCATGACATTGTAGCATATGAATGTTACAACCTTGGATTTGATTGACACGTGTGGCATTTGAAGCCAAAGGAGAATGCATATTTGCTTTCATGGACAAACACTGATAACCTTGGAAGATTTTTTTCCTGGTGGTCTCCCAAATACCTATTGGATCTTCACGACTGCTGTTACCATGTTCTGTAGAACTATTCCTAATGTTATGATGTGTAGTCATTATCATTAGGACACCTACATGTATGCTTATATTGTATCTTACAAGACAATGTCTTTTTATTTCTGACTTTGTATAGGACCTAGTGCGTCCCAAAAAGAACTTACACTTTTGAAATGCTACAAAATAAAAAAAATTGATGGTTCTTGGTGGGGGGGGGGGGGGGGGGGCTGGGAAGTTGAAAAATCATCCGAATCCGAAATAGAGCTGATTTTTCACAATGCGCTCTTTTCATAATGTTTGACCTACCAAACAGAGGTGTTTCTATTAATGAATCATTGTCTAAAGGGACAAGAATGGTTGTCCCCATGATCTACCAAACAAAGTTTGTATCAATGGGGATAATCCGAAATTGAGCTGATTTTTTTTACAATGCCGTTCTTATCATGACCTACAAACAGAGGTGTTTTTATCATTGATTCCTTCTAAATGTACAAGTAGTTAGTCCCCATGACCTACCAAACAGGTGTTTCTATTAATGAATCATTGTCTAAAGGGACAAGAATTGTTGTCCCCGTGATCTACAAAAGTTGTTTGTATCAATGGGGATATAAGAAATAGAGCTGATTTTTCACAATGCGTTTTTTCAACATGTTTGACCTACCAAACAGAGGTGTTTTTAGTAATGAATCATTGTCTAAAAGGGACAAGAATTGTTGTCCCCATGATCTACCAAACAAAGTTTGTATCAATGGGGATAATCCGAAATTGAGCTGATTTTTTTACAATGCGTTCTATCATGACCTACCAAACAGAGGTGTTTTTATCATTGATTCCTTCTAAATGTACAAGTAGTTAGTCCTCATGACTATCAAACAGGTGTTTGTAATCGATGATTCTTTTTTTTTAAGGGACAAGAAATTTCGTCCTCATGACCTATCAAACAGATGTTTATAATCGATGATTCTTTTTTTTAAGGGACCAGAAATTTCGTCCTCATCACCTACCAAACAGAGTTGCTTCTATCGATTCTTTTTCGAAAGGGACAAAAAAAATTGTCCTCATGACCTACCAAACAGAGGTGTTTCAATCAATGATTCTTTTTATAAAGGGACAAGTCCTATCAATGATTCCGTCTAAATGTACAAGTAATTAGCCCGATGCCTACGAAACTGAGGTGTTTGTAATAAGTGAATCTTGTTTTAAAGGGACCGGAATTTTCGTCCCAATGACCTAACCAAACAGGTGTTTCTATTAATGAATCATTGTCTAAAGGGACAAGAATTGTTGTCCCCGTGATCTACCAAACAAAGTTGTTTGTATCAATGGGGATAATCCGAAATAGAGCTAATTTTTCACAATGCGTTCTTTTCATAATGTTTGACCTACCAAACAGACGTGTTTCTAGTAATGAATCATTGTCTAAAGGGACAAGAATTGTTGTCCCATGTTCTACCAAACAAAGTTTGTATCAATGGGGATAATCCGAAATTGAGCTGATTTTTTTACAATGCGTTCTTATCATGACCTACCAAACAGTGGTGTTTTTATCATTGATTCCTTCTAAATGTACAAGTAGTTAGTCCTCATGACCTATGAAACAGGTGTTTTGTAATCGATGATTCTTTTTTTTTAAGGGACAAGAAATTTCGTCTCAAGAGAGCACAAATGAATATGTTCACGATCTCAAACGATCAAATAAAAACACAAAAATAAGAAAAATAA
>CALNVZ010000649.1:23908676-23950020 GCA_940671915.1 Paracentrotus lividus
GTATTCACTCATGAACCTACCAAACAGGACAGTCGATTGGCCTTTTCTATCGGAATTCTTTTTCAAAAAGGACAAAAAAAATTGTCCTCATGACTGCCAAACCAGAGGTGTTTTCAATCAATGATTCTTTTATAAAGGACAAGTGAAGTCCTATCAATGATTCCGTCTAATGTACAAGTAATTAAGTCCATGATGGCCTACGAAACTGATGGTGTTTGTTAATAAGTGAATCTTTTAAGGCGAAATCAAGAGAAAAAAATTTAACATGTTTTAAGACTAGAATTGTGTTATGTCTCCCCATGACCTACTACAAAAACAGGTGTTTGTAATTATTATTTTCTTTAAAATGGACGGAATTTCGGTCCCCCATGACCTACCAAACAGGTGTTTCTATTAATGAATCATTGTCTAAAGGGACAAGATTGTTGTCTTGTTGTGTCCCCATGATCCTACAAACAAAGTATGTTTTGTATCAATGGGATAATCCGAAATAGAGCTGTAATTTTTCACAATGCGTTTTTTTCACAATGTTTGACCTACCAAACAGAGGTTAGTGTTTAGTAATGAATCATTGTCTAAAGGGACAAAGAGATTTTGTCCCCCATGATCTACCAAACAAAGTTTGTATCAATGGGGATAATCCCGAAATTGAGCTGATTTTTTTACAATGCGTTCTTATCATGACCTCCCAAACAGAGTGTTTTTATCATTGATTCCTTCTAAATGTACAAGTAGTTAGTCCTCATGACTATCAAACAGGTGTTGCTAATCGATATTTTTTTTTTTTAAGGACAACAGTCCTATGACCTATCAAACAGAGTTTCTTATCAATGATTCTCTATAGGGACCACAATTTTCATAACCCCAAACAGAGGTCTTTCTATCAATGATTCTCTAGAGGGACCACAATTCGTCCTTATGACCTACCCAACAGAGGTGTTTCTATCAATGATTCTCAAAGGGACCCCACAATTTTCGTCCTCATGACCTTACCCAAACAGAGGTGTTCTATCAATGATTCTCTAAAGGGACCACAATTTTCGTCCTCATGACCTACCAAACAGAAGGTGTTTAATCAATAACTCTTTTATAAAGGACAGGTCCTATCAATGATTCCTTCTAAAAGTAATTAGTCCTCATGGCCTACCAAACTGAGGTGTGTTTGTAATAAATGAATCTTGTATTAGAGGGACCGGAAATTTTGTCCCATGGACCTACCAAACAGAGGTGTTTCTATTAATGAATCATTGTCTAAAGGGACAAGAATTGTTGTCCCCATGATCTACCAAACAAAGTTGTTTGTATCAATGGGGATAATCCGAAATTGAGCTGATTTTTCACAATGCGTTCTTATCGACCATCGAACAGTTCGTTCTCTTTGTTGGGTTCAAATTTTTAAAATTTTTATTTCAACATAATTTAGAAAATAACATTACTTGACTTTACTGCATTACTTGTACAACATTTGGTATAAACAATAAAATTATATTGTTTCCCTTTGGAACTTTAGTAAAAAAAAAAAATAAAAAAAAAAAAAAAAAAAAAAAATTGGACATAAGTTCGAAATCACCAAGGAATTCGAGTTTGAAGACTTACAAGATGATGGCAGCATGGAGTTGGACAGCTAATATTACTTTATTATTATCAGCTTTTTCACTCTAGTTTTTATCTACATTTTGGAATCTTCCTCAGGATTGTTGGATTCTGATGCTAGTGAATCAGGATCAAAGTATTCTTTTCATATTCGTCTGAGTTGCCTTCTTCATCTCCTTCTGACGATAGAATTGCTCCATACAGTTTGAGCCTGAATACGCAGATGATATTTCATCTTCTTCTGACGATAGAATTGCTCCATACAGGTTTGAGCCTGAATACGCAGATGACATTTCATCTCTCTTCTGACGATAGAATCGCTCCATACAGGGTTTGAGGCCTGAATGTACGCAGAGTTAATGAGGGCAAACAGATGTTTGCAAGGGAGGTGGAACCATCTCCAGCTCCAACACTCACATGAAGGCAACTTCTGTTCTGATGTGGTGAAGACATCGTACCTCACATGAAGGCAACTTCTGTTCTGATGTGTTGAAGACATCGTACCAACATCCCGGCATGGAACTCTCGCTCTTCACCTGCAAATTAAACAAATGATATTAATTCTTTTAGTGCCATCCTGACCCAATCCCTCTGCCGCACTGCTAGTCCCTATATGCCAGGGTAAATATCCCCCTACCTCATAACCTTTTTAAAGAAGGAGCCTGGGCAGATAGGGTTGATAACGTCTGGGAGAGGGATGATCAGATCTTGCCAGCTGGCCTCACCCAAGTTAATGAGGGCGAACATATGTTTGCAAGGGAGGCGGGACCATCTCCAGCTCCAACACTCACATGAAGGCAACTTCTGTTCTGATGTGGTGAAGACATCGTACCAACATCCTGGCATGGAACTCTTCTGGCAGATCTTGCCAGCTGGCCTCACCCAAGTTAATGAGGGCAAACTTATGTTTGCAAGGGAGGTGGAACCATCTCCAGCTCCAACACTCACATGAAGGCAACTTCTGTTCTGATGTGGTGAAGACATCGTACCTAACATGAAGGCAACTTCTGTTCTGATGTGATAAAGACATCATACCAACATCCCGGCATGAAACTCTCGCTCTTCACCTGCAAATTGAACAAATGATATTAAATCTTTTAGTGCCACCCCGCCCCAATACCTCTGCCGCACTGCTAGTCCCTACATGTCAGGGTCAATATCCCCGAACCTCATAACCTTTTTAAAGAAGGAGCCCTGGCAGATAAGGGTTGATAACCTCAAGGAGAGGGATGATCAGATCTTACGTTCAGCTGGCCTACCCAAGTTAATGAGGGCAAACATATTGTTTGCAAGGGAGGCGGACCATCTCCAGCTCCAACACTCACATGAAGGCAACTTCTGTTCTGATGTGGTGAAGACATCGTACCTCACATGAAGGCACTTTCTGTTCTGATGTGTGAAGACATCGTACCAACTTCGGCATGGAACTCTCGCTCTTCACCTGCAAATTAAACAAATGATATTAATTCTTTTAGTGCCATCTGACCCAATCCCTCTGCCGGCACTGCTAGTCCCTATATGCCAGGGTAAATATCCCCCAACCTCATAACCTTTTTAAAGAAGGAGCCTGGGCAGATAGGTTGATAACGTCTGGGAGAGGATGATCAGATCTTGCCAGCTGGCCTCACCCAAGTTAATGAGGGCGAACATATGTTTGCAAGGAGGCGGGACCATCTCCAGCTCCAACACTCACATGAAGGCAACTTCTGTTCTGATGTGGTGAAGACATCGTAACCAACATCCTGGCATGAACTCTTCTGGCAGATCTTGCCAGCTGGCCTCACCCCAAGTTAATGAGGGCAAACTTATGTTTGCAAGGGAGGTGGAACCATCTCCAGCTCCAACACTCACATGAAGGGCAACTTCTGTTTCTGATGTGGTGAAGACATCCGTACCTAACATGAAGGCAACTTCTTTCTGATGTGATAAAAGACATCATACCAACATCCCGGCATGAAACTCTCGCTCTTCACCTGCAAATTGAACAAATGATATTAATCTTTTAGTGCCCCCCGCCCCAATACTCTCTGCCGCACTGCTAGTCCCTACATGTCAGGGTCAATATCCCCGAACCTCATAACCTTTTTAAAGAAGGAGCCCTGGCAGATAAGGGTTGATAACCTCAAGGAGAGGGATGATCAGATCTTGCCAGCTGGGCCTCACCCATTAATGAGGGCAAACATATGTTTGCAAGGGAGCGGGACCATCTCCCGCTCCAACACTCACATGAATGCAACTTCTGTTCTGATCTGTGGTGAAGACATCGTACCTCACATGAAGGCAACTTCTGTTCTGATGTGGTGAAGACATCATACCAACATCCCGGCATAGAACTCCCGCACTTCACCTGCAAATTGACAAATGATATTAACTCATTTAGTGCCACCCCACCCCAATCCCTTTGCTGCACTACTAGTCCCTACATGCCAGGGTCAATATCCCCCAACCTCATAACCTTTTTAAAGAAGGTGCCCGGGGAGATAAGGGTTGAAAACCTCAGGGAGAGGGATGATCATGTTGAACCTTTCTACCAACCCATTAGTTTATGGAGCTGTAGACTCTGTGGATGCAACTAGTGGAATCTTTGACATTTAAAACTTTTTTTTTTCCTTTCAACCTTTACAGGTATTTTGATTGATCAAAATCATATTACATTTCAATTTTACACACATCAATTACATCAGGAATATAACAAATTACATATAACTCTTTCGGCAAATTAAACAAGATATTTAAACATGATATTCTGAATTCTGAAGTCTAGAACTGAGTGTTACCTGTTGAACATCATTGTAAATGGACTGTGCCTTGCGGAGTCATGCTAGCTGGTATTGTAGGAATAAAGAATGTTTAAATTTCCTCATCCCAGTTATTGCAATCCTTATTGACCCCCCATCTCCAGCACCACCTAAATGGTCTTTGAATGGACAGTGCCTTGTATACAGTAACCATGCTGACCATAATTGTACTGTAGGAAGTTAGGAAAATATAGAATTTTTGTATTTTATGTGTACATGTTACATGTTAGCTTGCAGGTATAATATAACACACACACACACACTCTTCAAGAGCTGTAGGTGGCATGCTTCTTTTTCCCATCGCTTTTTGTGACTCGGAGAATGGGTTGCATTGAGTGGAACCATCAGTACATGCTTTGTTCCTGATGACTTGGTGTTGCCCATGGTAGGCACTAGAAACCTTGTGGCTGCAACCGGTGGAGTCCAACAACATTTGAAATGCCACTAGATGGTCTAATTTGAATGGTTTGAAAGATAAGATTCAAACCATTTCAGAGCCTGACCCAGAATACCTAGACTTGCTAGATTATTAAAAAATATTTTGTGGTCGACAGTGTCGAAGGCCGAAGACATATCTAAGAGTACCATAGCCGTGACAGATCCGGAATCCATTTCTCGCAAGATAAAACTTTAAACATTAATGAGTAGTTTCTCTACACTATGGTGCGGGCGGTATGCTGACTGTAAAGGATCAACTAAATCAACTCTTGAAAGTAAATAATCTGTTAATCTAGGAAAAATAACTCTTCAAAATCTTGTACAGGAATGGAAGATTACAAACAGGTCGATAATTCTTTATGCATTCTCTTTGATGTTTTGAGTTCCAGTGCAACAACAATGTTTAATTGAAGAAAACAATTGTCATACCTGTGCAGCCAGTTTTACTCTCATCCTTAGAGAGGGTGTCAGATGGAAATGCTCATGGGTTAGAAGGGGAAGCATTCTGAGGCTAGCGGACTGATGATGTTGCTGTTGATCCTATTCGTAGAGCTCCATGATGTGGGTCCAGCGAATATCCTTGCCTTCAAACTGCAAAAAGATAGACAAAAAAAAATCACCATTACATATATTGTTACAACAATGAGATGTGTTTAATATTGAAAAGTACTGTTAACTACTGATATCACAAGGAGAAATGAAACAAGATTGCACTATAACAAGATACTTCTCCATGTCCTAATTTCAAACATGTGAATATGCAAGATTTCAATAACCCTTTTTTTTGTTGCTCCCAATGACCTTGACCTGGGATTGCACTTAAATAAAAATTATATGTTATTTCTAGAAAAATTGGCAAAGCACATCTATTATTATTCAAGAATACTTACTCTCATATTCCTGCTCTTCCTGCCATAGCCAGAGTATTCCAAGTTGTTTCGGGTGGTTTTGATGAGGTGAGGCACATCACAGAAGAAATAAACCTTCATTGACCTGTTGAAAGGATTTACAGTCCAAAAGGGGATACCACAATCAACAGAGGCACTGCACTTGTAAAATTTCCTATTCGATAAGGCTCCATCCGCAACAATACCCCTAACCTTTTAGTCCTCTGGTCTCCACAACGCCGACTGTATGCCATACAGTCTTATAGATGTGGCTGCTATCCAGGGCACAAGACTGAAAAAATGGAACTGGCTGTTGAATGTGCTTGAAAATTCCTCTCACCATTATGGTGAATGCATGTGAAGCCAACTGTTCTTCAGCAACACTTCCATCTTTATTTTGCATCCTCTGTGCGAAATCCTGCTCTTCATTGTTTATACTTCCGACATCTGTAAAACCAATGAGTTGCCCTGATGTGGAAGAATATACAAGTCCAGACTTAATCTTCATTTTTAAAGATGAGACACACATTTGCATTATGTGGTTTGCTTGTAAAATCGATATCATGAATCATGGTCTCACTTACATCGTACTGTATCCCCACAGCAGCATCGGTGTACTGAGTATATTGTTTCAAAGTATTTTCATGGGGGAGTCTCAAAAACCCTGCTTCCCTCAACACTTTATAGGCTGATGTTGATTTGGCCTGAATGGCAATGCACCATGTGAGTTGTTCTTCCTTGTAATACGTTCAGCCAAGTTCACCTCCACATCTTGGCTAACAGCCCTCCGTTCAAGAAATTGGTTGGCTTTTTCCAACTTTTCAAGCCGCTTTTCCAACTCCTGGTTTTTCCTTTCTAGCGCAGTTATCAGGCGACCCTCAAATTCTAAGGTCTTTTGGACCTCCTTTATACTGTCCAGCATTGACTTTAAGGCCCCATCCATATTTTTTTTCAAAATTGACTGTTGCAGCTTTAAGATGGTCTGTAAGCTGGGGTAAGGCGAGGGGTACTGAGGCAGCATGGTTAGCTGGGCCGATATGGACGGCAGCATCACCGTCCAGCTCATCGTTCAGGATATGAAATTTTCCACTCGTCACAATGTCAGAATCATTTACAAATTTATTCCCTTTGTTAGACATGATGAAGTGATATTCTTTGGTCCAAGTCGACAAGAGAAGTAAGAAGAAGTATCGAACTGATGAAAATATGATATCTTGAGAGAAAATGAAGTATCTTGGGAGAGGTCTTTAAACACACTGTCACTTAGTCAGCAGCCATTCTCACTTTTCAGTGGAGTCCAACAACATTGGAAATGTGTCATATCTTCATATCTTCATATTGTACAAAGTGCTATCGCAGTGTCGATATGATGCTACAATAATTAAATATAATATATGTATGCCAACTTACCTTAAGTAAGACATCTAAGATTCCATGGGTTATGATAGATTAACGTTCACAATATGGATTCGTCATTGTTTGAAATATAACGTGTTTGTGGCCAACTGCAATGACGTCATCGGTCAGGTCATCGAGGTATACTTCCGGCGATAACGTCATAATGTATAAGTCTGTGACGTAACAATACCCCTAAGTAACTCCTGCTACAATAAAATAGGAATGAACTGGTGAAGTATAGCATACATTGTATGTACATAAATTCTTTAAATTGCTAACTGCTCCGTTACAAGAACTTCTTCTCCGTCATCACCAAGAATGAATCCAGTGTACATCCCGGCTCCTGGAGCTAGTGGATAGACCGACCAGATCTTGAGAACGGCACAAGAAGAGATGACTTTCCCCGACGCCCTTTCCCAGTAGCCCATGCGTCAAATATGTGAAGAGACAATACACTGAGTACCTGTGTGGATCTGTGAGGAGGGGAAGAAGGAGAACAAAAATGAAATGAAGATTTAAAACTCATACGTTTGTTTGTTTGTTTGTTTTTTACATCGGTGAACCGCAAAACATCCCTCAGTGACCGTGATGTGGAGTTCTGGCCAGAAAAGCGGCTCCTAGGATTTCGCTGCTTCGTTGCCTTCACTGCTTAAAGCCCCAACACTTCCTGGCTAAAGTGGATCTTCCATGATTTCTTGCGCATGCTCTATCACTTTGTGTAGATAATTTGGCCAGCTGACATATGCTAAGTGTGTTTTCTGAATATTGGACATTTCCACTGCAATTTTTTGTACTTTTGAACTTCGTCCTTGTCAGGGTGCATTGCCCTGTAAACTGCATGGAGTCAATGAAAGAGGGTCAAAACCTCCGCTAAATGCTTTCTCGTTTCTTCATTCTTGATGACGGCTAAAATTGCATCTACATTTTTTTCGTCAAAAAGTAATCTTGTCTGGGTACACTTTCAAGCGTGGATCGAAGATGAGTGTTAAGTTTTTTTTTGGCTATTCTCAAAGATGATCTTGCATTCCTTTGAGATGGTCCATGATTGGATCTGTGCTATTTCACATGTAATAATCTTAATAATGTAATAATCTCATGTTTTAATAATGTAATAATGTAAGAAGTCTAGAACGTAGAAGTCTAACAGTTACATCATGTTTTTATCACAGATTCCGATTTGAAATCTAGAATTAGAGTCTAGAATCTAGGTTTAGCATTCTCAAAGAATCACATTAAAAATAATATCCTACCTCAGGCCAATGCTTGATGTTGATGGTCATGTTGTAATCTCTGAGTCCTCCAACTCCGTTTGACTCGCCGTTGAAACTTTCAACACCCTGTCTCCACCACAAGGACTCTCGCCAAGCTCCCTGCACGGTCTGCACCATTGCTGGTGAACGTCCAACCAATGGTCGGCGAAATCGTTGTGTGTACAAGTTTGCCGTTTCACTCCTTTCACTTTTTGCTTTGATGAGCTAGTCAGAAATGTTCAGCATCGTCGTGTTGTACTTCTCTTTGTACTCCTGCCATAATGTTCAGCTCCTTGTCAACCTTACACGCGCATCCATGACAAGTCAAATTCAAGACAAAAGTGAAATTTATATAAACAAGTAGACTTTCATGTGATGAAAAATTACCAAGTAGAAAAACGAAGACACGATGTTGAAATGCAAGTGTATTGCATGCGCATGCACAGTATACACATGCACAAACCACATACACACACGTACGTTTGATCTACAGTTCATATCGTGCCACCACCGATACTGCGTGGCGTGGACAGCAAAGTCGCAGTTGAAAGAAGTTAGTCTGAATATTAATACACTTTGACGAAAGTATCGAAAAATTTGTAGAATAAGATTACCTCACACATGCTCACAATTGTAAAAAGAGTAATTTAAGGAATAGATATACACACTAAAGAAATAGAAAATATATAGCCTTGCCGTAGGAATTTAAAAAAGAGGAAAGGCCTAGCGAATCAATATTTAACTATGTACTTGTGTCAACAGGGTATGTTTTTAACCCTAAAAAGACTGGGGGGGGCTCATTCAGCCCCCCCTCGACGTTTTTCGCGATAACTTTGCAACGCGGAAAAAAAATTGGGCGAGACTTCATGACTATTTTCTTTCAAGTCTCGCGCAACTTTTGAGACCAAATTTGCGATGCCCGGGTACGCGGTTCGGAAATTACGTAACATTTTGTAACCGTGCGTCAGACCCAAAGTAGCTCAAACACGTGATTTTGTGTACAAATCCAATACAATTTGTGTTTTCAGCCAAAATTCATAAATGTATCATTATTTTCTCTTTAACTGATTAAAATCAATTATTTAAGGTTGTTTATGATTAAAATAGTATCACCAATGATCCCATCCAAAAAACAATAAAAAACAAAAAGTCGAAAAACAAAGAAATACATAAAAATTTTAAAAACATAGAATACATAAGAAAAAAACTTTTGATACAGATTTTTTTTAAAACCCATTTCACCAGAAGCCTACAAAGAGCCTGTAAACCAAAATTAGCACTTTTAGAGCTTTATTTAATTAATTAACAAATCTTAGATTTTATGCATAAATTAGCATAATTAATTAGAGAAGAATTTTTTCGGAGAATATGACTCTTCGGTTTGGAGAGGATGCCGTGGGTAACGCGCGTGCCAATTTTCGGCGCGATCGCGTGCTCAACGGCCGAGATCTTAGGGGGGGGCTGAATGAGCCCCCCCCCCCAGTCTTTATGTGTGTCAAAATAGCCCAGTCTTTTTAGGGTTAAGACTAGATGCTTTGCAGACAAACTGCAGTTATCAGAATTTTGCATGCTGGGATCCAATTGAGGGCAAGATCAGCTAGTTCAGGACCAAGATGAAGCTATGCAGAAATCTCACGCAAGGCCTTAGCTCGTTCCCTCTTTAAAACATGTCAATGTCAGCGTGGATGGTATCAATAAAAGAATTCTGCATTATCCTATTTGAAGAAATAACATCGGACATAAGGAGAAATATTCAAATGTTGAATGTGCCATTTCATTCAGCAACATGCCACAACATGCTGACCATCATCTTTATCCTCTTGAACTTTTCAGAGCAAGTGCACGAAATACCCTATCTGTAACTCTTGGCTGGCTATCTATGACAGTATACCAACTTTGAATAACTGAAGAACGGAAGATTTCCGGACTTACCTATGCACCTTTGCAGAGGAAAGTTACAATGTGATGGCATGGGAAACCATTGTACTTTCTTTAGACCAGCATATCATAGCATGACCACCTCCGTATTGTTCCCCAAGGTCAGGCAACATCTAATAATATTGCAGGGATCCCTCAAGACTCAATTGAGTCATCGTCTGATCTTCCGATAATTGATTCCCTTGTTTTTTCCACCCTCATTCACTCCTATTAGAATCCATGACTCACTAGAGCTTTGAACATGGTTGTTTCCTTGTTAAATCAAGACGGTGGTAAATGACATGCAGGGACTATCAATTTAGGCCTGATCAAGACTGTGAATAACAGCGGAAGGTGTAAACTAACATATATAAGTTTTATGAAACAGAATATAAAGGAATCCAATTTGATAATCATAATATCTTCAGTATCTCCTTGAAGCAGAACTGCAGGAGCTGATGGTGTGTGATAGTGATATTCATTTTACTGTAAATAATGCATTTGACACACCAGAACTTGAAGAGCTACAAATGTAGGTTATCCACAGCCTCGCTAGACGGGCCAGACGACTGTCGTTGTAGCTGGCGAAATATTTTCGATGTTTTGTCATCAAAGATGCCCTGAACAGTTAGACTGGAATATTCGTCTTGCAGATAACGAATGTGTGCAAGATTCACAGTGAAAATGTTGTCTAAATCTTGGCGAGTATCCGCCAGGAGGTCGTCAGTAGACAAAGATGACAAAAGTTTGAATACAGTTTCTTCTGACGAGGTCATTAAAACTCACATGATCCTCTCGTCAGATGCCCATACGTGACTCGAAATTGGCATATCTGAATTAGGGGTGTCTTACCGACTATTAAAAGTCAAATCTGATTTTGTTCTGTGACTGTTTTGGCCGTGACATGATGGTTAGAACAGTTATTCAAACCAGAAGTTCTACTTTAGAAAATAGAGGTTCCTTTTGTTGTACAAATTGTCTGGTGTTATATATTTAACTGATTTTGATAACTTGGATAGAGGAGTATTTGTTTTGGAGGTGATTGTGGTGGTAGTAAACGGCTGCCCCATTTTCCAAGGGAAAATTTCTCTATCGGACAAGATTGTCTGTGTTTGATTACACTTGCTTCCATTCTTTAATATCACATGTGTGCCACAGAAGAAATCATTGATTGCTTTCATAGTACATTGTATCTTTGATTTATTCACTCATGTTATCCCAATTAAACTGTTCTTGTGGAAACGCTCTTCAAGTAATTGGACAAAATTCTTGTTCACCACACACCAATCAGTCATGGTATTTTTTAGCCTGAGAAGGAGTACCTTATCCTGCATCTGAGTAGCTTTGGTATCAAAATTTTCCTACACCAGAAGTTCAGTCATTGCCTCTACTGCCTCATCGAGGAGAGTTGCTCGTTTTTGTTGCCACTTCAGAGAGACATAACTCTTATGTGCTGATCTCCTACATGTTAAGGACTAGATGTTTACCGCAATAGAAATCATTGATTGTCGTCATGGTATCTTTGATATCGTCGCTCAGGTTATTCCAATTAGACTTTTATTAATTACTCTAACTTTTTATTCACCATACACCGATTAGCCATGGTATTTTTTACCCCAAGTTTGAGGAGAGTATTGCCTGTTTCTGTAGCAACTCCCAAAAGCCCACATGTGCCATTCTATGTAGATGCAAGCATGGTCGCATATGACTGATGCTTTTTTGATGTGCCATCAGTCATCAAAGTTACAGATATGGTATTTGATACCGCTTCTTTTTTTAACATGCTTGAATAGTAGCGCTTGTTCGAAAGCCATGTAGGGAAAACATGTTGTTTTAGGAAGTCTGTTACAGTCCAATCCTGCTGCATGTGTGACCATGAACATCATCATGAAAACATCAAGAAAACTGTGATTCCAAAAGTACACTTCTGATATCTTTCATTTCTTTTCCACACAAATGATGTTTCCTCATAACATGAAAAATGCAATAACTACAAAAACAGAACAGTAGCTGATAAAATATTTGAATCAATATTTTCAAACGGAAGGTAAAACATGCTCTAAATGTTTTCATTTTTTCCATTACACATGAACAACTGCATTTATACCTCCAGTATGCTGTAGGAATGTAGTTTTACAAAATTATTTTATATATGACATACACGTTTACTTAATAGGAGCTTGTTAAACCAATTTGCAGATATAAATCAAAAGTATTTAAACCACAGAAATCTAGATATAGCATCTAGACATCTGGTGTTTAACCAATGCTGGATTTTTTCACTCATTGAGGCCAGTGATTCCAGATTAAAGTTGTTTCTCTCACTTTTCTGCACCATCTCCAAGGGTTTTCTCATGATACGTGCTTACAATGATATCTGCCTCATGGGTTTTTATAACAATCTTGTGAGGTGACTTTGTACAATCTGCCACAGGGTTGTATCAGTTTCATATGTATCGTAGGCCAAAGTCTGAGAATTATACCAGTCTTCATTAAGATGTTATAGACTTTGAGTAGCTCCTCTATGGCCCATCTTGAGTGTTAAAGACTAATAGTAAGTTCACCTCGATCCTGTTATTTTCATTTGTACCATGTTGAAGCTTCCTGTCTCACCCAGTACAACAAGAAGTCAACCATCAGTAGTCTAGAGCTTTAGACAGCTGTGTATCTTCTTCTCATAGGGGAGCTGGTAATATATTCTGGGCCATTAGTGCAGAGACCAAAGCAGTGACAAAGTACACCATACCCAAGTAAATGATTGTACAGATAGTTGTGGACAGGAGTGGGACTGTTGATTATTTCCCTTCAATTGAAGCTGGTGAGACCTTTGACAGGTTGGGCTGCAGGGGTGTGAGTGTTCAGCTTTTAAGCTGATTTCAGCTTTTCTGGGTTTTGATTTTCAGCTTATTCTAGGTTTCCCTTATTCAAATTGTGAGCTCTTTCAATTTGAGCTTTTTTCAGCTCTTTTTAAATGTGGTCACCCACACCCCTGGGCCTGCAGAGAATTGTCTCAGCAGTGTGGAACTCTGTTGCTTGTACCTTGGCCTTCTCCACATGCAGAGTCTTCCATATTGATTTGTGCTCATTGAACACCACTTTCACAGGGCCATATTTCCGGTCCGTTTTGTGTTGATTCACATTGATCACCTTGAACATCTTATTTTATCTTTATGATATTCTTGATATTTCCTTTTTATTTGTTTGCCATAGAAGTGTATGATTTAATGGTGTACATACAATTTTGATCAATCCATTTGTAGAACCCCTTTGCTTGTTTCTGTTCATGTGATGACTCCCTGCTATTACAGATTTACAGGGAACATAACATTGATGAATGATTTGGCATAATGGTTTGGGTTTAATTTAAGTAAAATATTGAGTGAAATATCATTTCATGATGATGATGAAACACACTCTGAATTTCTCCAGACTTCTTCTCCGCTGCCACCCAAACATTCCATGGCACATCCCTTACTTTCTGTGAAGGTTTGCGCTTGGTCTTTAAGAAGCAATACTTGCTTTGGTCACTGACTCCATGGTATTGCCCCTCCTCCATCCAACAAAAAGCTAAATAATTCTACGCCTTTTGATCCTTATAATCAGACATAAGTCGGCGGCGAAGTGAAACATCATCAATGGAAGTCAGGTATTTTCCAATGACAAATGTCATAGTTGGTGGCAACTTGGTAATAGAATTGTCTTCAGATTTCCAGTTTGTTCAAGGACCATGCAGTTGCCTGAGTTGTGAACCCTATACTTGGATAGCAGATTTTCTTGATTAGAGATTGAGCTGCCAGATATACAATGCTTCTGCAAGCACTTTTCATTTTGGAGGCTGTGATGCGACCGACCCAATGATCACACCAGAGTTAAAGAAAAATTTAATAACTCACCATGTTTAGTTAAGTATTTGGACATGAACACATTGTGAGACATAAATTTTTTTTCTCGTACACGTCGTACCATTCCTTTTATTTTCTTTTCAGGTTATGAATCCACACCTGTATTAAAAAAAAAAACCCCTTTAGGTCCTTGTAATCGTACATGAGTCTGCAGCGAAGGGGAATGTCACCATGTTAAGTTAAGCATTTAGACATGAACACATTGTGAGACGTCATTTTTTTTACACGTAAACGTTGTACAAGTACTTTTTTATGGTCAGGTTATGAATCAACCCCTTTATTTAAAAAAAAAAAAGCCTTTTGGTCCTTGTAATCCGACATGAGTCTGCAGCGAAGGGGAATGTCATCAATGGAGCAGAAGTATTTTCCGATGTCAAACCCCGTACTCTCTGTGAAGGTTTGCACTTAATCCTCAAGAAGCAGTACTTGCTTTATCATTGATTCCGTGGTATTGTACCTCTTCCATCTTACCAGAAGCAAAATAAGTATGAACTTCAAGTTGCACTTGAGGATTGCCTGAAGGGCATCCCTACCATATTAGGAGGGCTTCTTGAAGGTGAGCCATACAGGCAACCCTTCAACATTGTACTTTTGGCCATATGTCCGGTAGGTTACCCGTGGGTTTTTCAACACCTCCTCTATAATGAAATAGCGACATGTAAGACAATTTGTTCCTATTTTTGGAAGTTGCCTCCTGATAACCGCTGGACAGTTCCCGTCCAAGATTGTTGTAAGTCTGTACTGCATTCATGTCACCAAAAAAAACACTCAAAAATGGAGTTTTACCCATTTCTTGCAAAACAGTACATGAAAAGACATTAAAGAACAAAATTTAAATCAGGCAAGGGGATAGAAATTACTCCTTAATTGCAGAGCTAGAATATTGCTAACAAAATATACAGTGCATTGTTTTTGTTTTAAAGTTACCTCCTGGTACCCTTTTGACAGTTCACATCAGAGATTGCAGTAGGTCTGTCCTGCTTCCCATTTTCAACGTCTAACACAACCTGAGCGGACTTGTATTTACCCGCAGTCTTATGTTTTTCACCTGAAAAATATACAAACTCTGCCATCTCTTAGTGGGAATACTTCTACTTCCTAGTGACCATTGCCCATATGGTAAGATGTCATCGACAACCAACACGAGATCATCCTTCTCAAGATTTTGGTGAGGTTTGGTCCATTTTTGTCGCTCTTGATGATGGAGGGGCAAGTATTCCCTTCGCCAGTGCTTTCAAAATAGGGAAGCGAGATATTGAGATTGGCGCCACTATCTCCTCCCATATGAATCTTCTTTCCCAAATAATCCTGGAGGCATGTTTGGGCTCTTTCTCATGAGCAAGAGACGATTCGGTGTGAGTGGTCCTTGATCGTTTAGCATCCATATAAGCTGGGTCAGTGGTCTCGCATTAAGTATGGCTTCAACTTCTGCCATGACTGTAGAAAGAACTTCATCACAGACAATTTGTTCCTTGAGAAAGCTCTTTAGTATCCTGCGAGTTGACCTGATCATTCGCTCCCAAACGATCCCCTTTTGATGGAGGAAGCTCTCTATTTCTCGCTGGTTAACCACCTCAAGATTTTCGCAAAGTTCTTACTCATCCCCATGAAAGTTTGTACCATTGTCACTGAAGATTTTTTTCCTACTGATAAATCTCCTCAGTGCGTTGATAAATGCATCTGTATCGAGAGACTTAGCTACCTCAATGTGCACTGCCCTCATTGTCAGGCACGTGAAGATGCATCCATATCGTGTGACCAGGCTACAATACGTCTCCTGCATTTATCTCTTTTCAAGAATCTTGCCATTCCATTTGATAGCTTGCATCTGGCTTTATCACCTGGGTACTTCACAATGATGGAAGTGCTTTCCTGCCCATCACATCCAATTCTCCCACACATCTGCACAGTTTTTGAAGATAAGACATAACTCCCTAGAACTGTGCATCTCCTGCATCTATTACTAGTAGGAATCTTGCCATTCCACTTGATACCTTGCGTCCGATCTTACACATGGATACATCACATTGATGGAATTGCTCTCTTATCCATCACGTCTAATCCTCCTAGACATCTGGAGATAGTCATCAAGGTCTGATGGCCGTCCGACCATGATGGCTGTGTGTGTGTTCCTTTCACATCTATTCCCATTCTGAATGCTATGGTTGCTATAAGGATGCGAACCCTTCCATTTGCATCTGCAAAGTCCTCTTTGATGCGATCCTGCACATTTTGTTCAGTATTTGTATGGTACATATCAAAGTATGGGCCACATGATTTGGGAGCTTTACTTGCAAACATCCCGTAGAGCTCCGCAACCAGCTTCCGAGACTGGCAGTACAAAAATGATGTTATCGATGTGCTTGCCCTTGCACTTTAACTCATTGATGAGGCATCAAAAGGCATGGTCGAAGTCCTGATTTTCCATCTCCAGCAAAACATGCTTGATGTGAGATTGATCTGCTGACAGTGTGATCATCTGATAGCTCCTCATTGCAAGCCCTTGAGATATCTTGGCTCTCACATCCGATGTTGCGGTAGCTGTCATTGCAACAACTGTGGGTAAGGTTGACCGCAGCTCTGCAGGACTACCATAGCTTGATCTGAAAGCTTGTGTCTTTCCAGATGACTGTCCCCTATGTGCTTTACTTTAAATTATTGTGAGCTTATTCTTCCCAGATGTTGGCAAATCATCAAATATTTTGAATGTCTTATTCATCTCATCTGCACGAATTATTATCAGATGCAGTTTGAAATTTTTTTTGAAATTCAAGCATGGTCTCCTTGACATCTTGAAGTTATCCCATTTTCAACAGTTACAGGAAGAATTTCTTCTCAGATTGCTCTCAGTTTTTTTGTGGAATTGTGGCCACGTTAACAAACACTATATTTGTTGGCCCTATCTTTGTTGGTTCCATGATTTGCGAAGACACTGCGGACAACTTTACAGTCATCTTCATTGTTGACCTCCGTAAAAGAGAAGATTAGCTTGATGATTGTAGATCTCCATTTGCTGTAAGTTGATTCTTCAATTTTGTCTCAATGTTGTCCTGCTATTCGGGAATGATATCCTTTTCAATTGTCTTGTTTTTTTTTTTTTTTTTTTTTTTTTTTAATTGAAGCCTACGGCCCCCCTATTTTATTAACCCGTTGTATACTGAGAAATTTTTAAAAGCCGAATGAATCATGATTGTCAAGCATGCTCGCAAGAAATTCCTTTCATTTAAACGTTAATCAAAGACAGCTTTAAATAGATCAATGTCAGATAATTTAAATTATATATATGTTTATGCAATCATGAGTGAAATAAACGATCGACAAGAGGGATGTTCTATGTTTCTTCAGCCCGCATATATGCGGGCTTAGTATACAACGGGTTAACTGTCATTCTAATAGCTGTTGTCTCAGAAAATATGTGATCAATTTTCTTGAAGACTCTGTAGAACGAGGCCTGTATGTTTCTATTCAGTGAACTAGCCCATGAGGATTCAAAATGCCCTGGCACCAGTTGCAGAGCAGCTATCGCACATGGTCGCTTTTGTGCTTGACTGAGAAGACTTTATATTTGATCAATTTACCACATGCAGTGCCTTATGATATTGTTAAAATCTAGGGAAAATATATGGGTAGATCCAATATAAACATTACCAGTGTGCCATAACACTTCAGGATAATGTTGATAAAAAGTTAAAAGAAAGGCGTTGCAGTAATACTTGATATTGAATTACATGTTTGTCTCTAAATATTGCGTAACTTGTTCTTTGCCAGAACTCCGCATTCCTATTGTAAAGAAGTGAAAATTAAAAAGTTTGTATTCTGTCAAACTTTTTTAATAACAGCACCTAATAAAGGATATTGAAAAATGTCCATTGAAGACTGTTGGTCTTTAAAGACAGGTTCTGCATTATTTCTTCCTACTGGGAGGCAATATAAATAATGTAGATGACCACTATAGAAACATGTAGCTGACCTTTATAACATAGAGAGGTAATCACTCACACAGGTTTGACTGTACCCATGATCATGATATATGCAAAGGGAATCATCTGATTTATATAATGTTTTCATTCTGCCTTGATCACATGTCACATCGGGCTGGTATACCTGTTTAATGCTACAGTCACTCGGACACTTACGATGAGTTACGTCCAGGTTGCGTCCACAAATTATTTTCTTTTCTGCGGATACCCACGGATACCTTTCCGTCATAGTCAGCAGTTTAAATAGTGATACTATTTAAAGCGCATTAAGACCTTTTTCAGGGGTATAATGCGCTATATAAGAATTGTTATATTATTATTGAAATCGTTCATCCAATGAAATAAAGAAAAACATAAGAAATGATAGAATAGAAGATGAAATAGGGATAAAACAACTAAAACGTAACTAAACGTGACTATACGTAAGCGTCTGTGTGACTGTAGCCTAACCTTTGTTCGCACAAACAGCTCTGTACCAAAATGGGCAAAATGATATGTGTTTTAACCGACTTTAGATTCTGTAATTATGGTTTGTTCATTTGTGTTCTTTTTGTGAAAAAATGATTTGTATAAACACAAACCTGTCTATAAAGGCCTCTCTAGGTTGGAGGCCTTACAGGTCACCAATCTAGACAAGTGACTTTATACAAAGATGGCTGTGTAAATGTCTTTATCTTCAGATTCTTTGTGCAATTTGCATGTTTTTTTTAATTGTTGATCACTTTTATACTAAATTAAGAAATAAATAGCCGATTGTTGGCCTTTGATGAGCATTATAATTGCAGTTCTTCTTGAAATTATTTTTGGATTTTGGTAGAAAGAAAAGGGGCTATTCAAATCATAGAGCATAAATCATAGAGTACAACAGGCGAAGAATCAGTTAGGTATTAAAAAGTGTGTGTGTGTGTGTGTGTGTGTGTGTGGTGTGTGTGTGTGTGTGTGTGTGTGTGTGGTGTGTGTGTGAGGGTGTGTGTGTGTGTTGTGTGTGTGTGTGTGTGTGTGTGTGTGTGTGTGTGGAAAGACAGAAAATGAAAAGATAAGGATAAGGAAAGGAGAAGTGGAAGAAATAGAGAGAGAAGAGGAGAACATTTTAAATTGAGAGCCAGGGAATGAGTATGAGGGGAGGAAACAAGGCAAACGATAGAGAGAGAGAGAGAGAGAAGGGGGGGGGGTATAAAGATCAAATTGGTTAGAGAGGAAAATATAAAGAGCAGAGGAGGATAGAAGAGAAAGAAAGATATAGAGGGGGGAGAAGTGACAGAAAAGAATTTCAATGAGTGTGAGAGAGGAAGAGAGAAAGAAATATACAGTCTGTATCAAATAAAATGGTACATTTGGGAAAGTTTTTTTTTATTAATATAATAATAATAATATAATATAATAATAATATATAATATCATTTTATTTACCCAGGGTAGCCACTTCAGTTCTGAACTGGTTTCTCCCAGCGGGCCCTGCATGATGTTATTATTACCCCCGAAGCTCCTTGTTTAAAGGCAACTTTTAGGTACCATTTTTGGTGGGCTACCTTTTTACGGGCGCTCTAACCGATTGAGCTATCATGTCCGGTCATATGAAGATTAATCACAATTTGGTTATGCTTGGTATTTTCATAAATCAGGAAAAAAAATTCTGCATTTTTTAAAATTCCATCTCATTTCGTGCTGTAGATCTTGAAATATGAAAAGTTTGCTACAATCAATAAAAATTCATTTTGCGCACGCCGTACCATGCCTTTGTGTAGGTTTCGAACATAAGCCGCTGAAATTTACGTTTTTTTTTTAAAAAAGTGGCTTTGTGTAGAGTTAAATTCCTTGTCTTCATGTGCTACCATTTATACATATCATTTGAAAACATTTCATACATGATTTTTTTTTCCCCAACTTTTTGATACAGACTGTAGAAAGAAAAAAAAAAAAAAAAAAAAAAAAGAGGAAATGAGATAAAGACATGAAAGAGAGTTACTAGTATCTAAGAAATGACAATTCTCATCATAAAGAGACTCAGTTTCTAACCAACAACTAACAATTATATCAAGAAAAATTATTCAGACAAATACAAGCAAATGGGGTATTCATATGTATTGTTTTCTTTCGAAATTTATTTCTATCATTCTGTAGGGCCTTTACCTGAGAATTATCAGAAACAGGTTTTTGCAATTCAAAATATGTGGATTTCTGATCACTCCAGAATAAATTCTTATGCTAATGTCATTGTGACACTGAATTTGCTCTCAAAGAGTCCTTGCCCGTAAATGTAAAAGTATAATATTTCAAGTTTTAATTTTTCGTTGGAATAGAATGAATTCTACACTGTCCGTCATAAAGGTGGAATATCTTTTTGCCACAGCATGATTTTGCTCTTTTGCTTTAATTTCTGGAATATGTTTGTCCATGCGTTTACTGTTAGGGACCCTGGCTATATCTTGAACATTCTTCCAACCCGTCACGGGGATTTTTTTTTTTTTCAAAAAAGTTTTGGTCAACCCCCATGATGCCCATTTTTGTCATTTGTTCTCATTTTGGGGCCCCTTTTCGTTTACCCGGCCGATCAAGCCCCCCTCATTCTTACCCCAGGAAACGCGTCTAAGATGTATTGATGTATCTATAATGTTCTTTAAGTTAAATCTAGATTTACGGGGACAGGCTTAGGTCTCTTGCCTAGGGGAGGTGTTGAAGTGAAAGGTTTGATTGGTTAAAGTTAGGAATACTTTACTCCATCTTTATGCGAAAAACAAAATAAACAAACAACCTTTAACCCTTAATTGTTATAATTTTCCTCTATTTCTGTTTTAACCTTGATGACAATGTTGTATGGTGAGTATAGAGAATTAAGCTGAGATTTTTCAATACAATTTGGGAAGATAGAAATTGTCATGGTGTAAAAAATGAATAAAATCAATGTTGAACCCTAATCAAAATAGATTTTGACCCCTCCCCTAGACAAAAGAGTCCAGCCTGTAACCATAAAACTGGATTTAACTTAAAGAACGATAACAACTCTACACCTCGGACGTGTTTCCTTGGGGTAGGACTGAGGGGCCTTGGTGGGTCGCGTAAACAAAAAGGGGCCCCAAAAATAAAATGACAAAAAATTGCCGTCTTGGGGGTGAATTTTTTTTTTGGAAGATCAATCCCCGGGAAGGGATAAGGGAACGTCCAAAATATAGTCGGGATTCCGAATATTGAAAGCGGTGACGAACACATTTAAGAAATTAAAGCCAGAACAACATGATGTCGCTGGAGCCAGAAAAAAAATTCCACCTTTATGACGAACTGATTAGCTTTAAATTTGTTTTAAAGTTGGTTCGCGTCCAGCTGTATCCATAATACTTTTTTCCCACTTTTGTTATTTTTACTTTTTAAATGACCATCTATATCGATTATGATAACATATCTAATCGAAAATTAATGTATTATAGCCATGTATAATTTTCCGGGACCCTGACTATTGCTATGAAAACATTTTTTTCGAAATACACTGCCCTCCAAAAGTTTGGGTACACCTGATGTCAGCTCGGCTGTTTTGGATCATTTTGAGGCATTTTGTGTCCAGTATTTCAGTCCAAATGATGTTTAGGTACAAAAAAATACATTATGCAACCAATATACTTCATGATTACCATGCCAAGTCTCCTTGAAATTTAGAAATTACTCAAAAATATGCAAAAAGTGCAAAAACGTGATTTTGCACTAATTTATTCAATTATTGAAAAAAGAAGATATCTCGGCTAATAATGGTCCGATTAATGTAAAATTTTGTATGCATGTTGAGGCATATGTAATATATAACCCTGTACTGTTTTTTTGTATTTTGAGACAACACTTTATCAACTATGCAAATTAAAGGTCTATTGTTAGAAATGTATCAATATTTTGTTTTAAAAATTGCTATGAAGCCCAATTTTTTGTTAAAAGTTGCTGAGTATAATAGTCAACAACATTTTTAATAAAAAATTGGACTTTCTCATGAATTCCTCTGTATTCTTTTGTTTTATCACTTTCTATTGTTTTCTATTGTTTGTATTTTTACGTATTTCGCAATGTTTTTGGCTCTTTTATGTTTCTGAAATGTACCTTGATTGAATTTCTAAATTCCAAGGAGACTTGGTGTGGTAATCGTGAAATATATTGGTTGCATAATGTATTTATTTTACTTAAACATCATTTGAACTGAAATACTGGACATAAAATGCCTCTAAAAGATCCGAAACAGAGCTGACATTAGGTGTACCCAAACTTTTGGAGGGCAGTGTATATATGTCTTATCATATAATTTTTCATTCTACTCCAAATGGAATTCAAAATTTGAAAGATAGTGTTTAGATTTAAGAAAACTTAGTAAAAACAACAACAACATCATCATCATCATAGCTGATCATCAACAACAAAACAACAACAACAACAAAACGGGCAAGGACGTTTTCAGAAGTATTACAAAGTGACAATGGTCATTAGAAATGTTGATAAATCACTCTGTCGATCTCCTAATCTGAAAAAGGCGGGATTATGCACAATATGAAGTTGTGATAAATATTCTATATCTTATCTGGGGCAAAAAATGGAGAATATTTTCCAGTTTGTATTTATTTGTTACAATGGATTTAGTACCTACAGGTGATTTATCAAGTTTTCTATACAGCAGCATTCATTATTGGGCGTAGGCTGATCGGGTGAATGCATGTCATAAATCATCGTGAAATATATATGATATATAATCTATTGTATTAAATTAAAAGAAAATTCTGATTTCAATTATGATAGAATATTTGACAGTCAAATGATATCTTTGTCAAAACGTTATATTTCTGTATATGGTCGTGGTTAAGTCATTGCTCGTCACAATTCAACCATTTATTCATGTGTATCCCAAATCCATCTGAAAATCGTCTAAAATCAATAAACGTATCTCTGTAAATTCATATGGAAAGTGAAACCTGATGAAAATAATCAGGAAACAGGTTGTTTGTAAACTTTTGTAAACAGGAAAATGACAAAATCAAAACGGTCGATAAAGGTCACATATCTAGATTAAGAAGAAAATTGTCTAATCAATATAAAGAAGTTTCTCACTAAATGTATGCATTTTTAGACCCTTGGTAACATTATGGGGCAAAGGGATATACTATAATAGTATATGGATAAAATACATAGGCCTAAGAGGGAAAAGAATGATTCAATTTTTCAAATATATTTGATTAAATTCCTATAAAGAATTTTTTCGGGGGGTCGGGCATTATTTTTTTTTTCTTTCTATCTTTCTTTCACCCATTAACAGGTGCATTTATTAATCTCACAAATCACAAAAATTTAAAAGTGCATTTCCAAAGCAGTAGGCAAATTGTACATTTCTTTCTTTCCTTTTCTCACAAGAGCATTATTTACACCGATTTTCAATTTCAGTTCCTTTACAAAAGTAAACCAAAGTTTTTACCTTCTTTCCTCTTTACCATATTCGTTTCTCAGAATTAATATTTTATAAATACTTCACAGAGCAATAGTAATTATGTCATCAATCTTATTTTCTGTATAAATTTTTATCAAAATATTAATATTAAAACACATGTCAACTTTGTATACATATTTAAACATAATGAATAATATATCGCAGTAAAGTATGTTTAATGGACAGTTTACAAAAGCACGGATTAAATCTTCTTTGGCATTACAAACTTCGCATATATCAGTGTTACTTAGTTTCCATCTAAACAATCTCCTTTTAGTAGGAATCAGGTTATACAGCAATTTGAAGTTGAATTGTTTCAGTTTGTTTTCTTTAATGTTTTTCAGATTTCTTTGAAACACACTTTTCCAGTTTATAGGGTTATCAATCAAATTCGCCCAGTATGTAGGACCGTCATTGATACTTTCTTCTGTACAATTTTGGACAATTTTCTCGCATCCGTCACTTCGTAAAAACAGGGACGAATTAATCAATAAGTGCTTTCGCTTTCGTTTTCTCGGACTGCATTTTTTCTTTCAGTGTTGTGAGAGTTATAAATTTTCCATCCATGCAAATGTCTCTATGGAAAGTCATTTTATTAACATACCAATCTCTGTAGAAAAGTGGTTGATTATTATAGACAATATATTTGTTATACCATAAAATTTGAGTATTTGAATATAAAACATCTTTTTTGATAATTTATTTTAAATGTGACCATGCTTGTAAAATTTCAATATAAAATCTTGGCAATTTGTCAACAAACCATTTTTCTATCATACACTTATCCATAGTACAGTTCAGAATTAGATTTAAATCTCCAAGTGTTTCAAAGTACAACAAAGCGAATTCCTTCCAATGACCACATGTGTCATAAAAAATTCTGGATAGCCATTTCAATCTAAAACTGTATTAATTTCTTAATGTTAACCATTCTTATACCACCATGCTCATAATCTTTTACAGTTGTTGCTCGTTTCACGTTATCAACGTTTGCAGTCCATAACAAATATGAATTAACTTTTCTTGTTTCTTAACAACATAATTAGGAACTGAACAAAACATAATCATATGAATTATTTGACTAATACGTAGAGTCTTGATAATGAGGACTCTTCCTATTATTGTAAGATTTCATTTTCTCCCATTATCTACAATCCTCAGTATCTTTTGTTATTTTGTTTCCCAGTTTAACTTAACTACCATGTCTAAGTCATGATCTATGTATACTTCTAAATATTTGATACAACCTTTGTTCAGTGTAAATCAAATTTTCAAAGTTCCAATCATTTTTGTAGAACCTAACCATTTTAGCATTGTTTTGTTTTTGTTAACCAGTGGACCAGCTACACTTCCAAATTCACCTAGTTCGTCCAAAATAAATTTCATAGAAGACTTTTCTCTAAACAACACAGATGTATCATCTGCATATTGCAGAATTTTTAATTCTTTTCTTTCGTTATTTCCAAATAAAACCCCCTTAATTTTATTATTTTTCTGATTCTTTCTTCTAAAACTTCTACAACTAAGATAAACAACATAGCCGACAGAGGGTAGCCTTGCCTTCTACTGATTTGAAAAGTTTTTGTTATCCAACCATTATTTAGTTAATTGGAGCAAACATTTGGTTTATATGCATAAATTAGTACTATTCATTAGATTTTTTTTTTGTGGAGGGATTTGACTTTTCAGCTTTGTCTTGTTAGCTGTCAAAATAGCCCAGTTGTTTCGGGTTCAAATTGTCTTTAAGGCCTCTACGAAAGATAGGACTTCCCAAAGGTTTAGACCAAGTTCTTCCTTCAGCGACTTCAGGCAAAAGTCCGGAGCTATTTGTAGAAGATTCTTAATCTGCTTTAAACGTGTTCCATTTACTTTCTTGAAGCTTTCCTTGCTCGTATCAATACCATGGGATCTCAGCCATTCTCCAGTTTTCTGATCGTCCCAAGATGCAACATCAAAAAATTTTCCTGTGCGGGAATTCCCCTCGTCTTTATTGTCGGTTGGTTCGTCATCTTTCATTCCTCCACTGTTGTCTATTTCATCTCTGCTCGTATCATTCAATCGTATTTGACCATGTACAGATGGAGAGCTTGTACCTGAAGATAGGAATAGACACAAATTTTAAGATATAAGAATCTTTAGATGGTTTTAAAAGGATGGATACTCAGTGGGGGATCCAGGCGGGGCACAGGAGACGCGCATCCCCTCTATAATTTGAAAACCGCTCATTGACTATACATGTTAAAATTAGAAATTTGTCGGCTGCGTCCCCTATTTTTCCAAATTTTCGGGATGCGCCCCCCGTATTTCGAAATCCTGGATCCGCCACTGATACTGGAGGAATTTTGAAGCGGAATCAGTTTACTTTCGTATGCGATTGCTTCTGAACCCGAATCCGTGAAAATACGGATGAATGTCAATGTTGTTGGTTTAAGTGTACATGAAATATAAATGACTCGACAATTCAAATTAAAATTAATTCGGAGTCAGCGAAAAAATTGATATTTTGAACAGGAGTATAATGATTTCCAGAAGATCCCTAACCTGTGACGTCATCCACCATGGGTACAACCAGATCTGAATTGCGTAATTTGCCTCTATCACCCAGCTCTCTGGCCAATTCGGGTAGACTACATCTCATGACGTCATCAGAATACAAGGGGTAATACTTCTCTTCCCACCAGAGCCCCGAGCCAGTCATCGGGTGTGAATTGGTCTTGCAGCATCAAAGGAACGATGTCTTTACCAATGGTGTAGGCGTATGTGGCTTCTATAAAACAATTCATGAGGCAAGAGTCAAATATTTTAAGAGTTTTAAAGGGATTTAGTAACTATAAAAAACAAGATCAATTAGATCAAGATTAATAAAATTATACTGTTCCAGAGTAAAAACAAACTACTGAAAGTTTCAGATCAAATGAAAGTCATTTACTACCTTAACCTAACTTACCTGGGCTATTTTGTGAGCTTAAAGTCCTGGGGGGGCCTTTAGGGCCCCCCCTAAGATCTCGGCCGCGATCGCGCGATCGCGACGAAAAATTTGCATGACCGTAGAGAATGACATAATCTACGCGGTTGCATAGGTAAATTGCACTAAATTTGTATAATTTTTAATATGAATTAATTATGCTAATTTATTCATGAAATCATACTTTTTGCTCTAATTCACTAAATAAAGCTCCTGGAAACCTAATTTTTGGTGAAAATATTCTTTATAGCATTCCTAAGAATGTAGATGAAAAAAAATCCGGTACCAAAATCGATTTCTTATGTATTTTATTGTTTTTTTAATTTCTTATGTATTTCTTTGTTTTTTGACCTTTTTATTTTTATTGTTTTTTCGACACAATTCGTCTGTGACATTATTTCAGCCATAAATAGCAACAAATTAAATGCCTCTTGTCAATAAAATAAAAAATAATCACTCATTTATGAATTCTAGCTGAAAACACATTTGTATTGACTTTGTACATGAAATCACGTTTTTGAGCCATTTTCGGTCTGACGGAATTTTTTGAAAATCGTGGAACATTGTAACGGTACGCCCGATTTTCGCGAAATAGTTTTAAAAGATGCGCAAGACTTGAAAGTAAAAAGTCAGCGAGCGGCGCGATCAAAAAATTTCGCACTGCGGATTTATCGCAAAAAATTTCGAGGGGGGGGCCTTAAAGGCCCCCCCCCCCTCAGGTAAGTTAGGGTTAAAAGAGTGTAACAAACAATGCCAAGCATACAGCCGAACACTAGTATCCTCTGTTGCTAGCTCAGAAGGCCGCTAGGGACGGGGGACTATACAACAGGAAATGGGTGTGTGTTGTGCTATGCGGAAAAGCACATGGTTTTATAAACCATCCGGCATGTCCGGGGTTTTATAAAATTTGAGTATGAAATCATTGATAATTTTATCTCGAAGGTAAAGCAAGCAATTTGCTTGCAATTTTGAAGAGATACCAGACTGACCTAAGTGTTTATAATTATGTTGGCAAAATAAGCTAAATCGAATAAAATGTGATTTGAATATCATTCAATGTTACTGCATCCCTTTAAGGACAGGTTTGCCTTATTTTTTTTTCAAAGAAGCTTATTAATGATGCCCTACTTTGCAAAAAGGAAGTAAGTGAACAAGGAAATTACAGTTATTGATGTGTTCGCGCTAATGTGCTATTCTTTCCGAAAAAAAATTCATGCTAAAACGATCAAGCCCAATTATTTTGTAATAATAATTCCGTTTAAAAGTGACACGTGTTGAATAGCGCGGGGGGGGGGTTCGTTCATCCTAGTACAAAATTTCTTGTTCTGATAAAAAAAATTTCTAATATTTTGGTATGCTCCAAAGAAAAATAATCTTGTAAAAAAAAAATTAAAAAGAGGATTTTTCATGACTACCTGGAGGCTGGAATTTTCTTTTTTAAAGAGGTAGAATAGTAACGTTCTGCTAACAATAGCTAGACCAAATTGCAACTTTATTAAAGGATATAATATGGGTATTAAGGGTGCTATCTCACTTCGCGGAGACGTCTCCGGGACAGAATATAAATTTCGTCTCCACGACGGATAAATAGTATTAGAGACGTCTCGGAGACGTCTCGGAGACGTCTCCGCGACAATTTGTGAAATAAAATCCGTCTCCAAAATTCAGGAGACGTCTCTAATACTATTTAATCGTCGCGGAAACGAAATTTCTATTCTGTCGCGGAGACGTCTCCGCGAAGTAAGATAGCGCCCTTATTACCGAGGCATCAAAGATGGATGCACCTGCCTTGAGCCGCGCCATTGTATTTGAATGGTCAGAATGCAGTCTGAATACATTATTTAATGCTATGTCAGGTAGGGGCTTTATCCTACCTGTGCGACAGTGTCGGCTCTCTTTGAATCTTCGAGTCATGCATACCAAGACAACTGCTGCTCTTTGCACCGCATGGGCCATGGCATCCAATATGTCACCCCCTGCGAAATGAAAAGAAGGGAGATAAATACCAAATTGTAGTAATTACGAAAAGGACGGGAAAAGCAATTATAAAAAATTAAAATGTATTCTACATAAATTATGATGCAGATCCCGGATTGCTCAAAATGGAAGATATGACATTATAAATAGCGGATTGGGAAATCTTATTCAAGGATTATTGATAGTGTATAGAAAATGAAATCATTATGAGAAAGGGGTATCTGAAAGTTTTTAAATATTATTTTACGATTTTTGATATGGACACTGAACATCTTATATGTTCTACTATAGGATGTATTATGTCTGGGGCGGCAACAGCCGAACTTCCCTGTGTCGACACCATTTTCTTGGAGTTTAAAGAAAGACAATCGGAAGGGGGGGAGGGAATTCTTACTCATTTTCTCAACATCCATCCAAACGTTGAATCCACATTCCTCCAGATATCTTTTGACCTGCAACACCCGCTCCTGACTCGAATGCTGGTAGCTGATCATAATGTGGCCCTCGACACGACCCGCTGAAGCTCCATTCTTGACTGAACTGTGTCCACTGCAGTCTTGACCATCTCGGGTTGAGGTGTGACCTTTGACCTCATCATCGATGTCGAGCACCTCATTGATTACGAAGAGTGCACCTGAGCATGCAGCAATGACGTCATCATCGTCAGATGTTTCTTTGATCTTCTTTAGTGCTGTAAATGAATGAAGTGTTTGACATTAAAGACATGTATTAGTCCGTATGTTGGAGTTGGGTAATCTTTTTTGGAGTTTTGCACGCACACAACACACACACACACAAAATGGTAATAGAGAGGGAAGGGAGATAGGGAGAGAGAGAGAGAAAAAGAGAGAGGGGGTGTAGCGATGGGGAAGACAGAGGAAGAGGGGGAAATAACAAAAGAAACAAAAGTAAAGAGAAATAGAAAGAGAGAAAGAGTGGGTGCCTAGCGCCGATTTGTTCTTGCACCCGAGATGTCCCTATCATAAGAAATCTGAGACTACCAGTGAACCTTCAAGACTGTTCACCCGACATGATTTTTTTTTCAAAGCAATATTTTCAGCAGATTACGGTATATAAACTTTGACATTGGTATTGATAACTTACTGTTTAGGAGCTTTGTCCGTTGGCGGATTTTGACTTTGTTCTCCTCCTTGAAAGCAAGTTGCCATATCGCTCGAGCAGCCCAAAGCTTCTCTTTGTCATTAGATCCTTCCTCAAACAAGACATCTTCCAAGATATCAATCCCTTTAAGTTTGACGATGAGGAGCTTGTTGCTGTCGTTGATGGCAAGCTGGTTGATACCTTGGAGTATTTCAAGAGCTGAGTATCCACGAGATCGCCTATCTGACGCACTCATTGCCGACTTCAAAGCCAGCAGGAGGAATTTCAAGCACGGTTCGTTCAAAGATATCTTGTGGACTTCAGATTTGTCAACGATGTAGGAAAGAGCCAAGAAGGCATCTGCCTGAATCTCCGGATCCTTAGATTGTGAACATTCCTGCAGGATATCGATGTACTCTCGGCATATGGCTCGGTTCTCTGGAACTCTCCAACAACAGTTGTAGATGATTGTCAGTGCAAAACTGACGTGGCTCTCTACGAGCTGACTTGTATGTAGATCCTGCATGACCAATTCTAGAAGACCAATTTCGCCAAAAGCACAGCAAAAATCATCTGAACAGTCGGTTAGATTGCCGATTCCAAACGAAAGCTCCGTAATTTTTTTCATATTGAAGAAAGTCTCAATGTTTCGTTTCACAAGGCTGTTCCAAGCGAGTTTGAAGATCTGAAAGACTTCATTACAAGACGCCAAGTGCTTAAGAATCGCCACTTTGATGACTCCATCTTCTAGAGCTCCGATCAGACTAAAAATGTTGACGTCATCGGTGAATTTAACTGATTTTAAACTTGGATTTTTCTTGAATTCGGCAAGAAAGTCATCGATGTTTTTACAATAGAATTGAATAGTCGAGGTTTGCTCTTCCGTCAATGGCTGTTGTTCGTCCATCATGGAAACTATGTATTCAATAATGATATAGAATCACATAGGCAGCTGTATTAATGCATTAGCTCGATCTGAAAATGAGTTGTAATATTTATCAGGGGTGACAGGGGTGTAGTCCAACCAACCCAGTATTAATGGTTATCTGAGTCCCGAGTATTACGATTCAGGATAGGCCTATACCATTTATCTTCGGCCTACATTTCATGGTATATACTCCCTTATGCACTTATCAAATGCATAACGGAACATCAACGATAATTTTACAGATAATGGGAACTTTCTTTTTCCCAGTTGTAAGGACTGTTTAGAAACTAAATGCATTCCAGGTTTATGGGACCCAGTCATTATTAAAAGGAAACCGAGACTTCCGGTTTGCTATCAGTATTATACGGATATGGTTTATTGACTACACATGACTTTCTCTCTAAAGTAATGAACAATAACAACTACAACAACAACTCAAACCCTATTTAAAAGTTTGATGGGGAAAAATTAATTGATTATGAATTGCCCAATGTTGGGCAAACCTTAGAGTTTGCATGGGGCAAATTAACTTTATCGATCATTGGAAGGTCTATCCTACGTGGTTGGTATAAACATTATGCTATACAGCGTGTCCCACAAAAAATACTAATGGCACTCTAAATGAGTATAATTTGAAAATTACCAAATCATATTGTTAATAATTTTATAATCGTAAACTAGCATTTCTTGTTTTTTATAACTGGCTTAAATTTTACGCGATATGGTCCATTGAACACAAAGGTATGAGCCTTCTTTGAGCACTCATCAGAAAACCTCTCAATCCAAGTTTCGTAATTACGTTGAATAAAGTACGTAGTCCAATTACGTCTCCATTCACTCATATTTCATTCCTTTGTTAATTAGATTAGTAGGTCATCCCAAGTCCTGAATAAATGAAAATCCTTGCAGATTTATGGTGATATCTCACTTCGCGGAAACTACTTTGAGACGGTTTTGAAACTTTTCAAGGGACGTCTCCTCGGTCCCCGCGACGTTTCATGAGGAGGCCGAGGGGGAATCGCGGAAACTAATTTGGGGACTACTTTGAGACGGTTTTGAGACGGCTTTGAGACAGTTTTGAAAATTGTCGCGAAGACGTCTCCGCGAAGTGAGATACCACCAATGAAGCCCGTGGCTGAACGTGAATAGATATAATTTAAACCACTTGATAACAAAATAATTGTTAGATGAACCTGATTATAATACTACTTTTAACTTGGACGGAGAGGTTTCCTGAGGTGTAGTGAAAAAATGTTTATATTTGTGATTATTGGACCATATCACATAAAATGTCATCCAGTTGTAGAATATGAATTGTGCTTTAGGGGTGTAAAGATATAAACAATATAATGTTGTAATTTTAATATTATACCCATTTAGAGTGCCATTAGTATTTTTGGGGGGGACACGCTGTATTCACGGTAAAAAGAAAAGATTTTAAAAAAAACGTATGTAGTATTATATTTATTGTATGATAATTATTCAGACAAACATGTCTAGGGATACAGAAAAGGATTTGAAAAACTCGTACAGTTCTGCGCCCCGTGACGACTTAAGTCTGTTTATTCCTTATAAAAGCATAAAAATTGTTTTATTTTTACCCTCTCGGACTGCCAGTGCAGCAAATTGATGAGTAATCTAAGCTGCATAATTCACCTGATTTGCATCTGGCTTGGATGATAAATGATTATGCATGCTTAAATATTTAAAATGCCACCCACTTTATTTTCCGGTTCGAGAGAAAAAAAAAAAAATTATTGATGAGCTTAAATCGGATAGCGGATTGTCTTGTTTGTTGTTGAGGGGCGGGGTTACATGGAATTAAATATCATAGGTTTGTTTGTTTTTTTTTCCGTTTTTTTTTTCTTTTGCAATGAATTCTTTTTAGAATGAAATTATGTAATATCATACCTTTAGATCCGTGTGCCAACCTACTGTTTTGAAAAAAACAAATTCTTTTCGAATTCTTTAATATCATACCTTTAAATTTTTCCTTGAATAGTATGCAGACTTTCTAACCTTTTCTTCAACAAAATCTCGGTAATTTTCTGAAAATCCGTATAAAGCTTGTTATTGTCAGTTTGCAGGAATGATGGATTTGATAATAGGTTCAAAGACATCAGCTCCCTCTTCTATTTAAATTATTTATATATTCAATATATTTCTTGATCATTGTTGTGAGATATGAAACTTTTCAGTTTCTTTTCCATTTTGTCTCTTCCTACATCTTCGAAGAACAAAAAAGGCATAAAATGCATTTCTTCATTCTCTTAATCATATCTCTCGAACTGCTTTAAAACTTATTGTGGTATCTCACTTCGAGGAGACGGGTAAGGGACTACTTTGAGACGGTTTTGAGACGGTTTTGAAACTTGTCGCGGAGTTCACGTGACGTCTGGTGAGTCTCTGGAATCGCAAACCGTCAATCAAAGGAGTCCCAAAATCCGTCTCAGAGTCGTCTCCGCGACGGTAAAAAGTATCGGAGACGTCTCCGCGACGAAAAAAAAAGAATAGGAGACGTCTCCGCGATGGAAAAGAGTATAGGAGACGTCTCCGCGACGGAAAAACAAGTACGCCTATCAGAGATGTCTCTGCGACAAATTTCAAAACCGTCTCAAAATCGTCCTAAGTAGTCCCAAATCTGTCTCAAACCCGTCTCCGCGAAATGAGATACCACCATTATAATGTTAATACTCACATCTTGTCATGCTTGTGTGGTTGATCGATGTTATTGGCTTTGACCATCATTATTGCAAATATTCCTAAGTTATCGAATTATAACATTAAACTCCTTCCTTTTATTATCATATTCGAGCGAGAGACATGACGTTTCTTATTTTAGACTATTCTCCAAATGTCAACGAGTGGAAAAGTAGAAAATGCACGGATAAAGCCCTTTAAAATAAAAAGGAGAAGAAGAAAAAAGATAAATAAAATGTTAATCACTGTAAAACTCAAGAAAATGTTAAGTGTCGGGAGTCGAGCCTGGTCCGTTGCAGTTTTTGTGGTAAATTGCAACTTGGTCTAAACCCACTTGAAGTCATGACCGTTTGGTCTTATCCTACATGGTCTCATTCTATTTAGTATATAACCAGTTCATCTAATTACCCTTTGGTCTAATCGCTACTTCTCATGTTTACTATTTCGTCTTATGTCCATTTCGTTTTGTCTAATGTCCACTTGATCTAACGCCACTTGGTCAATTCTTCATAAAAACTGGAAAATAGACCGATTATTTATTTGGAAATAAGACGAAAACGCGATTAGATAAAAGGGTAATTAGAAGAATTGGTACTTAGACCATGTGGTCATTAGATAAAATGAAGATTACACTAAGTATGTATTAGACCAAGAGTAGATTAGACCAAATTACTAGTAGACTAAATGGGGTAAACCCGTGTGGTATTAGACCTTTAAAGAATTGGACTATAACTGCTGTTAGACCAAGTGGATATAAACTGTTTGGAATAAAGGCGCGCGGCCACGATGGATCATTGACAATATGGCACATAATTTTGCCATATATGCGGCGTGCTCCAAGTTAGTAGACAAAAGTCGTTAACTCCTGTCCACTCGTTTGAAACGACTGAAAATATTCAGCCTGCAATCGACACTGAGCGCATATCGGACTCACTCTGTCAACGAGTGAGACGATCAAACTCAAAATCACTCAAATCTGAGTGCTTTACCACTCGACTCGGAGTAAAAGTTCTTCAAATTCATTCTTTCACCATGTTCACAATAATGTCTGAGTACACTGTAGTGGATCCCACATTAACGCTGACATAGTATTGCATCAGCTCATGCACAATCATGATAGAATCACTATTGTCCCATGACACTTGGGCCGATGAAAAGCTTTTGCAGAGCTAACGCTGGATCCGCGCCTTGAGTTTTGGTTTTTGCGCTGCAACGAATCAGATAACCAGCATTGGAGGGAGAAGGCAGGAGAAAGAAAAACAAAAAAAGAAAAGAAATACGGTGTTCAGAGGTCGTGATTTTTGCCATTCCACCAATCCTGGAACTGCTTGATTGCATTATTTATGCTCTTCCGCCCCCAGATCACTGGCGCATCATTCTCCTCTATATTATAAAAAGACAGACCAAAATTTTCCACACCATTTCACCTGCAGATCGTTCAATACACCTTGACCTTTATCTTAAAGAAGAGGATTTCCTAGGCGTGTCATCTGGTGGTTCTTATTTTAAGCTTATTATCAGTAAGTCCGATTCCGTGTATAATGTATTTAATTATTGTATCATTTATTAGAAATACTTAGGATAAGGATCAGATGAAATTTTGGTGTGATATAGGGTTCCTATTCAGCAATAAGGTGGTATATAATATCACCTGCAATTAGACGGGTTTACGACTTGTTTGCGACTCCGCGACTCTGCTAGGAAACGTCACAGAGACGCCTCGGAGACGTTTCCACGACATCTCCCGAGTCTCCTCGACATCTCGCGGGTCGCGGGAATATCGAACGCGTTCATATTTATCAGTTTATGAGATCTTTCTCGTCGCGGTGGCGTTTCCGAGACGTCTCTGCGACGTTTCGGCGTCTTGAGGACTTCTCGACCGGTGAGATACCAATTTAAAATATATATATATATATATATATATATTATTCTAGTGATATAATTTTTCCTGATTAAGTATGAATATGTTTCAAACGATGTGAGATATTATTTAACTTATGACTGTTTGAATAAAAGTTTCATTTATTATATATATTGTATTAACTACAAATGCCCAGATAACTTGCAATGCCAAGTAATCACTAAAACAATAAAAAACAATCGGAAATCGAAAATTATGAAGTTAATCCTTTAGGCACAGATCTATTTTTACTCAGCAGACATTAATTTACCTTCCTGATATCAATACAAATCGCATAACTAAGTATAGAATACTTAAATTTACTCTGATTAAAAAAAAAGTATTAAAAAAAAGTAAAAAAAAAATCAATGTTTTAGATGTCATTTAATGGGAATTTGTTTTTTCCATGAAATTTAACACTAAATCTATTGCAACTCGATTTACTTAATTAACTCACAGTTCTTTTTCTTTGTCATGTATGTTTTAAAAGCGGACAACAGAGTTATGCAGAACTATGCATTTTGACAGAATGGTCGTACAAGCTGTACTATTCATCCATATTCTTTTGATTGGAAAACCAGGTAAGAGAACATTTCATGAATATTTCTCACGCAGATATTTTGTGTATCATGGACAGAACGATTGTTACAGCTCGTTGCTCCTGAGGTCCGAAAATACGGTTCGTTTGTCTAAACATTCATTTTGATGCAACAGTCCCAAGGTTTGATAGTCGGAAAGTGAAATCGGTTTCGTTTGTCCGAAAACTAACGAAAAGTGGTTGTATTCATCTTCGACCTTTGAACCCTATTTTGTTTTTGGAAAAACTAATCTTATTTAATTTTTTGACGAATGAACACGTTTTTATTTTGGACAAATGGACCTACGGAACAACGAACCTTCGGCAAATGAAACCTCTGGAACAACGAACAGCTGTTCGTCAAACAACCGTATCGGGACAACTGTATCCCTATAAAAACTATCCCAGGATAACTACATCTAGGAAAACTGCCCCTTAGGACAACTAGCCAAACTATCCACGGGTAAAATTTACCGGGGGTAGTCATCCTAAAATCCATAACTAACAACTCTTCTAATTATTGGCCTAATTACTTTCACTATTCCGATTGCTACAGTCCCTGCAGATGCCCTAGAGGTCCGACTGGTGGGCATCGATGGCAACCAACGATTCGGTTCAAATTCCTCGTCAGGCATCCTCCAGTTTAATCAAAACACCAGAATAGCAAAATGGCTCACACCTGCACTTCCCAGCGTCTTTCCCTGGCACGGTCTACCAAGGGTAGCCAGTGTCATCTGCAGGCAGATTGGGCTCCCCTCCGGTGCTGTCTACGCGACCTCGGTGAAACTTCAGACCTTCCCCTCAACGTTGGTGGCGCTAGAAGGTGCACTGTGTGCCGGGAATGAGCAATCTATCAAGGAATGCCACCTTGGTGGTTGGAGGACCGACATCAAAGCTCCCAAAGAGTATAAACCATTATGGATAAATTGCGATGACGGTAAGGGATAGTATCACATTATAGGCTGTCCGTAGGGTACATGCAGGTAATCTGGGCTAGCAGGTAATAATGGGCCACCTGAAGCAAATCATGTCGTGACCGCGTCGACCGGTGACCGTAGACCGGTGTGAGCGCCATAATGTTGTTGATAATGAACTGTATACGAAAATCTATCGTCGTAAGAGCATCTGATGCCGAAATTTCTCTGAGAAAATTGCTGAAAACCAACAAGGTAGGTAAAAATTACGGTATTTTTTTTACCCTGATGTAAAATTTGATTTTTCACAGAATGTGATGGTGAAAGAGTGTTGAAGGGGTAACCTCAATTGTTTGTATATTTAGTAAGCTTATAGTTTCATTTGATCATATAAGCGTGTACAAGGCAATTTTTTGTAGTGAAGGGGTGCAATGTGGCATTGAATGCTTGCCTGGCATAGCAACATTAGTGCAGGTATTATGGGCAGTCCAAAGTGGCGGAAATGATTCTGGTACTTAGTATTGGGATGAGGCATCAATCTCTTTGCTACGATTTTTTTGGGTATATTCACAATATAAACTTAATGTAGGCCTATATTGATTTGTATAATGAAAATAATATTTAAACAATATTAAAAAATAAATGATATGCAAAATACAAAACAATGAATTATATAGTCAAAGTATTTACTGAAGGGCCTTATAATTTCAAATGATATCTTGAAGCTAATGATTTTCAACATTTTAAGCAAATTCCAGACATAGTAGAGTCATTGTAGTTTTTAAAAATACATTAAATACATATGCCCATATTACCTGCACATGCAGGTAATATGGGCACTTTGGTGATGACGTCAACATTTGAATATTGCAGACACGGGGGTTGGTGATAATGGTTTTTCTTCACAATAAAAGTTAGAGCAGTAGTTATTGATTCATATAAACAAAGATTAGACTGTGTGTCATTTTGTAGTTTTATGCAAGTTAGGCAAATGAGCTAAGGGGCCCATATTACCTGCATGTACCCTATAATATTTAATTGACTTGTTCGTGTTCTGCTTAATAGAGGTATCAACTCATCCGTAAATATTTATTGTTCAATTGCTTTTCAAGAATTTCTTGGAGTGGACAAATCAACCACGCCTTCCTGCATTTTTGTGTTATAATATAAAAATTATGGCCCCATTGCATCGAATATTATGTCCAGCAATGTGTGTCCCTCTGTGCGCATGCATCGTCGCAGCCCCCCCCCCCCCGCCCTTCCTTCTCACGTCTTAATTTCATACTTTTGCGTATGATTTTGTTGTTGTAAAGAACATGTTAGACAAATTTGCCCAAATTTCACAACAGTTTTCCAAGTTGGAATATTTAAATTTGTTCAAGGAATAAACAGCGTTGGAAGACCCTGCCGGTACTCTGAGTGTACGAAAGATGTCTTCGTGTGGCTAATTGGTGAACATGCCCAAAGTTGCAACTGTGGAGGAAACTGTATGCAGTTTGGCGACTGTTGTCCAGAATATGACCCCACAAAGTCACCTCTTACGCCGGTCTCTGTCATTCCAAGCCTGGACTTCTGGAAGTGCTTAGAACTTCCGATATTGAGTTCTGGACTCCATGGATTCTGGTTCATATCGAAGTGCCCATTGTCTTTTCAAAAAGAAGAGGTGTGTACGCTGAGCATTTTGTTTTACAATATATACATACGTGTGATATAAATAGGAAAGCTGGAAGCAATCAATATGGATAAAAATTTCTCTGTTTACATTACTTGAATAGGCCTGTAAAATGGAAGTATAAAAAAATATATGTCTTTAACATTGCAATTAAACATTGGTTATGTTTCAAGGTTCATGTGGTAGGCCTAACCATTATGTAAATTGTATGCGTATTGCCGTTTGGTAGTTTGTGACCTTTTTCCTGTTTTACTGGCGATTTCTTGGCTAGGAAGGCTTCATAAAACGCCTCAATTAGTTGCCTTGATTATGATAATAATTGTGACTCTGTTTTTTTTTTTTTTTTTTTTTTTTTTTTTTTTGAGAGAAGGATCATAGTGGATCAAACGCTTTACAGTATATTATTACCCGATCACTGGCTTAGCCTATAGGGGGCATTAAATCTTTTCGACTAGAAAGGGTACTCACAGAACCTCGGAATTCTTGGGGTGCTAATGTACCACACTCTCAGAGTAGAAAAGGGTGCAATGGCATCATGCCCCTTTAAGGTGCTCAATGGAACTTTTTTTTAATTAAGTATTTTTTATAGTGACTGCATAATCTCAGTTTCTGACTTTATTTCCAAATAATAATTTGTTTAAGATGACATTGTGATTACATATCATTATGAAAAAATAATGTGTTATTATGCGGAAACCAATAAACAAATAACATATTTGCATCTCTGATATCTATTATAAGTGATGCTTGATTTCAGAGTTTCTCTAGCGCATCTACTAAGGAAAGCACATCCCATAAGTCGATGTAGGGCTATAACTCGTCCTTTAAAGATTTCAGGCAAAAGTCTGGAGCCACTTGTAGCAATTTCTTTATCTGCTTCAAACGGTACCATTTACTCTCTTAAAGCTTCCCTTGCTTGTTTCAACGCCATGGGATTTCAGCCATTCTCCAGTTTCCTCTTCGTCCCATGATGCAACATCAACCATTTTCTCTAAGCGGGAATTCCCTTGTCTTTGTCATCTTTATTCTCCACTGCCGTCTACCTCATCTTCGTTCGTGTCATCCAATTGTACTTTACAGGAGCGGATAAAGGGAGAGCTTGCACTATAGATTTAAAAATAAATGCCTTTTTAATATATATATATTTAAAAAAAAAAAAAAAAGCGCCTGCTGACAGAAAATAGCTCTGTAGCAGGAAGGTTAACTTCGGTATATGATTTAACAAATTTGTTCGGGGAAAAAAAAATATTTCATACAATTATGAGTAGTTGTTTTTAAAATTATAATTTATTTAGTATTATACCTATTTTAAGCTCACTCGTTTGATGTAGATGTTATATTAGATGGCTATGTCTCTTTCTTTTTTTCTTTTTTCTTTTCTTTAACTGTGTGTGTGTTTTTTTTTCTTTTTTTTTAATGCAGTCTGTATTCAATTCAAGACGACAGAGTGCAATTACACTAGTACGCATAAAAAGTTCACCTCTAAGTTCATCACAATGGTACGACCAAATCTGTATTGCGTTAATTTGCCTCTGTACCCAGCTCTCTGACCAGTTTGGGTAGACTACTACTCATGACGTCATCAGAATATATAGAGAAATACTTCTTATCCCTATCAGTGCACCAATAATAATAATAATAATAACGCATTTGTATAGCGCCATCTGTCTAGTTAAACTATTCCGAGGCGCATTGTAAAACAAAATGAAAGTGTTGAACAACATACATCATACATGTAGTTACAAACACATTCTCTTGATAAAAACAGAAAAGAGGACAGCCTGTGAGGCGCACACTCCAAATCTGCCATGTCAAAGTCAAGAGAGGAAAGGATTGTCAATGCCAAACACAAAGACAGTAAAAAACATATAATATTTTGATAATTATATAAAGAACTACAATTTACAATATATTACAACAATAATATTCAAGTTAGTATGCCTTCACAAAAAGAAATGTTTTGAGATTAGATTTGAACGTTTCTAATGTCTCCAAAAACGATCTGTGTTGGTAATGCATTCCATAAAGCTGGAGCAGCTGAAGAAAATGACCGATCTCCGTACATTGATACATTTCTTTTTGTAACAAAGCAAGTTTTTTCCTGAGGAGCGTAGATTACGACTAGGAACATATTCTGTAAGAAGATTGGATATATATGAAGGGGCACAGCCATGCATTGCCTTCAAGTAATAAGCAGAATTTTGTATTACGTTCCTTTACTGGTAGCCAATGCAGCCCTTTCAAGACAGGGGAAATATGATCCCTTTTGCGGGTTCTTGATAAAACCCGAGCAGCAGAGTTTTGTGCACGTTGTAATTTAGCTAATTGAAATGATGGCATATTATATAACAGAGAATTGCAGTAGTAGGAAATTACAAAGAATGAATAATGATGGCAAGAGTTTTATTTGACAAAATCTTGCGAATTTTGCAAATGTTTCGTATTTGAAAATACATGGCCTGACATGTCTTTTGTACAAATTCATTCATTGTCATGTGACTATCGAAATAACACTCCAAGATTACGTGCAGATTGTGAGGATAAAACATCTGAGTTACCAACACGAATAGTATCAAACGGTAAGTCAACCTTCGGTGTTTAGATGAAGGATTAAAAATTCACTTTTGCATCATTGAGCTTAAGCTTGTTCCTATTCATCCAAGCTTTGATACAGCAACAACACTTTTCTAATTTCTGACGCTTGTTATTTACATCATCCTGATCTGACGGATTGAATGGAATGAAAAGTTGAGTATCATCAGCATAAAGATGGACATGTACATCATGAGCTCGTGCAATATCAGCAATTGGTTTAGAATAAATGCTGAAAAGAGACGGGCCTAAAACTGAACCTTGAGGAACACCATATGAGAGGCGAATCCCTGGAGACACACATTCGCCAATCTTCACTGACTGCGAACGATCAACGGGTTTGAATTGGTCCTGCAGCATCAGATGAAATTATGTCTTTCTTGAGGGTGTAGGCGTATGTTGCTTCTGAA
>CALNVZ010000649.1:23950120-24006202 GCA_940671915.1 Paracentrotus lividus
TGAATGCTTGGATTTGCATGCAGGAGAATAATAACTTTTATCGATCATGGTAAGCAGCCATTCTCTCTCCTTCTCTTGCTCACTTTCTCTCTCTCTCTCTCTCTCTCTTCCGCTCTCTACTCTCTCTTTCTGTCTCTACTTCACTCTGTCTTCACTTTCTCTCACCTTCTTTCTCCTCGTTCGGCCAATATCCATTGCTTTGCCTTACTTTGATCCTCTTTTTCTCTGATTCCTCTCTTCCTCTCTCTCTCTCTCTCTCTTTCTCTCTCTCCCTCCTCCTCTTCCTCTCTCTCTCTCTCTCTCTCTCCTCCTCTCCCTGCCTCTCTCTCTTCTCTCTCTCTCTCTCTCATCACCCCCTCTCTCTCTCACTCCTCTCTCTCTTTCAATCTTCTTCTCTGTCCCCTTCTCCTGTATGTTCCCTTCCCTAAACTTTTTTTTCTGCCTTCCTCACCAACCCCTCTTCTCTCTTCCTTTCTCGCTCAATCAGCCGCCGTTCTATAAAGAATAGAGATGAGGAAGATGAAATATCATAAATGTGTAATTCATGTATATTATTATTTTGATTTGGAAAAAAAACCTTTTATTGGTGATAATAACTTTAAACCTTGATCATCCTTACTGCTAGACCAACTTTTAAATACACAATATTTTTGCATTTTTGTGTTGGTCAAGTTATCAGTATCAATCTCTATGATGAATCGACAAATTTATAAATATTTGATACTTCCTCTCTTTTGGGGGCGGAAAAGGCTGGTTGATTTGTTTGATTTTGTTTGTTGTTGTTGTTATTGTTTGGTTTTGTTTTGAATTTTTCCCTTCACACATTTCGCTTTCAATTTTCCGCATACAGTATCTAAAATTCATCGACTCAAATCACATCCTAATAAATTTGTTGACAAGCTCCCTCTTTAGTAAAGATATTTTCAGTAAATTATCTCTCTCTTTTTTTCTTCATTTATTATTATTTTTTTTTAAATTTGCACTCAGATTTTTGCAGCCAGTAATTCAATCTCCAACAATTTAGGGGGGGCGCGGCCGGCAAATTTGAAGGGGGGGGGTCGCAGTCGAAATTTTCTGATATGTCGACGCGGTGTTCAAGGGTATAACAAAATAAAGTTGCCGCCCGGGATCCTTCCACTTTCCTTCTTTCCGTTCCCTCTTTTCATTTACGTTCAGTCAATGCTATATTTCACTTATTCTTATTATCATTCAATATTTTTCCATACTTATTAAGGCGAATAAAATATAGGTACGTATCAACTCCTTGAACAATAGGTCTCTAAATAAAATGAATAAATAAATAAATAAGACCATTAACTCGTTTATTTAACTTTTTTTTTGTATTAAAATATTGAATATCAATTTCAACATACGTGAGGCCTGACAATGACAACGCTTTCTTTTGCTTGTGTCGTGGCATTTAAAACATCATAACATTTAGGCTTTAATTCGCAGGAAGTAATTACTTACATGACTTACGGCGATGTTAATTTTTAATGCGAATCACTCGGGTGAACCTGCCAACACTTTTATTGAATATCCGGTTTAGTAATAAATCATGTAAAGAATGTAACATACGAACATTGATTCATATTATCATTTAAATATTTTACCGAACTTCCGGCCGAAGGTAACTACCTTGTACCCTAGGGGTGGCAAATACAAATTATTTTCGCAGATTTTGATTGCCACCTCATTGTATGAAAAAGAAGCATTATAGATGTAGGGCCTATAAAGAATATTTTAGATACAGTAATTTGCTGCATTGCAATATATAAGGTTTTGAGTTTGGCGATTTGTTTTTCGAACAATGATTTGCGTTTATCCTTTAGGGTTATGGGTTGGGATAATATATTTAAAAAAAAAAAAAAAACTGCTTCGCGAATATGATTAGTTTACTAAAACGTATAAAATCCAACTGCGTCGACTTTTGAGATTTTGTCCTTTTTGTTCCTTCTTTATTTTGTCTTCTTAAGTTTATTTGGTATTCTTGTAATCGTATTTTGTATTTTTTTTTTTAACATAATTAATATGTTGTTCCAGTTTCTTTTGTGATGCAGCCCCCCCCCTCCCCCCCCCCCCCCCCCCCCCCCGCCCTCCCCCGCCCCCACCCCCCCCCCATCCCCGCGCCCCCTATAATACCTTTTTACTGATACCCGATCCCGCACCCCTCCCCCCGCCAAAAAAAAATGATCATGTGGACCAAGCGCGGCGATTTATGTCAGCGACTGGGGGGGGGGGGACGGAAACACCCGAAGTGAATAATATTCTAAAATTCGCATACTTCGACATTATGCAGAAACCAATGAAAATGTTTGCGAGCGCGAAGCGCCCCTTACAAAATGTCGTGTGGTACCACGCTAATCGTACCACACAAATACCACAGGATTTTCTATGGTTTTTTGGCACAAATATCACACAAAATACCATACAGAAGTACCATACAGCCAAAATACATATGATTTCCTATGGTTTTTTTGGGCACAAATACCACACAAAATACCATACAGAAGTACTATACAGCCAAAATACCATAGGATTTCCTATGGTTTTTTGGCACAAATACATACAGCCAAAATACCATATGATTTCCTATGGTTTTTTTGGCACAAATACACAACAAATGCATACAGAAGTACCATACAGCCAAACTACCATAGGATTTCTAATGGTTTTTTGGCACAAATACCACAAAAATACCATACAGCAGTACCATACAGGCCAAAATACCATAGGATTTCCTATGGTTTTTGGCACAAATACCACACAAAAATACCAGACAGAAGTACCATACAGACAAAATACCATAGGATTTCCTATGGTTTTTTGGCACAAATACATACAGCCAAATACCATAGGATTTCCTATGGTTTTTTGGCACAAATACCACACAAAATACCATCAGCAGTACCATACAGCCAAAAATACCATAGGATTTCCTATGGTTTTTTGGCACAAAATACCACACAAAATACCAGACAGAAGTACCATACAGCCAAAATACCATAGGATTTCCTATGGTTTTTTGGCACAAATACCATACAGCCAAAATACCATAGGATTTTCCTATTGGTTTTTGCACAAATACCACACAAATACATACAGCCAAAATACCATAGGGTTTCCTATGGTATTTCGGCACAAATACCACAGGATTTCTATGGTATTTTAGCACAAGTACCACAAAAAATACCATACAGGAGTACCATACAGCAAAAATACCTAATAGCATTATCCCAAACTAGTCAACACATCAATACCGCACACAGTTACCAGGATTATGACATACCGTTACGAACAGGCACCACACGCCGTTAATTCAGGGATACCACACGCCGTTACCACAGGACTGCCGCTTAGACAACCCAAGGAATACCAATACCTGGTATATATACCACTATTTAGCATATATTTTAGGTCACCGTTATACGCCCCGTCACACTGAGCTCGTTCCTACTACGTTCTTGCAAATTTTGCCGAACGGGCATAGTCTGTGTGTAAACTGAGTGGACGTAGTAAATACTTCTTACCGATCTGTTTACGACCTTCATGGACTAGCTCGGTCGGATTTCCAAAAAGTGTTCAAAAAAATCGGGCGCCTCTCGTCCTAAAATTTAACGGGTGGCAACGTACCTGAAACGAGATTGGACGTACTAAAAACGATAATTGTGCCGTACTTAAATCGTTTTCTAAAGATGTGCTAGACGTCATACAAACGAGCATTGTATATTAATTATTCAAGTTCTAAAATTAAAGTAGTGACAACGTTCCTTAAACGGGTAGGACTTACTCTGAACGAGAAGGACGTACTACGAACATACGTTTTAATTTTTAACAGAACCGGCATGCATAATTCCCGTCACACTGAGCTAGTTCTCACTGCGTTCTAGGTAGTTTCTTGGTGAACGGGCTCAATCTGTTTACACACGGACTGAACGTAGTGCAGACCTTTTAGAATCTAGTACAGACCGTTTACAATCTGTTTACGAAACTTGGCGAACGTGCCGAACGGAGAGAACGGAAAGGCATTCCGATTTTTTTGAAACATGTTCAAAAAAAGTCGTACTGGCTTCAAGTTCTTAAAATTAAACGTAGTGACAACGTTCCTTAAACGGGTAGGACTTACTCTGAACGAGAAGGACGTACTACGAACGTGGTACCTAACTTTTACCATGCTGCGCATAGGCACTTTTAGTACCGTTTGGACGTGCTACGAACGGTAATAAGAGTGAACGAGCAGTTTACTCGTTCTGAAACTGATAACAACGTATTGGCGGACGCGAATGAAGACGGAATTGACGTAACGAGAACTATTTATGAACTGCCTAGCATCGAATTCAAGAAATTATTTTCAAAGTTATAAGTTCCAACCCGACCAAAGCCCGTTCAGCATTTTTTTTTTTAAACGGGCAAAACGGCAAGAACGTTATAGAACGACTCAGTGTGACGGCCCCCTTAGTTATTTTCTAATATCTCTTGATAATAATGGCAATGTCAAACTATCGCTCTTGATGTTACTTTGTGTTTAGGAAATAATATTTCCTAAAAGAAAAAAATATTAATATGCAGGCAATTACTAGTTAATGAGGTAAGCTTCACTAAATACTGATTTGTGCATACAAAAACATTGTATGCAAATGAGCTAATTACCATAATACACACGAGTACCACAGGAATACCATACGACTACCAAACTTCAGCAGTAAACTGCCATAAATCCACTTTGACTAATGCCGTTGGTGTTCATCCCTGTTGGATGTTTGTCTTCATCAGTTCGTCAAATTACCATTTGGTCTAATTAATTCCCATTTTCGTCTAATCAAGTCGACTTGGTCAAACACCACTTAGTCAATTCCTGTAAGAAACTATCCCTTCAGAAAAAAAAAAATAATCATGTGACAATACTACACAACGGTAGGTATTGGCGGCGTCCTGGGGTGGACGGGGACGATCGAGTCCCCCCCCCCCCCCATCGTATTTTTGTTTTCTGGGGGATCGTCCACCTCGATTTTTGAAGCTTAACAAAAATATATTTACATATAAATAGACGAAGAGGCACAGTGTGCGTAAAATGAACCAAGTTCAGGTCAATAAAAAGCAAAATTTTCGGCTCGCGCTTCGCTTGCAAACAAAAACACCAGACATAAATTAAACTAATAATCTTTCTTCAGGTCCTATATTCATTTATTCTTTTATTTGTTACAACGCTTTATTTGTAACTTTGGCATAATGTGTGAGGTAGGTCATTCTTTTGTGAATTTTGGATATTAGCCTATATTATAATGTCTCTTTTGGGTGCTTTATTTATTCAATCTAGTGTATAATTAATTCTCTCCAAATTTGGGCGTCATCAGGGGGACGGTTCCCTTGATTTTCAAAGCTTTACTTTTTGTTTTATTTTCTAAATAAATTGGATAAATTTTGTATTTGCCACTTGTCCAATGTTGATGGAAATAAACTTTCAGTTTCTTTAAATTCTTTGTTTCAGGTCCGTATCGTTATAAAAAGTGACCATATTCAGAAAGGGATTAACAACATATACAGTGTGTCACAAAAAATGCTAATGGTACTTTAGATGGTATAATATTAAAATTACACTTTTTAATTAAATTATAACTCTACACCCGTAAACATACCATTCATTTCCTGCAAATGGATGAAATTTTATCTGATATGGTCCAACAATCACAAAGATATGAAGCATTTTTTCATCAACCATCAAAATCTCTCCTCCAAAGTTTGTATTGAGTGACACCGGATTGTCGAATAGAAGACACCCAAGTTTGATCATTAATACTTTGAAATATTTCAGGAGTATTTATGAAATTTATATCACTGTAAAGTGCAACTCGTTAACCATTCTAATGATATTGTCTCTCAGTTCACCAATATTACGCATCGCTGAAACTCATTGTTCTGAAAAAGTCTTGCAAAATTGTGAGTGCTTCACTTTCACGCACATTAATCATGTTAATGATCAAAGTTGGGGTTTTTTCTTAGTCTTTTGATAACGCATCTCAAGGAGCACGAAAGTGAACACTCGCAATTTTGTAAGAACTTTTTTCAGACAATGGGTTCAGCGATGCGTGGTATTGGTGAGCCTGAGAGACATATCATTAGAATGGTAATGAGTTGCAACTTTACAGTGATATAAATTTCATAAATACTCCTGAAATATTTTTCAAGTCATTAAATGATCAAACTTGGATTTCTTTTATTCGAACACATCGCCGGTACTACTCAATACAAACTTGGATGGAGAGGTTTCCGCGATGTGTAATGACAAAATGCTCATATCTTTGGGATTCCTGGACCATATCCATAAAAATTTCATCCAGTTGTAGAAACGGAATGGTAGTTTACGGTGTGAGATTTATAAACAATATATATTTGTAATTTTAATATTATACCCATCTAAAGTGCCATTAGCATTTATTGTGGGACACACTGTATATATATGTATTGTAAAACGTTGATTAATTGAGATTTTCACTCGCTCTCGGAATTGTATTTTCTACTACTGATTATCAGCTAGTGAATACAATGATTAATGTATTATAGAGCAAAATTTTTAGCTTGCGCTTCGCGCTCACAAACAAATAACAATACAATGATTTAACGATTTAACTATGTCTTCAGGTCGTATTTTGTGGAATATGTTTTATTTGTTCCACCTTATATTCTTAAAAATTGTCATTAGTTTCTGCATAATAAATCATGTGAAACAGATCATTCTATTTCGAAATTTTGGGTATACAAATATTTAGGAAGCCTTATTTCGTTCGAGAGTCTATAATAATTCCCATTCGGGGTCTCCGTTCTCCCCCACCCCTGACCGTCATCACATGAAATCGCAGCCTGTTGGTAGGGGGAGACGCGGGACGCATAATTGTAACACGGGGCGATTGTAACAGAGGCTCCAATACATGTGGTATTTGTGCCAAAAAACATACGGCAATACATACATAAGGTATACACGTGTAAAAAAAAAAATACAGCAATTACCATACATAATGGTATTTGGTGCAAAAAACATACAGCAATTACATACATATGGTTTTGTGCCAAAAAAAAACATACAGCAATACCATACATATGGTATTTGTGCCAAAAACCATACAGCAATACCATACATATGGTATTTTGTGTCAAAAGACCATACAGCAATAACATACATATGGTATTAGTGCAAAAAGCCATACAAGAATACCATACATATGGTATTTGTGCCAACAAAACATACAGAAATACCAATACATATGGTATTTGTGCCAAAAACGCATACAGCAATACCATACATATGGTATTTGTGCCAAAAAACCATACAGCAATACCACACATATGGTATTTGTGCCAAGAAACCATACATATGGTATTTTGTGCCAAAAACCATACAGCAATACCATACATATGGTATTCGTGCCAAAAACCATACAGCAATACCATACACATATGGTATTTGGTGCAAAAAACATACAGAAATACCATACATATGGTATTTGTGCCAAAAAAAACCATACAGCATAATACCATACATATGGTATTTGTGCCAAAAAAAAACATATAGAAATACCATACATTGGTATTTGTGCCAGAAAACCATACAGCAATACCATACATATGGTATTTGTGCAAAAAAAAAACATACAGGCAATACCATACAATATGGTATTTTGTGCCAAAAAAACATACAGAAATACCATACATATGGTATTTTGTGCAAAAACCATAACAAAAATACCATACATATGGTATTTGTGCCAGAAAACCATCAGCAATACCATACATATGTATTGTGCAACAAAAAAAACATACAGCAATACCATACATATGGTATTTGTGCCAAAAACCATACAGAAATACCCTACATATGGTATTTGTTGCCAAAAAAACCATACAGCAATCCCATACCATATGGCAATTTGTGCCAAATACCACAGCACTGGCTGTATGGTATTCTTGGTGGTACCATTTTCCTGTGTGGTATTATTTCTCATTGGTACTTCTATGGTATTTTATTGTAGCCATATAAATAATACGATAGGAATACCACAGGACATTCAGAAATACCATATGAATACACAGGACATTCAGAAATACCAAGGAATACCACAGGACATTTTTGTAAGGGGCGAGCCGAAAATTTTGCCTTAATAGTAACATTTAGCATTGTATTTGACATACATTTTACCTCTTTATTAGCTTCACAGAGCTAATCACCAACATAAAAATATGTTAAGCTTTAAAAATCGAGGGGACACGATCCCCCCCCCCCCGAAAAAATCGAGGGGGGGGGGGACACGTCCCCCCCCCCCGTCCCCGCGGGATCGCCGCCAATGATGTGGACATCTGGTTCATTAATGATTTGCCAACCTGGGCACAATAATTATGATCCAGTGGTTAAAACAGTGGGGTGAGGTTTTTATTGAACGGCAACTATTTTTTATTTATTTTCCATTTAATTATATTATTATTTTGTTTTTGTTTTTTTCTTTGCCCTTCTGCTATTCCTCTCCCCCCCCCCCCGATGCATTACAGTGTGACTCATCACACTTCTCGGCAAGGCGTTCCCATTGCCCTCCAAATATAATCCTCAATAACTCTCACGTCATGCCGCTGTCGGCGGGTCATCTTCGTAAACCTGTACATATTTCTGCGCGGCACTGCGCATATTTACCATCTCAACTCTCCCGATTATTGAAAATGGAAACGCGCCTATTCATTCATGATCGGCAGTGTAATGACGCGCTGTGAATTGCAAATCGTTTTTCCATTTGCTCGTCCGTACATACGGTAAAATGTGTTGACAATTTTAATGCGTATCAGTTTTAGGGCAGTCACAACTGATTAAGAGCACAAAAAAAAAAAAAAAAAAAGAGGGGGGGTATTGATTCAAGGGGATGATAGCGAAGAGAGAAGAGTGTAGCAGTTTTTGCAATTGTCAAGATCAAATAACACTTATAGGCCTGACTTTTCATCAATATTGGAGGTAATGAAACCGTCCTTAGCCCCACGGCAAGATACAGGCTTGTATAATTATTCTTATAAGGACTCTCTAAGACACCTAATTGAGGCCGACCGATTAAGTTATTCTTGAAACCTTCAATACCCCGTAGCCTCAGTTGCTTATCTTATCATCCAGTTATCATCATCATCATATATATATATACTATATATATATTATATATATATATATATTTATAATATATATAACACATAAAAATGTTGAGAATGGTTTGAACAACTTGTCATTTTATAAATAGCCTATACTTTACCACGATTAGTTTAATTTGATTTGTGCGTATGGTGAAGCCTTTATTGTTCATACAAATATCAATGTATTATTTTCATTTAATTGAGACACACATTTACGTTTATATAACTATAAATAATAAGTGTTCATTTTTTCATTTGATCAAGTTTGTTCCTTGCTTGCTTCGTTGTGAATAAGATACTATTACATTACTAACTGAACTAAAACAACAGTTAACAACTTTAAACTACATTCACTTAAGTTTCTCTTTAAAAAAAAAAAAAAAAAGGTTGATGTACAGTAACTTCTGACCTGGGAAGACTTTCTAAAACGTATGAGTATAGTGGAGAGGGGCAAACTGTTCACCGTATACGTGATTACTCAATATTTGAGGTGAGAAAAATAGGAAATTGGTTGTAATTGCCAGAACATGCAATAAACATGAATAATGCATAACCTATTACTTCCTGTGCAACCAGGGTAGTGCTATAGGAAAATTTTGTGTAAAGGTTAAAAGGGTAGAGAAAAAGCAGGAACGAAAAAGGGTTAATATTACGATAAAGGAATATAATGTTGATTTAAATAATGAAATATCTAACAATGCCCAGTCCCCACACGTATGGTGCTCATTGGATACACTTAATATATATATTTTCTTTCTTAGCAGAAGTATCCAATTTGCATATGAATGCTGGCGAGAGGAGTGTCTGAATTCCGGACTCATTCAGAATTCACTGACCGAGTTCGACGCAGAACAAGACGGACGTCTAATTATCAGCGCTTCTTCCACGTCTTATATCTATAGGCGGTAACGTTGTATATTCATCTTATGGAAGTTGATTAGTTACAATGTCGAATGAAAAAGTTATGGAAGAGAGTGAGAAAAAGTTTTCCGGCTGCTTCTTCGGAGCTTCAGCAGTTAAAAGATCTTCCGAATTGTCCTTTTGTTACAAGACAAAGTTTATAAAATTTAATTCTAAACTTCAGGAGAAGTTGGAGAAGGGAGTGGTCTTATTTGAGGAAGGCAAGCTAGTTTCAGCACTTGCCTTATTGAAGGAGGGTGTCGCCGATTCACTAAAAGGTAAAAGCTTATCAGAATAGCAGACAATCTGAAGCAGGTTAGTGAGAAAATTTTGATGAAAGTTATGTTGATATTTTTCGTTCATTTTCCCAATTGAGTATTGAATGATATTCATAAGAATTTTGTATGCATTAGACATATTGTTATGTTCGATTTTTGAAACTGTTCGTTTATCCGGTAGACTTTCATTACGAAAAAATTATAACAGATTATTCTAATAACCACTATGGATAGAGTAACCCTATTCATTTTGTAGGGTGTCCCTCAGTGGAAGAGTATTTGAGCGACGAATTAGCTAGATGAAATATGATGAAAAGAAGATCAGGCAGGCTCAGGCCTGTACAGTTAGAAAGCGCAAGTCATCCCGTTCGTTGGAGAAGAAGGGTAATTCGTTCAAGAATGGTGGAGTCTCTCATTGTCCTTCTATTAGTACTTCTTTTTGCCATAAATTTTTTCGTGGCTTTGGGTCAAGAAATAAGTTCTCGAATGGGAGTGTTGCCAGCTCCTCTGCAAGTAGTTGGAGGAGATATGCAGTTGGTCTCAGACCCATCGAATTCTGTTTTGCCTGTGGCAAACAAGATCATTAGATGAGAGAATGTCCAGGTATCAGAACCAAAGTTTTTCCTTCAAAGATATCTAACAGAATTAAAGGACCCCTTGATCACGATCAGACTGAGGGTTTTACTGAACAAGGTAATTGTCAACTTGTTAATTGTTTCCTTGGTTAAGGGTGTTGAATGAAGAAGAAAGTGTTGAAAGGGATGCACATCAAAGAAATCTATGATTGAGTAAATTGCTATCTTGACTATGTTGTTCATTTTTTATTGGTTCATACTAGTACTTATATCTATTCTAAGAAAAGAAAGATCCTTTAAATTTAAATCGTCAGCTTTCAGGAATGATTCCAAATAGAGAGAGGACACAGGTCCTTCTTGATCCAATTGGAAAATAACTGTTCCCGGTCCGTCAACGGGTCCTTTGACTGAAATAGGAAACAATGAAACAGATTTTGATCGGATGGTGAAACACTGAATCATGGCAGAGTCGATTCGGGAGGATTTACAGGGTGTAAGGTAGAATTTTAAATGAGAAATTATTTCGAGTATGAACAAGGAAATTCAAAACCATTGAATGAAGGCATCCTTACCATTTTGGAAATCATTTGATGCATCTCAGTTTGTTACAAATATGATTGAATACGGTTATAAGTTACCTTTTTTTTTTCTTTACAGACGCCTCCTCAAGAAAAAACTGAGAAACAATAAGTCAGGACTTTCATATCCTGAGTCTATTTCTGAGGCCATTAATGATTAATTCGAAAGGATTTGTTTTTTTAATATCCAACTGCACCTCATGTTGTTAAAACCCCTTTTCAATTTTAATTCAGATCTCCGATAAAGGAGGCTAATTCTTACAGTATGTCAACAAGTACTTGTGGAAGAACAAAATTAAATGTTGATATTGGAATTGTATCAATGTCTTATTCGAAAAAGGATATTTCATGTTTTCCCTTTGACTTTATGTCAGGTTACCATCATTATGAGATTTTCCAAGAACATGTGGAATTCTTAGGCTTCAGCAGGGATTTTGGTGGTGGTACTAGGTTTTTCTCCATTCAAGTCTTGCCTTTTGAGTCGGCAACGGCTCCATATGCACTAACTGTCTCAAACCTATTGTTAATCCTTGGTGAAGGAGAGGTAATTTCATTGTTTTGTATCTAGAAGATGGATGGGGTCGTGTGACCTCCTTTGAATCATGTGATATCATGGCCAAGGCAGTGAAAAATGACTTACTGGAAGCAGATTGGTGCTAAATGTTGAGAAATCTAATGGACTCCGGTCCAGTGCTAGATTGGTTAGGAATGAAATGGGATAGCAGGGTACACTGTTAGAAAATTTCTCCTTAAAAAACAGGAAAGTTCCTGCAGCAGAGTCTCGAGAACACCAGTAATCTTACTGCACAAATTTGCAGTGAAATTACAGAAAATTGGTATATGAGTAATGAAAATTTACAAATTTTCTATAATAAAATACTTTTTTCTTTTTTTAAACAGACCTGTTCTGTTAAATTGCAGAAAATTTCCCGTTATAAAAATATACTGAATGATTCTGTCATACATATACAGAATGACTCTGTATTTTTTTTTTCTCCTAAAAAAACAGAAAAAGTTCCTGCAGCAAAACTTCCAGAACACCTGTAATCTTACGGCACAATTGGTAACACAATTTACGGTAAAAAAACAGTACAATTACAGAAAGATGGTATATGGGGTATGTAAATTTACAAATTTCCTGTAATAAAAAGCCCTTTTCCTTTTTAAGAACAGACCTGTTCTGTTAAATTTCAGAAAATTTCCCGTAATAAAAATACACAGAATAATATTATCATACATAATACTGAACGGTTCTGTATTTTTCTCTCTGTAAAATCTTCTGTTTTTTTTAACAGTGTAACTTGTATAAAGATTACTGAAAGAAGAATGAAGGTTCTTGAGTTATGTATAGGTTCTTTCCAAACAGAGTTACGAAAATTGCAGCTTTAGCTGGAAAGATCAATTCTTGTATCCAGTGTTTGGCACAGTCACTCAATTAAAAACTAGGTTTATGCATCAGGAGATCATCAGGAGGGTACATTAGGATAAAATCTATCTGATCCGTAGTAATAATGATCTAATATCCAAGTTTTTATTCTGGAAGAAGAAATTTCGTATTCTTAGCGTTAACATTGTCTCTGCTTATTCTGTTCCACAGTCCATCAATTATTCTGATGCTAGTCAATCAGGATGCGGGGCATGGGTCTCTGAGTGCGCAGGCATGAGAATGAGTTTGAAATGGCTAATAGCTCCACTTGGAGAGAACTGAAATCAGTAAGTATGGCATTTCAAGCATTTGTATCTCACTTGAGACATAAGACTCGAAGGCCCGTATTCTGTTACGTGGTTTAGAGTTGTACGGCAATTGACAATAGAATCGAACAATAGCATGCTACGAAGAAAAATACTCCCACACTGTAAAAAAAACCTCCCAACGGTGTAGCAACTTCCGTACCGCTGGAAGTTCTCGTGCACTGAAATGCACAGAATAAAACCCGGAAATCCATTGAAATAACGACGCAACAATGATTGTGTTGTAGCCGCCTTTATCTTTGATCTGCCGAGTGTGTGCATTGTCGCTTGTCATGCATTTTTAAATATCACGTCTTTATTCATTAACATCAGTGGCCGGAAGAGACAATTAACAGGAGGTGGAAAGGAGTTTATATTCTTTGAATTATCTCTCCTAAATACGCCCACGATTTTTCTTTCACAAATGTGGAGGAGTGTCCATATTTGGCGCAAAGCAATGAAACGTTGAATTGATTCCCGATATCACGGCTACATGCATGCGCAAAAGTCTCACTGTAGGTGCATGCGCACCAATCTTTCCTTATACTATTTTGTATGTGTTTTCTTCTTTTTTTTCTTATTTGGGAGGGGCAAAGTTGTAATAATGGAATAGGGTGAATGATGTAAATTTTCCACTATTTAATATATCTAACTCTTTAACAGAGGCAACTAACACATAAAACGTCAATGTTCATTAACAATATCCATCGGCGTCCGAATCCTACATCTATCATTACAATTAAAATAATATGGACCTTTGAGAGATGGTGGAATTTGTTTCCATTTCTGTGTGGATTTTTTGGTACATCGTTTATGTATGTATGCTCGATATTTGAAATGGAGCGGGGAATTCTTTTATTGTTGGATTGATAAATAATCATGCTTTAACGTGTTATTATCAAGCACGGATTATTCTTCTTGAGAAGCTTAGCCGGGTTCCAGGGTTATGGCTGAGCATGGCACAATGACAACGACGAAGGTTTCAGATTCAGGGCTCGACCAATTGCGCTGAATGAGACTACTCGTTTAGTATTTTGAATCCAATTTGGCCATAACTTGTGTTGCTATCACTGACAAACACGTTTCTTGGTCTCACATAAGCACAGACACATTATGCCAAAAGATCGTGGGCCTATTTATGTCAAGTGCCATTAATATATTCAGGTGTTATAGAGTCTTGAAAGAAACATTAGTTTACATTTTCAGTTGAAAATGATAATGGTGTTTTCCCTCTTTAGAGATTATGGACGTATAGGTGGTATCTGATCGCCGGAGATGTCTCTGAGACTCGAACATCGGAGACGTCTCCGTATGTTTTGTATCATCAAGACGATCCACGACAGAAAAAAAAACCACACAGATTCGTAAGAAGTGTCTTGTTCCCGTCGACCATGAGAGTATCGCGGATTCATGAGAACGTCTGTGCAGACAACTTTTAGATTGTTCCCGACAAAAATCAAAACCGTAATCAAACCCGTTCCCAGGAATCGGTAGTCTCATATTGTCTTCATGGCAGTAGATACTGCGTTGAGAGTAGCCACATAAAGGGTGTGTACGATCACTTTGTCCCCGCACTTTGATACTCCAGAGAGGGGAATCGTCTCCGATATAAAAGTATTTTTGGTTCGGTCGCGAGCATTTCCGGCAGATCTCCGGGGAGACGGGGGGGGGTGGACGTGTCCCCCCTCCCTCGATTTTTTAAGGGGGATCGTCCCCCTTCGATTTTTAAAATGAACAATTTCTATGTAGTGATTAGCTTGTGAAGCTAATAAAGAGGTAAAATGTATGTCAAATACAATGCTAAAAGTTATTATAAGGCAGAATTTTCGGCTCGCGCTTCGCGCTCGCAATCATTTTCATTAGTTTTCTGCATAATGTGCGAAGTATGCAAATTTTGAGTGTATTATTTTTTCACTTTTGGGTGTTTCTGTCCCCCCCCCCCCCCCCCCCCCCCCCCCGCCTCCCCGTCGTGACATGAAATCGCCGCGCTTGGTCGTGGGAATATCTCGGAGACGTCTCTGAGACGTCTGCGACAAAAAACATCCTAAACAATTTCAAACCATTCTCAAATTAGTATCAAACTAGTTCCAAATCCGTTTTTCCAGTGTAATGACAAGAAACTTGCCACCATTAGTTTATTGTTGGTTTTTGCGTCAGTTGTCCTTTCTACAAAATGTCAGGTCAAACTAATACTTCAATCGTGTCGGAAAATGTCATTTTTGATGATTAACATGCAATTAATCTAATAGATGTGGAGAGTTCTATAATGCACCTCATTATTAAACAAAGTTTTAACAACATTTAACTTCAAGTTAACGAGAAAATAGATAAATTAGCTTCCTCCGACATAAAACCCGCAAAGCCATATCAAATTCTAAACCACCTATACCCCTAGTTTAGAATTCTTTAGAAATGTGTGTACATAAATGATCTTTCGTACGATAGGACGCACGTTTCACTGACGCTTCATAGAGAAGCGTGCAAATCAGCGTTGCATTCTCGTCTCATTACCCTTACTATTTTCGTGCGACAGCACAACTCTAAACACCGCAACAGAATACGGGCCTTAAGGTTTTCTCTGATAACAAAGGTGTAGAATCAACTGTTAATGAAAGAGGAATGGTTACAGAATTGCACAAGTTGAGTTTGAAAATTTTTGAGTTATGAAAAGGAAACCATATAAGTTTATATGTTCGATGTTTCCGAAGAGAGGAGAACCGTCGTGCAGATGCATTCAGCCGTATCATTGACTTTGATGATTGGGGCGTTTCAGTCGAGTTTTGTGAGTTTTTAGACAAATAATGGGGTCCTCATACTGTAGAAATTTTTTGCGGAGGATTTTAATTTCGACTAGTATTGAAAAATGTGCAAGTTTTGCTAGTTGAACCTTAGTTGTACCTTTCCAGCCCTCAGCACCTTTTTGGCCTATTCTCGTCTCGGAACAGAGTGATTTCGTTCCCTAATTTCTGAATACTTTGAAATAGAAAATCCTCAAGGAATTGTTGTAGCAAAAGGCAGAATAAAAGTCCTAAATTTTTGGACAAAGTATGCCAAAACCTACGGTGTTGTGTTTGAGCCTTTCTGATTGCCAGGATGAGAAAATAATTTTGAACATAATGTTTTGGTATGCTATGAATCATCACAAATTATTGATGGAAGATTATTCTGTTGAAATTGTACACATTATACAATTGTACCAGACCCACTGTGCAGTATATCTGATAGCTAGGATCACATTATGCTGGAGAACAAAATAGTGGTGACGAATGTCATTTTAGAGAAAATTTACGAATTATTATAGGAAACATATTGTAATTTGTTACACAGCACATGGCAAGATCAGCCTTGAATATGCTAGGATCCACTTCATATGCTTGAGAGGCCAAAGATAAAGTCTTCGGGACGGATTGTCAGTTGGAAGAAATTGAGAATTATCTTGTTTTATTCTATCACGAAATCAATCGTTAGGGAGTGCACGTCGAAGCGGTAACGAGCGAGTTGTTGACCGCCCGCTATAACATATAATTTCATTTTGCAAACATCTGTAGAATTAAATTAGAGACCAATAATGACACAAACTCTGTCCTCAGATGGATCTACAGGTATGAGTGCCTCTATAAGGGAGAGGCGGGGGGAGGGGGGTGGGGGTAATTGGCAGAAAAACAAGCAAGAAATACTTGCCAGTAATAATACATGTTAAGACAGTACTTTCCCGCTGCCCCCGCCCTCACAATGCACTCACCTTCGGCCGCCCAGAATTACACGAATGAAAAACCTCAACATGAACAGACCGTCATGATCCCCCCAACGAAAATTAGTCATTGGTTATTAAGGGGTCATTTCACACTGAGTGACGAACGCCCTTGCGAACGAGGGCGAATTTAGAGGATTATCGATATAGAACCCGAGATTGCATAGGACTCAAGCAATCTTCGAACATTCACCTCGCAGCCATCGACGAGTGAGCGTTTCTTCTTTTTGTTTTGTGTCTTCGGACAATAGCGTTATCTAATTTGGAATGCAGGGAACTTATGAATGATTATGGAGTCGAAATGCACGAAATATATTTTACGTGTGCATTCGGCGCCATTAGAAGCGATTGTTTTTGTTAAACCACATTTTCCTTCGATAAGCCGGATTTCCATTGAAAGTAATACTCGCCAAAGTTTTATGAAGCATAATTCAAAATTCTAGCGAAATTATTTATTGTCAAATGTTGCCAAGTGCATAATTTCTTTAATACTAAAAATGTATTTAATATACATATAACTAGGTTTACTGACATTACTGAATCATATTATATGAAAGGTGTCAACAATAAAATTTGAAATCGGATTAGAAGAATTACTTACCAATTGAAAAAAATATAATTCTCAAAATAGACTGTCTGAAGACAAAAATAATCAATCAGAACGCTTATAGGAGTCGATCTTTGAATCATGTTGATACCCAGGGAGCAGAGTAGGGGGACCTGAGCATGGCGAGTATAAAAAGTAGTCCATATCTAGTAGATGCTGTGTATGGACCCTACCAACATCGCTAGGGCGGACTACTCTTCAGATCAGCTGCAAGTAGGTCCTCTACAGGTGAGGGCGTCCATAAATAATAGCGCCCTATTTACAAAAATTAGCATTCCTGAACAAGAACTAAGTTTTGCAAGCCAGAGTTTCTATACAATTCAACTTGCGTAATTTGGTATCAAAATTAAAGATATAAAAATTATCCATACGATTTGGCTAACTATTTCAATGAGAAATATATTCAGCCTCAAAGTTAAAATTTTAAGCGCTTAAACTTGATTTTTGCTCATTGTTTTCAAAAAAATAAATTTTTACTATTGTGTTGTTTTACCTTACGTCTAATTAATCATGCTCAAGCACCTAAAAGCGCCGCAAATCTTTTCAGAATATGACTCCCCAATCCTAGGACTAAAGAAGTATTGCTAAAAAAGAAAAACTAATACCCTTTTCCACATAAAAGATACTATAACGCTACTAATAGTTATCAACTGCAATCATACCGGAACAAACGACGTTTTTGCCCCATTTATGTGGTAAAAAACCCATTACATACACGTGCTAATACCGACTATTGCCAGTGCGCGACATGTGTATATGCACAGCGATATGATTACACATTATTACATTGAATATGCAAGTTTCCATAAAGGTTAAAAAGAATGACTTCTCGCCAATCTTCGTGATAGGGGAATGGAATTGGGGGGTGCTGGGCGTCATGAACACGGCGACCAAATTTTGCCGGCGGCAAAGGGCACGCTGGAGCCGAGGGTAACGTGGTCACAATACGCGAAAATGAGCCATATATTTGTGATTATTTAGCTCTGTTCACCCCCCCCCCAATTTCGGCTAAGCCCCCCTTTCACAAAACGGTCGCACGGTCCCTGCCCCCATCCCCAATATGTGTCCTGATTGTTATGTGCTATTTTAATAATATAGAAGTATTTTCTTACAGTGCTGTGTCAACAGAGATTTGGAGATAAAAAATAAGACTTCATAAACCAGAGCAAAATGTGTGTGGTATGAGCTTAATAATAATAATAATAATAATAATAATAATAATATACTAAATAATAATAATAATGATATAAATAATTATAATAATAATAATAATAATATAATAATAATATAATACTAATAATAAATAATAATAATAATACTAATATTAATAATAATGATAATATATGAACTTATATAATATAATAATAAGATAATAATAATATAATAATATAATAAAATTCCCAAGCTTTATACCAAAAGTGCTATTTGCATACATTTAGCAATGTAATCATTTTTGTATAACAAGAGTAAATTTTAATATTTCCTGAAAAGGAATTATTTGGAAATATAAAAATACCTCCATACTGTTTGGATCATAAACATGGTAAGGAAAACGTACGACACCGACTGCCGCACCATTACGAGATACGACCTTATATGGGATGTTGTATAGACCAAAACCAAATTCTCTATCGGATTGTTTCGATAAGGCAGCTGACGTAGGGTCCTACCAAAGCGAACATCTGGGGAGGGGACAGGTTGCTCTCAGTGCACCACCTTTTCATTGCATTCCAAAAATACATGACAAAAGTACCAAATCTTTCAATATTAATATATAGTGCCAGTACAACCCTTTAATTTCCCATATGAGTGCTCCTTTTTTCTAAACAAAACCTTGTGAAATTGTAAAAATCTAAAAAGAGCACTTTTTTATGTATTTTCAAACCCCAATTGTCCTCAACCTCGTATTAAGAGGTCACAAGCATCAAAGTTGAATCAAACAAACTTCCACCTGCTGCTATGCTAGAGACAAATATATTTCAAGTGTGTTGTCGACAATTGAAATCAACAGTGTCGTCCTGAGAGGGCTCGGATAGGGGGGGGGGTATGCAGTCGCGAATCCATGGGGAGCCCAGAGGGCCCGACCCCCCCCCCCCCAGAAAAAAAAAAGGAAAATGGACAGGCGGGCCGATTGAGCCCCTAACCTTACCCCTATGGCTGATTCAAGATGACCTCTTTGATGGCCGAAGGCCACAAAAAAAAGGCCCCTGTAATGAAATCCTGGATCCACCACTGGTATGGACTAAAGCCCCAAAATGTTTTTGACAAATTTCTGGTTCTGGTTCCCAGTCTATTCCCAATTTTAATACTCCGCTCTTTACGCCACTGGCTGAAAGTACCCACCATTTCAGTAAAAGTGCCCGGCCCTTTCCCCTGTGCCCCCTCCCTACTTTCACATTTGATTCTCAACATCCCGATTGCTAAATTCATGTACTTGACTCATAATTGCAGTAATGCAGGTTAATTATAATAATGGCGAACCTGTTCAAAGAAAAATATGATAAAGGGGTCTCCTAATTATATGTCTAACCTTTCTTTCCCCTCCTTCAAAAAAGGAACTTATTTTAGCTTCGCAACCCATTCATCTGGGCCGAATTTCCAAAACCTTATAGCACAATGATTGACAAATTGATTGTATAATATAATATCACATAATTACCTCATAAGTCTATGAAGTGACGTGCTCCAGGCTAATATTATTGTATTTGAAAAAAAGAATTGATTAAAAAATCAATTAATAATAATAATAATAACAACAATAATAATAATAGTGGCATAATAATAATAGTGGCTACTTTATAGTGCACGGTCCACCTTTCGGCGCAAAGTGGGCCCTGTTTGTAGATCACCTCAACATGTTGGAGTGATAAATCCATCATAATATTAGGTTGTTAGATTTACCCTTATAATATAAATGTTATAATCCAAATCTGTTTGATCACAGCCTGTAAGAAAATCTTCTGGGGGAGAGGGCAGGGCCCGGGGAGCGTTTTTGAAATGGAGGGCTGAGCAGGTGGGGGGGGATGAGGGGGCTGAACAGGCTAAAAATCACCAATCTAGGCAGCCCTATGGCCATTTTTAGCGTTTTTGTACACGTTTAATGACAAAAGTGGGGCTGCAGCCCCCAGCCCCATCCCCGACCCCGCGGCCCCTGGGTACGTGGTTTCTGTATAAATAGGCAAACAAATTATTTAATAACTCTGTTAAACTCAGATGTTTTTTTAAATTTATTCGTTGGATGTGAATTATCTGTACCGTCTTGTTTATTGTTTACTCACATTAACTTTGTTTGTCTATTGTGTTATAGGATTTTGTTCATCTCACTTTTATATAGTGTAGGCCTACTGTTCATGTGTTTGGATAATTAAGTGCAGGATCTTTATGTATATTATCAGTGTAACCTTTAGCGAAAAAAACCCAACAAACGTAACTGTGACTGCAATCAGCCCTTTTCAATTCGCCAAATAACAACCGATATATTGCACAAGCACAATTTCATTAATTTGATTAAAAATAAGATTATAATATTAAAATCTGCCGCCCCCAAAATTGGTCCCGTGTTCATGACCCCACCCCCATCCCTCCCCCTTCACAACAAATTGGTCGAGAAATCCATTCTAACATAGGGTTCTTTATTAACCTTTATGGAAACTTGCATATTCCTGTAATAATTGTTAGATCACGCCGTGCAATACACATGCTCGCACTTTAATAGGGTATTACACGTGTATGTATGGGCTTTCACATAAATGGGGCAAAAACGTCGTTTTCCGTATATTGCAGTGGTAACTTTATGTTATATCTTTTTATTGGAAAAGGGTATTACTTTTTTTTTTTTGACATACTCTTTTCAATACATTGGGGCACATTTCTAAAAATTTTCGCGCTTCAGGTCTTGACATGATTATTACACGAGATAAAACAACAAATAGATAAAAATTTATTTTTTTGAAAAAAATGAGAAAAATCAAGTTTAACGCTTAAAATTTTAACTTTACTGAATATGATTCTTATTGAAAATAGTACCAAATGTAGGAAATTTATTATCTTTAATTTGATACCAAATTCAATGTATTTGAAACTCTGCTTCAAACATTTTTGTTCAGAATGCTAATTTTTGTAAAAGGGGCGGCTATTTTGGACGCCCCCACCTGTAGGACCCTCCTGCAGCTGATCTGAAGAGTAGTCCGCCCTAGCGAGGTTGTTAGGTCCATACAACCATCCTAGATAGGACTACTTTTTATATCTCGACATGTCAGCTCCTTCAAAATATGGGTTTGCTCCCTGGTATGATTGGTATTGTCATTAACAATACACGCAAATAAAACATTCAGATTTCACTTCGGGTGTGGCTGGGCGTTGGGGTAATTGAGCTGGTAGTCATTTTCTTTTTCAATTTTCATACTATTATCATTTCCATATTATTGTTATCATTTTTGTATTTTCATTTCTGCACCCATGACTGCATAACTGATAATCAATATCTCACTTTTGGCTATAATAATGTGCAGTCACACACACACACACACGCACCCACGTACCTACACGAACCAAACGAAGCAAAAAATGACTTGTTTCATTGATATGTGTTCACATTCAGTGAAATTACCCCCTTCGAAAGGAGCTGTGGAGCCGGGTGGCTGGGGGGGGGCAGGGCTTCAGCCTCCACTTCATTCTCAGCACACGTGTACAAAATTGCAAAAATGGCCATGCATTTGTAATTTTTAGTCTCTTCAGCCCCCCTTTCGGCTCAGCTCCTCTACTTTCAAAAACGCTCCACGGCCCCTGCTTTGTGATTGCATAAAAAAGCAGTACAAAAGAAAACATGCCATATCATACAATATAACCCACCTGTACTTGCCTAACAAGGCAGTAGGCCTACAAAAGAAAACATGCCATGATCATTCAGTACAACCCCTTTGTGTTGCCTAACAAGGCAGTACAAAAGAAAACATGCCATGTTGATACAGTTAGATAACCCTATTGAGCTTGCCTAACTAAGCAGCGCAAAAGAAAATATGCAATTCTTATACAACGAGATAACCCCTTTGAGTTTGGCTTACAAAGCATCGCTAAAGAAAACATGCCATTCTGATAGAACGAGATAACCCTTTATGCTTGTCTAACAAAGCAGCACAAAAGAACGTTGGTAGATCCTCTCTATATATAACACTCTGTAAATTCGCCTGGGTTCGCAACCAGTGAGATACCCCCTTAATGGTTTTATTACGCACAGGAACATACATGTAGCACCTGTTCTTCGATCCAAAACCTCGAAGCGCCGCACTCAAACCTTTTGCTTGTCGTCAGATTTTTTTTCAGTGGCCGATACATGGTGAAAATGGTTCCATTGAGCACCTTTTATTTTGCCCCCCCCCCCTCAGATGTATATGCAGGTTCCGATTTAAAGGGAAAGGGGATTATTTTAGTATCTCTTTTTTTTTTTTTTTGGGGGGGGGGGGAATCATAGATAATAGAGTCTTTTACCATTTTCCCCTAAAGATATTGTAATTAGTTTTCACATTTTCCCGGAACAATAACGAAATGGATATGGTTAGTTTCCCTTCAAAAAGCCTGTGATAGGGGGTAATTTTGATTGCTTCTCTTCGAAAAGACATGAAGATGTGTTCATGCGGTGTCGAAAGAGGGGCGCGCCCTTTATTTATTTACTCTACTTTTGTTCGTTAAGAATCCCGTGTTGAATATTCATGTTAATAACTAAATAACTAAATATATAAGAATGTTGCATTTATATAAAACACCATAAAACTGGTATCAGAACATGAAATTATGCCCAAAATATCAAGCAAGGAAAAATAAAATAAAACAAAAGCAGATACACTGTTTGTCATAAAGGTGGAATATTTTTTTCTGGCTCAAGCGACATCATGTTGCTCCGTTATTAATTTCTTGAATGTGTTTGTCACCGCTTTCACTTTCTGGGATCCTGGGTATATCTTGGACGTCCCCTCGACCCTTCCCGGGGATTTTTCTTCAAAAAAGTTTGTCACCCCCAGAAGATGGCCATTTTCGTCATTTTTATTTTTATTTTTGGGGCCTTTTTTTGTTCACGCGACCCACCAAGGCCCCCTCAGTCCTACCCCAAGAAAACACGTCTGAGGTGGAGATTTGTTATTGTTCTTTAAATTAAATCTAGATTTATGGTTACAGGTTCGACTCTTTTGTCTAGGGGAGGGGTCAAATTTATTTTGATTGGGGTTCAACATTAATTTTATTCATTTTTACACCATGGAAATTTCTATCTTCCCTAAATTGAATTATACAATTGAGGGAATAAAATCTCAACCAAACATAAATCAAAATAAAAAATTATCAAAAATGACTATTTACAGCCTTGTCATCAAGGCTAAACAAAGTGTAAGGGGAAAATGATGATATTTAAGGGTTAAAGGTGATTTTTCATTTCTTTTGTTTTCAGCATAAAGATGGAATAAAATATTCCGAATTTTCACCAATCTCGTTTTTTACTTCAAGCCCTCCCCTAGACAAGAGACCTTAGCCTGTCCCCAGAAAAATAGATTTAACTTAAAGAACAATATAAAACAGTACACCTCAGTCGCGTTTCCTGGGGGTAGGACTGAGGGGGGCTTGATCGACCGGAAAAACAAAAAGGGGCCCCAAAATGAGAAAAAATGACAAAAATTGGCATCACGGGGGTTGACAAAACTTTTTTGGAAAAAGGTCCACATGAAGGGTTTGTAGAATGTCCAAGATATAGCCAGGGTCCCAAAAAGTAAAAGCAGGGACAAACTTATTCAAGAAATTAAAGTCAGAGCAAAATCATGTCGCTCTAGCGTCCAAAAAATATTCCACCTTTATGACATGTGTATGACGGACAGTGTAGATTGAAGTTTTGCCTCTATGTTAGAGGAGCACACTTGACTCGTGTACGAGCCATAAGGGTTCTAACCCCACTACAGGCTTGTGAGTTAAAAGCCTTCTACTACTCATCACTACAGACGCTAATTTAACCTTTTGGAGACTAGCTGATTTGGCTACAACACACATTTCCCATAGACATCAGCTTGAATATATTCGGGCTCAGTCCCCAATGGGTTAAAACAATTAGAACTTTCACTTCTCTTTCCTCTTCGAAAAAAGCATATAATTGTATCACGTTCTCTATGTACATGTAGATATTCAATTTTCTACAGGCGCGGATCCAAGAAAGTCGAATTGAATGCATTTCGGGGGCCCAATTGTCTGGGGACAAAGAGCCGCTTTTGTTCCCAGACAATTGGGCCCCCGATTTTCTTCGATCCGCGCCTGCTCTAAGCTTAAAGGCCCCCTGACACTTGCACGAATTTGTGTTTCGCACAGTTTGCGCATTAGCACGCACCATTTCGTGCCAGTGTGGAAACCATTCGTGGCAACGTGCGGGAAGATGCGCGCTAATGCGGACAATGCATGAAATGTGGGACAAAATTTTCAAAATGTTTAAAATTTTGGTACGACGAAATTTTTCGCGAACTCTTCGTGAACTACCGTATACGCAACCTATTCGCAAATTAGTCGTTCCATTGCGTATCAATGCGTGGCAATGCGTGTCCATCGACCTATTGGCACGCAGTTCACGACTAGTTCACGATTAGTTCACGGCTAAGTTGCGCAGACCTTGCGCATTCATTGCGCATACTTCCCGGACAGTTTCGGCATGCCAGGTACATGGTCGGGGCACGCGCAATAGGTGCTCAAGAGTGAAGGCCACACTACAGTTAAATCTGTAACATCATGGTACCAACAAGCACTCGTCCTGTGACGAACCTAAACCTGAAAAGGAACAGGCCTCTCAGCAGGCGGGGAACCAGGATTTTACAGAAGGTGGTTGGGCAACTTTGAAGAAAAAAAAATATGCGAGTGGAGCGAGCAAACGAGCGCGAAGCGCGAGTTTAAGACACTCCCCGATATATAGGTCTGTACTTATGACGTAAAACGAGGCATTAAAACCATTTTACTTGTATTCCTCTGAAAACAAAATAATAATAGTTACTAGCCAAAAAAAAAAAAAATCGGGATATTTTAAACACTTTTGTTGTTTTAATGTGTCTTTAAAACTTCAATCATTATTGACCCAATATGCCTGTGCGAAGCGCGAGCGTAAATTTTGCCATTTAATTACCTTTAAAAAAAAACATGTTATGATATTTAATGTTTGAGTGATACAAATTTGGCATTATTGCCCCAATATGCCTGTGCGAAGCGCGAGCGTAAATTTTGCCGTTTAATTACCTGAAAGAACAACATGTTATGATATTTAATGTTTGAGTGAAGCTTAGCAGAATTTTGGCATGAAATAATGCCAAAAGGAGGACACTTTGAGCACTTTTGGCCATCTTTTTTTTTTAACAACTAAAATTTTTAGAAAGATGCAAGCGCAAAGCACGAGCAGAAACTTTGCCATAAAATTTGATTACCTGAAAAGCATACGATTTAAATCTATTTAATGTTTTATTTTATTCAAAATGTTTCGTTAAATTCATTCAAGCGGGAAGAGGGAGCAAGAATTTACCATGAAATGACCCCAAACATGCCAAAGGGACTGTTAGCACTTTTGTTCACCCTTTTATTTAAACAACAAGCAGAAATTTTTGCATACAAAAAACGAACCTAAACTTGAAAACGATAAATTTACAGACGTGGATACTGGAGGGGTTAGAAGGTTCCCGCCCCTTAAAAATAGAAATCCCTCCCACCCCCCCCCCCCCCACACACACAAAAATGGTAGGGTAGACCTTTTTTCCATCCACAGGAAATGTTTAATTGAAATTTTCTTCTTAAACTAAATCGTTTTTTTTTTTTTTTGGTATATTGGTGTCCGACAGTAACAGATTCAGGGGAAAGGGTCCCACACTAAAAGGAAAGTAGCCCTAAAGTGGATATGTGATACGTCTTGTCGAAATGAGAGAGAAGTCGCAGATCAAAGATCCGAGTAAATCGACAAACTAATAAAAAAACTCAAAATTTTGAGGAAATGTTTTTTTTTATTTTCTGGTTCTACCATGCTTCATCTTTCCTCTGTTAAAAAAATGAGTGAAAATGATAACGGAAAAGTGGTAAAAAAGCAGTTTTTCGGCGAGTGTTTTTTTCGGTCATAATTTTTTTTTCCGGACATACAAGCGCACGTCCACGCTCATTTCCCCTCTCCGTTTAGCTCCGCCCTTATGGTGCCTCACACTAGAGCGTGTTGAGGTAACGTGTGTCTAGCGTTCACGATTTTCACTCGAAATTTGACTATGTCCTAAATACGCTCAAGAACGCTCCATTTTCCCTGTCCAAATGGAATTTTAATGAGCTCTAACGACTGAGAAGCGAATAAATAGCGTCAGGGTAACGATGACTGCGCGCGCTTAGCGTCCACCTAACGATTGCCTAGCGTTAGCAACGACTGAACAGCGATGTCCAACTTATGTCTAGCGTGTTTGGACGTGTTAAAGAACGTTAGGAAACGCCAAACATGTGCGTATTGAGTAACGACTGCCCGACGTTCGTGGAATGTTAATTGCATTTTCGCGTACGTTCATAGCGCGGACTGTCGTTCGAAAATCGCTTGGCAAACGTAGGAAAGCGTTTGCTATTCGTTGGTATAGCGCAAAGAAACGCAGAGGAACGCTGAGGTCAATTTTTGATTTTGAACATGTTCAAAATTTTTGGCGTGTAACAGCGTTCTTATAAAGACGCTTTGAAAGCGCTGGGCAATCGTTACTTGATCGTTTAGCGTTTTGGATGAACGTTCCTTCATATTCGAAGTGCGTCCAACCAACGCAGAACTTTGTTTTATATGTTTTTTACTCAATTCCTCATGTCACCAAATGGGGCGTATTGTTTTTACCTCAATATCCTTATGTCACCAAATGGGGCGCTTTGTGTCATTGAATAAATGATTAAAGCTTATTCTGTTATTCTATTCGTGCTCAGTAGTTTTCCCTCCCTGTTTAAGTGCATTTTTCATGTAAAGTAATATATATCATGAAATATAAACATTTTGGACTTGAAATATACATGTAATTGTTTTCTGTGAATACCAAGGTATGAACGTATCTAAACACTTTAAATGTATACAAAAATTTGGTATTTCTATACTTTATTTATCATTTGGAGCAATTTATAACCTTAAAAATACGAAGTTCAAAAGAACACCAGCAGAATTTACAATGTTGTTCATTAAGCTTGGATACTATTATTATTTATTTATTATTGTTTATTCATTTATTATTATTTTATTATTATTACATTGTTTATTTGTTTATTTGTATTTATTATTTTTTTTTTTTTTTGCTCTAGCCACATCATTTTACTCTAGCTTAAATTTCTTGAATTTGTTAGTCCCCTCTCAACTCTCCGGGAACCTAGCAGTGGCGGATCCAAACGGGGCGCAGGAGACTCGCACCCCTTATTTGATTCTTTAAAAAAATGATTGACTGTATATGTTAAATTGGAAAAATTTCGCCTGCACCTATTTTTTACTCAAATTTTCAGGATGCACCACTGGTTTTTCAAAATCCTGGATCCACTACTGCTATGGTTATTTCTTAGACGAAAAAAAAAAATTGAAGAAATAATAACAATTCATTGTTAAAGGTTTTTTCTCTCTCGGTTTTTACCATAACGGTGGAATATTTTTATTATTTATATTCGTTAACAGTCACACTTTTTGATTCAACCCCTCACTTAGACAAGAAACCATTGTTTTTAAACCTAGATTTAAGACCAAAAGCAACCCTACACCTCAAAAGCGATTCATGGGATAGCACCGAGGGGGCTTTGTAAGTCAAAAAAGTTGCCAGAATGGTTATTGTGGTGGATGACGTACTTTTTCAATTATTCAATACCCGTCATGGCTTAGGAAAAATCCAATATAAAAAAAAAATATAATAAAAACAAAATCAAATTATTTATGTGGCTGGATCAATTAAAAAAAATCCAACCTTTTGACCAACAGTGTAGTTAAAAATGTATATGTTTTCTATCTCAAAAACAATACCATCTTATAAACACCCTAATATTGTATTGAGTGTAGATGTAGTGTAAAAGAGTATGACCCCTTCGTTCTGATTAGGGGAGAGAAATTAAAAAGTATATTTTATCTAATTTGAAACAAGCCCGTCCATTTATTTGGATCATCTTGATTTAAAAAAGCGCAAGCTGATTTTTTTCACCCATCAATTTATTTGAAATAAATTAAGTGCTAAAAAAAAACAACATAATTTTGAGGGGGTATAACCTCAGGATCATACAGTGTGTTCCTAAAAAAAAGGTAATCGAAGTTCAAAGGTCATCATTTCAAAAGTTTATGATTTATTTAATTTGAGACATTGCTTACGTCCAAACTATAATGGGTCACAGAGTTAGGGTCCTTTGAAGGTGACGGGTACAAAACCCATTTTTTCCAAGTTTTTAGGTTTTAGGGTGTGAAACCAACTTTTTATAAAAATTTTGGTTTCATAGTTTGGGGGGTTTGCCATACAAAGTTTCAATGAAATGCAATCTCATTTGTCAAAGGACCTATCTCACTGGCACTGACATGGGTCCTCGATTGTGCATGAGTCTCTGGAGTCTCAGAGAGGTCGCCGCGACGATTTCAAACATGTCCAATCCTTTAGTAGACTTTTTTAATACGCGGCAAGTCTCTATGACGTCTTTCCGGGGTTGCCGCGAAGTCCCTTAAGTATCCACGACGTCGCAGAGACGTTGTCGGAACTTGCTAACGATTAAAGGAATCGAACGAGCTAACAAATTTTATTTGCTGGCGTCTTAAAGAAGTTTACTAAAAGATTGAACATGTTTGACTTTCGCTCCATTTTCCTCGACGCCTTGAAGTCTCAGGAGACGTCACCACGACGTTCCACGACTCAAGAGACTCATAATTGCGAACCCTTCTCATTGCCATTGAGATAGGTCAAAATGAGATTGATTTTCATTGAAACTTTGTGTGACAAACCCCCCCCCCCACACTATGAAACAAAAAATTATAAAAAGTTGGTTTTATACCGTAAAAACGAAAAACTTGGAAAAAATGGGTTTTGTACCTATCACCATGATCACCTTCAAAGGACCCTTACTCTGTGACCCATTACAGTTTCGACGTAAGAAATGTCCCAAATTAAAGCTTATGGGTTACTTAGTATTTAGTAAACAATCACAAAAATAAACCATATACTTGAAATGGCTGACCTTTGAACTTCGATTACCTTTTTAGGAACACACTGTATAGGGAAAAACAAACAAAGGAAAAACAATGCTTCATGCAGTTATCAGAATGCATTGACTGTTCAAACTACTTTAACATGCAATACAATGAAATCTATCAATGAATAACAATTTTGTGCCCATAAATGAGAGTAAACAAAGCTTCCCCACAACCTCCCACCCCCCAAACAAAAAGGGAAAAATGTTTTGCACAATGTTATGTTTCCAAACGACTTTGTGTCTATTACATTGATTATTAAAACTTTTTTGAGTTTCATATCTCAATGCTCAATAATGTTCTTTTTAGTTTCTTTTTCCATTTTCATCTTCCACTCTCTCCCATTTTATTATATTCATTCGTTATCTCTTTCTCCTCTCTTCCCCTTTCTCTCTCTCTCTCTCTCTTCTGTCTGTTTCTTGTTGCTGTTTTTCATTCTCTTGTTACCTCTCTTTCCTTTTTGTCTACCCAGTTCTCCTTATCTGTGTTTCTCTTCCGTTTACCTCATTCTTTCCCGTGGTCAAGGCTTTTGGTTTATACCTATTCCTAGATACATCATAAATTTTTTTTTCTTAACCAAAATATGAAGCTTTGTTCTTAAATTACATAAATACCACTTGACGAAATCTTTCTAAACATACTTCATTGCATGATAGAGTATTACTAATAATTGTTACATTTATGTATCACTTTATACATGTATCCTACTCGATGTTTATAAGGGCTTTTAATTTTACTAACTATTACACTTTTAGCCAGGCTTAGTGAGGCGACTCTGAAAGGCGCTCGCAGCATTCAAGTATTATTGATAATATAACATCATATAATATAGCTAATTCCCAAATGAAATAAAGATTAAGATATCACAGTTATATTGAATTACATGTCCATGAGTTATCCCATAATCTCTTCTCCGATATAATAGGAAGATTTAATATCATTGTTATTTTTTTTTTAATCAGGAGGAAAAAATCGATGCATTCAAAGATATTGATTAAAAAAATGAAAAGAATAGTAATAAACCATAATTGAAAAAAACTTCCAGAGATAGATTAGACGCGTTGGACGACCAGAAACGACGAAGGGAACGACCAGAGAACGACAAGGGAACGAACAGCCAACGCGCATAACGTTCATCTGCTAATGCCCAGCGCATACAGAACCTATTGATAAGTGCGTTTTACGCGCTAGAAAACGCTCAAAACTGTGAACGTGTAATAAATTATGAATTTATCTCAGCGTTCATTTGCGTTCAGACACAATTAATTGCGTATGGTTAACGAGTAGCAACGTTTTCGAACGTACACACCAAATTCTAAGAACGCTGGTCAAACGTTAGCTCAACACGCCGTAGTGTGAGGGCACTTTAGCAACGCATGGCTTTGTTTATTGGACTTTCACGGTCATGTCCAATCTAACAATCGGGTGGGGAGAGGGGGGGGTTATGTGGGGAAAAGCTACTTATTGCTTGACTTAGCTATCTGGATCCAAATGAATGTTAATTTCAGCATTTTATTTTAGGGCCGCGATATCTGTTGTCCTGATGGGAAATTAAAACCTCCCATTAAACAAATTTGGTTCCATCAGGGAAACATAGAGCATACAAAAGAGGTGACGTGATAATACTTCTGATACAAGTATTTAGGTTAAAGTCTTAAGACGCGTAAGAGATGCTAATTTAAAATTGAAAAAAAAAGTATGGTTTTAAAATTTGTAATATTGCATCATGTGGAAACCAATGAGCTAAGGGGTGGGGGGGGAAGTGGCAAATCAAATGAATATAGTTATAACTGCGGCTGGTATCTCACTTTCGGGAACTACTTTTTTTAGATATAAAACTCGTATACTTATTTTCATTGTCTTAAGCAACCTAGCCACTCATAAAACGTGATCAGAATCTAAATACATTCGACAGCCAAAAATTTAAAAACATTTTTGGAGGCTTATCTCTATCATATACTTATTCAAAGAATATAAACAAAATGCATAAGCCCCTGTACAAGAATAATTAGTCTATAGACCATTATTATGTTCACACAACAGAGTTCAGATCAAAATGACTCGCTTTATTATGAGTAAGAGTTTACGCGATTGACATTCAAAGAACGCACGCAAACATCGGAATAAAACCCCCAAAAGGTTTTTAAATAGTTTTGTTTCTAACAATTTAGCGCCAGGATTGGTAAACACTTTTCTTAAAAGAGCGGACTTTTTCTTAAACAATTAGAAAGAGCATGACGTTTTTATTTATTTGACGAAGATATAAACAACTAACCAAATCAGCTTCTTCTTTTTTGAATGTTATTTAGACAACATCGCCGTTGTTTCCGCTTGCTGCGCTTGCCTCGATCATGCGTGCGACGAGTATTGTTCTCTGTATACCTGAATGCAGCCTCCTCATTGGTCAATCGTTTCACCTTTGTAACAAGTGGTTGCTAGGCATTTCGGTGAGTACAGACAAAATGTTCTTATTTTCTGGCGGCGGAGTCAAACGGAAGTCAAAACTTCGCAGACGTTTTTCTCTTGATTTTGATTTCCAAGAGCACAATTCTCCTCGCGTTCAGGCTAATATCTCCACTTCTATATTACTCTTTACAGTCGGGTATATATCAAATTCAAGGCAATGAATCAGGGATCAATAATATCAAATAAAATGGATTTCAAAAATCGCGACTAGTCTCTCATTTCGACGTGACGCATCACATATAACATTGCCACCCCACCTATATATTCCGAAAGGTTTCAGTACATTTACTATAAAAGGGTAAATGACCTGTTTTTATAAATTATGAATACCAATGCGTGAACAATGAGCAAGTATGGCGTAAACATGACGTGACAATCGTGTCCTGGTCGGGAACTATTCGTAAATTCGACATGACCGAAAATCAGAATGCTTACCACTAAATGGGACGTACTGGCACGCCGCATTGCGGGAAAGTGCGCAAACCCAAATTCGTGCAAGTGTCAGGGTGGCATATCTGTCGTCGCTTGACTTGCTTGTGTCTTAATATGTTAGTCGAAATAGTGCAGCGTCACTTTGAGCAAGAAACATGATGAAGAAAGAGCTGGGTTGTTTGAGTTTATTAAAAGGAACTGATAGCATCTTATTCATTATTGGCTTCAATTCTGTCTTCTAAAATTATAACGTAATTGGGTCGGGTGGGTGTCTGACTCAAAACAACAAAAAGTGACACAGAATGGCACTCCTATTATTCCACAGTTACATGGTATAGGTATATTTGTATATACCGGTACGATTTTTATGTAATACTACAAAAAAAATATATTATATATATATATAGGGCCATATTTTTGAAACCCCATTTGTGTGGTTCAGGGGTCGGAAAGATGGATCGGATACCCGATCCCATTTCTAATCGATCCCTTTAAATCATGATTCATCGGAGCTTCATATAAAAGTGATTGGATAATGTTTTATCAATCTAAGCAGCACGGAACTATACATGCCTATACTCATTATTAAATGAATTAAGATAGACATACTGCTATATACAGTCATGGCATAGAGGTACATACTGTACAAATAAATAACAGAGTACAATGTAGAATGCTATATGGCCTGCACGCATAATTATCAAGCTTGTGTAATAACTCAAGTTTATATTTGGTTTTGAAACTGCATTCATTTTTAATGCGATCGTTTCGATTGCAATGATTGATAAGTATCGATGAAATGTGAACATAAAGTGATTGTGAAGCACATAGTTCTAAAAATTTCAAAAGTTCTAAATTTCAAATATAAAGACGGACAGTGCATGATGTGGATAAGATTTAAACGTCGAACTTCGAAGATTAAAAACAAATCACTAATAACAATTCTGTTATCATATGGTTATACGGAGTCAGCCAAACTCTTAATAAAAAAGTTCCAAATAGATGACACCTTATTTGCTTACAATCGCAGCACCTACACAGGGTGCCCATAAAGAGCGCTCACTAGCACCCCAGATCCTTAAGGTGATGGTGAGAGCCACTATTTTCTTTACTGAAAGGCCCTTCATGTATTGTGGCAAATCGAGCGCCCTTGAAGGGTGCTCAATGGAACCCTTTTCCCCTAGAGTGCGGGGGGGGGGTAGACGCGATATTGTTCTATCAATAATTTTGTGTTGCCCTAACTAATCTGTTGTTAGGCCTGTTTCTTATCCGTTTAAATCTAGTGGAAGGGTACATGAGAAATGAGTATGTTCAGACTCAAGCATATCAATTCTAGTTGAAACTAAGAGGAAGAGGGCGCTATCACTCTACGCAAATCAAACGCTGCCATAGACATTTTGTATTGCACAGTTTTTTCACTTGTTTTCTTGATTATGGCGAGCAACTACGCTTTTCAAAGAAATTATCAACTTGAATAAGTACGCTAAGAGTCTTTTTTTTTCAAAAAATAGGAATAACTTACTGCAAAGGGGGAAAAAAAGTCCTGTCACTTGTGTCAATTCGAAATCTAATCAGATCAACCTGTACAATAATGGCCGATTTTGCTCTCAAAATAGCTCATACGCCACATAATTATCTTCCTGGATAACGCATAATTATATTACAGCTTAATGATCAAGCCCGTTTTTAAAAGCTTGAATTCTCACCTTTCCAGAGATGGGTAATCATTCGATTGGTTAAGAAAAGTCCTGCACTTGAACTTATCACAATAAAATCTTTACTCGATGGGTCGATATTTCCGCATATCACATGCATATCGCATGTGGACGGCGTCTTCGCAAGAGGTGACAAGATCCACTACTTATATCAATAATCGTTTGGATACACAATCATGATGTGAAATAAAGATTCTGATTACAACTTATCACAATAATGTATAAGCTTGCCCAAATGTGTATTTCCTCCATCTGGTCTGGAGAATCTATTAACTAACAACATGATAAAAGTTCATTAATTTCTTTCATCTCCATGTACGAGTAGATTGCTGAACCGAACGGATAATACCATCCAGCTGCAGGGAAGTTCTTCTTAAGCGATTTTGTGAGCTAATTTGTATTGCAGCCAGCTGTATAGATTTCTACGCTTGTCAGTGTATTTCCAACGTCGCTTCGTGTGCGTTGGCCTCTTATGATAATGGACCGCATGGTATCTGTTACTTTACATTTTACATTAGGTGAATTGTATGTGAGAATCCAGGATAGATAGATATCATCTACGCGTCCCTACTTCATCATGTCAAAGTTCTACATTCTGCGTCATTACCGAAGGCTCTCGGGGGAAAGCGGTAGAGTCCAGATATTATGACGAGAACGAGTGAAACCTATCTGTCATAATTGAATGTGTATAAAAAAATCACTCTTAATTCCAAATTTGCTTCAAATCACGCATCCACTCTAATCCAAATCGCACGTCATCGATCCAATATACCCCCGAACGTACAGATACACATCGGGGTTCTTTATTTTCTCAGCCAGCTGATCCAGCACTCTGATAGTCCAAACGTGCATTCAAAGATTCCCCAACCGGAGGCATCCAAAAACTTGTTCTCATGCCAGTTTATTTTATAATACCGCTTGCTTTCATCAAACCATGGAATTCGTATTTTTTTTTTTAACAAAAAGTAATACGTCCATGATTAAAACATTAAAGTGCGATGCGTGTCTGAAGGAGAAAGTGAGCACCATGAGGTGGGATATCAGCGCTATTCATCATCATCATCATCATCATCTATCCTATAATAATCACAGGCGCATATCCAAAATTCAATTAGGCATTGTTAGGGAGGGGGGGGTTGGTAAAATGGAACTTTCGTTGTTTTTTTTCTAATATTTAAATAAAAGCAATTTAGGGGTAGAGGTTAGGTCGTCGTTCACTCGGTCTGTTCATCAGTCGATTTTTTTGCCCGGGAAGATAAAGGCTTGACGGCAATTTTGTGATATCAATACTTTTATCTGATTTTTAAGGCAGTGAGAACGTCAGATGAGTAAGTCCCGATATTGAAGATGCGGTTTTTTAGAGGATATAATTAATTTATGAAATTTTCGACCGAGTTTGTAAGCAAAAAGACTGAGGGGCGTATGATATTCAGGCGAGCCTATATGCAAAGTTTGCGGTAATTTTTGGCATCGGGCTAACCCTGAATCAATTTTCTTTTAGCTTTCACATAATAGTCATAATCATAGAATACAGTGTCGAGCTAAATTTTCAAATAACCTTGCGTGAAACGGGATTCGAAAAGACGGGAGGCTAAAACAACAACTCGAACTTGAGCGTTTATCCTGCTGGAAAAAAACAATTAAACATTATACTCGTCCAGATGTCTTTTCGATAAATGAGATTCCACAACTGGAACAATTATTCCTATAATATAACCATCTTTGTAGCTCATGATTTCTTATCCTAATCCTCTTAATCATTCTACCCTTCGTTGCCCCGATCTTCGTCTTGCGTCTTTGAATTATACTTATTATCCATTGCACATCAATTCTACTTCCACGTGAAAGTAAATCTTAACCTATGACATTAAATTTCTTAACATAAAGACGCGTTCCATTATTTGGGAGGGAACACGCAACATTACATTTATGAGTTTAGTGGAAATACATGCCACTTCTGAGCGCACAGAAAAAAATAGGTCCCTCTACATTATGATCAACAAAAACCCGCGCTAACGGCCGGAAGCGACCCGATTGACAACTGCATGCAATTATTATACTTAGCGTACAAAAAACTCGCCTAAGAAACTTCCCTGTCGGTTAAAATTGGTATTTTCTAGTCGATATCGTTCGAGGAAATTTCGTCATGGACATTTGAAATAAAAAATTAGGAATCTTTTACCAAGTTTTCGTTAGGTACGATGCTTCAGACCAGATTGGGGGGAAAAGAACATTTTGGCAAGCCTATAAACACCATTGTGCTAAAGTTGTAATCAGAATCTTTATTTCACATTAGATTGATGTTCCTCTAACGATTATTGTATAATAAAGTGATCTTCGTCACATCTTGCGAAGACGCCGTCCACATGCCATAATGCATTGTGATATGCGGAAATATTGACCATCGAGTAAAGATTTCGTTGTGATAATGTTCAAAGTGACAGACTTTTTTAACCAATCGAAATGAAATGTTACCATATTTGGAAAAGCTGAGAATTCAAGCTTTTAAAACTGCTTGATCATTAAGGGTGTAATATTAATTAATGCGTATCGAGGAAGATGACTATACAGCGTATGGACTACTTTGAGAGTAAAATTTGGCCATATAGTACAGGGAATTTGATCTTACTAGGATTTCGAATTGACTCAAGTGACAGGACTTTTTTTTTCCTTTGCAATAAGTTATTCCTATTTTTTTGAAAATTCAGACTCTTAGCGTACTTATTCAAGTTGATCATTTCTTTGAAAAGGTAGTTGCTCGCCATAATCAAGAAAAACAAAGTTGAAAAGGACTGTGCAAATTACAAAAGTCTTATGGGCCGCGTTCGCTTTGCGTAGAGTTGATAGCGCCCTCTTTCCCCTTAAGTTTACAACTAGAATTGATATGCACTCATTTATGAGCTATTAGGGCTGCTAAATAAAAATTAAAGGAGTGTTCAAAAAAAAATAAATTACCTCAATACTTTACACACAAGTCAACAAAAAAAAATCTGTTAAAAAAGATCCCACTGAGCATTTATGTTACTTGAATCCACATCAGAAAGTCTTTATAATTCTCCATTGGTCAAGTTGGTCGAGTATATTTTCAACATATTTTGGTGTCATTGGATGTTAATGTTAATGGGATAATGATCGTAAAAAAATATTAAAGGGACAACTTTCCTCTCATCCCCCCCCTCATTTTGGAGCTTTTGAGGTAGAATCGTCCCCGCCCCGGACGGTTTTTTTTAATGTTATCTTTTTATTTTTCGCTGCTTATATATGCCCAATTACTGTTAGCTCCCTGTCCGATGTTGGCCCTAAAGGTATGATATTCCATGTTAAGGCCAGTTCAGTGCTGCCAAGTCTTAAACTTTGTATTCGAGTCTGCAGACTTTGCATCCTAGTCCGAAGACTTTTTTTCAGGTCGGCAAAATATGCATCCCAAAATGAAATCGCAAACATCCAAGAACGTATTCCTTGAGACCAGTGGCAGGATTCAGGCGTATACGCCATCAGAAAATTTCCGGCAGCGTCCCCCCCCCTCCCTCACGGTCTGCGCCCCTATTTACAAATCCTGGAATCCATCACTGCCATGTTTTGCAAGAAATATCTCCATGCTAGGGGAGTTGTAACGCCTTCAAACACACCCGATCAGGGATCTGCAAAAGACGAGGGAAAGGAAGTACCAGTGACAGCACGTAACTAGGATTTTTACGGGAGGGTTCGAAAAATCTGCAAAAAGTGGACCAAAAGGTATATCAAAATTTTTTCACCGTCACGCCGAGCGCAAAAAAGGTACACCAAAATTTTTCACGTCACGCTGGCGCGCGTAAGCGGGGGGGGGGGGGGGGTGGGGGGGGGGTGGGGTTTGTTCAAAAATGTTCTGCCTTCTGCCCTCAAGAAGATTACCATATTATTAGCATAATAGGGTAGGCTAAAGATCGGCCCCTCAAGAAATTGATAATTTTTTTTTTTTGCTTTAAAAAAATTTCTTTTGCGGGCCGATCTAGATCTTTTTTTTTTCTAAAGCGGACCTCTGGTCGCCAGCGGGGGGGGGGGGTTCGTTCGAACCCCCGAAAAACCCCCCCCCCCTGGTTACGGGCCTGGATGAGAGGAAGCATGACTAGAGCCTCGTTCACAACTCATAAAATATCACCGTGTTAGGAAAACGTGACTATTGAAAAATCACCGAATATACTGTATAGCGCAAGGGAGTTACTCATATACTGAGCTTCAAACCCCTCTCTTTTCGTGATTTTTCGCTAATGTATGAACGTACTGAGTATAGGCTGTCGCTGAACCATCCTTTCAAAAATTTAGTTGTTTAGAATAAAAAATTGATACCTTACACAAATGCTTTGAATTAATCAGGGAATAATCTTTCATTTGCGAACCCGTCTGTAGACAAATCCGTTTATCAGTAGCCATGGTGGCGGATCCAGAGTGGCTCAACAGTGCGTGGCCCCCTTATTCTTTTTTGTTGATAAACCAATGCCCTAAAATCGGGGGCTTCGCAGGTTTTCCAGATTTTGGGGGTGCGTCCCTCCCATCTTTTTTAACTCTTGTTTCTGTTACTTGGTTATATGATTTTTTTTATTTATAGTTGATTTTTCCTTCTATTTTAATAACGCTGATTATAATATATCTTTTCTATATACATAGTGTAACACATATTTAATTGTAACAAAATATTTTGACAATGGGAACTTTGATTTGCTCACAACCACCAAAGTTCATATTCTGCAAAATGAAATAAACGGAATAATATTTTATAAATTATTTGACAAATTCGTTATTATTTTCCTATTGTTTCATTATGTTGAAATCCACAACAAAAAACGGGTCTACCAATAAAATGATAAAATAAATATTATTTTTCCCTGTATGAACAAGGACAGACCGAGTGATCTAAGATGGGCGGGCGAGTCAGAGGTTATACTATATTTTTGACCCGTGTTTTTACATGAAGCTGTTCAGTCAGTTTATGTAATGTAATATGTGAAGTTCAATACACTGACAAACTTGCAATGTCAATTATCAATGTTATAAAATAGATTTATGCAGCATTATGCAGGCTATGCTTCATAAGCTGAGGATACAGTGAGACCTACTTTCGTCGGAGTTCCAACTTAGTGAAACAAATATACGAAGCTGATACCGAACATTTCATTTCAATTAGCAAATTATTATTGGAACGAGGTATTCATTATTTTGATCACAGTCTTATTGTAGTTTAATTTCAGGAGGTGCATGAATGCAAGTAAATTAACAAATTAAATATACATCGATAAAGTTTAGTGAAATAAAGAGAGAGAATTTCCTCGACAGCATTTTATGTATTTGACGGACTTTATTCTCCTAGCCTCTTCAGTTTAATTTTTATTTTTTTTTGGAGAGGAGAGAGAGAAGGGGGGGGGATCGAGGGGCTCACCCTCATAAAACAAAACCAACACAAAGTTTGGTGTTTCATCTTCCTTTAAAAACTGTAAAACAAAAAGTCTATTTTCAGTTGTTTAACAATGATATGTAAGGGGACGCAACAAATTTATATATTTTTAAATGCCTTTTAATTTATTGAACAACTTTAAAAATAAAACTCGAACAACTGCAATAATCTAATTTTGAACACATTTAAGCAAGAAAAGACCCAATACGCTCCATTGGCGGAAAAGCATTATAGCTTTTGGCGAGCTAACAGGATGCGGGGCCCTGAAAGATCCGATAGAATACATCGAAGGCTTTCCTGAAGACCGCTCCATTCCCCTATCCATTTGTATTCTTTATTAGATTTCTCTTTTATGTGATAATTGAAAAAAAGAAATAAAAACATTAGGACGTTATTCGCCCCTTCTATGTGTTGTTCATTTGTTGTTTGCTATGGTTGTTTAGTGGAAAACTATTAAAAATTCAAAACTTTGGGAACTAATTACTATTGTCATAGATACTTATACAAATTTTTATATTATTTTTGTCTTAAAAACTTTAATGGGCATGCGAAAAGGGGTGGGTGTACCACGGCACCATTTTCTATAGCATCCACGATAAAGATAATAGGTGGGGACTAACAATATTTAGGGGACTCCATCGCTTAAATAATGTGGAGGGAAAATCAAAGAGGCGATTAAAAACGCTCCCAGGGTATTTTCTGACTACGCAGCCAAAATAGTAACTCAGGAATTTGTCTACAGGTTCTATACAAGCAGAAGCGACAAGGGATTTAAATAATGCTTTCAAGTTGCTGGTCCGTTCATGGATGTGGGAGGATTGCGTAAATATAAGGTTTTCGAGTTGTACAGAGTGGCCGCCGAGGTTGGAGAGGTAACAACGGAAGCTTTTTCACCAAAAAAAAAGAGTATTAATTATCCTAACAAATTGATTGCATATTTTATGCGGCGGTCCACAAACTTCGCCGTACCTTCGACGTTGCAAACCCTTCTACGACCCGATTTCGTAGAAAAAAAATCGTGCCAGCGGAGTAACTTCGCACGGTACAATTGCACGTTACGGGACGGTACAGGAGGTTTTAACAATACCATTACTACACGCTGCGTCACACTGTCCCGCATGCTTAGGTAGCGATGGTTATACGAAGGGTATTTTTAGGGTTCGGGCATAAGTTTTTTAGAAAGTTACACGATGGCACTTGATCACCGCGAAGGTAATATGAAGTTTCCGAAGGACACACGGAATGTCCACCGAACCGTTTCGTTTGGGCATCGCCGCCACGAATCCAAGATGACCGCGGAAATTGAATACATTTCTGGGGCAATTGTTCTGGACAATAGAGACTTTTATCTATGTTTGCGCATGGGCTAATACGTTTTATGAAGAAAGCCATCACGTGACCTCCTTTTTGTATAAAAATCTTCACCAGATGCAGACCGCGCGGAAATTCAATAACTGATCATACACCATGTCCGTCATAAAGAGAATATTATTAATATTTTTTTTTTATTATATTTTTTTTTTTGCCGCTATATAGCGACATGATTTTGCTCCGGCTTTCAACTTCTGAATATCTTATGGTCCCTGCTCTTTACGTTTTCGGGACCCTGGCTATAATTATTTGAACATTCTCCAAACCCTTCACGAAGATTTTTTTTCCAAAAAAGTTTTTGTCAACCCCATGATGCCTCATTTTTTGGTCATTTTTCCCTTCTTCATTTGTGACCCTTTTCTGGTAACCCAGGCTGATTACAAGCCCCCCTCCCCCTCCCCCAGAACGCGTCTTAGATTTCTGTTTATATTGCGTTTTTCAGTTAATATCTAGATTTACGGGAAAGGCTGGTCTTTTGTCTCGCGGGGGGGGGAGGTTGAAACCAAAAAGTGATTGGTAACAAATCGAATATTGTATTCAACACTTTATGCTAAAACCAAAAAAATAAAAATAAAAAAAACCTTTATCCTAATTATTATATCATTTTCCTCTTAATTTTTTTTTTAGGCCTGATGGCCAAGATTAAATGGTAGCTATTGATGATATTTTAATATTTTTTATTTTTATGTTTTTGCTGTTATATTTTACTATAAAATTAGGGGAAGATAGAATCTTAAATTGTTAAAATCAATGCTTGAACCCCAATCAAAATACAACTTTTGACCCCTCTCCTAGACAAAACCGAGTCAAGCTGTAACCATATAATTAGATTTAACTTAAAACAATAACATCTCTACATCAGACGTGTTACTTAGAGTAGGGAACTGAGGGGTGCCTTGGTGGGGTCGCGAAACAAAAAGGGGGCCCCAAATAAAAAATATAAAAATGACCAAAATGGTCATCTTCTGGGGGTTTGCAAAACTATTTGGAAGAAAAAGGTCCCTGGAAAGGATTGGGAACGTCGCAAGATATAGCCGATGACCCCGAAAGAGTGGAAAGCCGTGTGACCAGCCACATATCAAGAAATACAAGCCGGAGCAACATAGCATCGTTGGCAGCCAGAACAAAATCATTCCACAGTTTATGACGAACAGTTGTAATCATCGAGAAGCAAAACACACTTGTACTGTAGAGCTATATTTGTACCTGTCTTTGACTCAATTGAAAATTAAACACCCCCCCCCCTCCCCCCAGTGGGCGGCCGCGGAGCGTTTTTGAAAGTGGAGGGCTCAGCCGAAATGGGGGGGCTGAACAGGCTAAAAATCACAAATGTTATGGTCATTTTTTGCAATTTTGTACACGTTGGCTGAAAAAAGTGGGGGGGGCTGCAGCCCCCCCCCCCCCCAGCTCCCTCCCGGCTCCGCGCCCCTGCCCCCCACCCCCAAGGTAGGGTAGAGGCAGGGGCAGAAAAAGACAAGCTGGTAAACACAGAATTGAAGAAAATAGACTCTAATAAACGTACAGCAACCAGAGACGGTTTCAGATGATCGGAAACAGTTCCAGTGGAAATCAGGGGGGGGGAGCAACAACACAGATATAGCTACATAAATTTTGTTATGTTTAGAATGTCACCCAATTTTTCTTTTTCAGAGAAAATTGAAATTTGACAATTTTGTGGTCAAAATAAATTTTGTCAATGTTATTTTGGACCAGACTTAGAGAAAATATGTTTAAAGAAATTATTATTATTTTAGAACTTGGACTTATAACTTAAATCATGCGTTAACTGAGAACGAATGGCAATTGATATTAATTGATGTTGATGGCGGCGGTGGTGGTGCGTGCCTATTCACCCACCCTTACAATTATCCTCGTCATCTTCATTATCATCGCGCATAATCACAAAACCACCATCTGCCATCACAATCGCCAACATCATCATCATCATCATCACCATAATTCATTCATCACCAGCAAATCTTACCAACCTCCTACCAACTTCATACTAATCCCCATCCTCCACTACGATGAAAAAAAAAAATCTTCATCACCGCCATCACCAATATATTCTTCACAAACTGCCATCACCATCATGAACCATCACCTTCATCAGTATCATCATGAATATGAATTGTCATAATCATTTGGCGTTATTATCAAGTTACACGTTAAAGTCTCCAAGACTGGCATGAAAATTGAAAGCCTTTTCTGGGGAGAAAATTATTTTGCCTTCAGTCGATAGAAAAGTATTTGTTTAAAATTACAAATTTCCATTTCATTTTCATTACAGGTCTTCGAAAGAAATGAGATTGGAAGAAGATGACACTTTAAAAATCAAACAATTCATACAATGTATTCAGATGGGCAAAGAATACAAAGGAAGAACACTAAATTCTTTTTCCATCATTCCACAAGACCAATTTCTTTGTTCATCATCTATGCTCGATGGCCTACATGATGGCATGAAGAAGGCTGTCACGACGCTATCTGTGTTGCCTTCAACAGCATCATCGGGCCGTTTCCGCGTTCCCTTGCATTGCCTTCGCATTGCCTGCTGCGAAGCTCCAACGATAGTGAACCTTCACAATCCATCGGAGTTTTTTTTGGCTGCCAAAGATTTTTGCCGATGCATTCGGAAGTTTCTGCCTGCAAGCCTGAAAAAACTCCACGATGTAGGTACTCCCAGATAAAAAGCAAAAATGCGTCTGACAGTCACAAATCATACATTAAAAAATAGTTCAATGTTTCATTTACATGTACATGACTTTAAAAACTCACTTTTTAAATCTCGGAAAACGCGCAAAAAAAAAAAACAGCTAAAACAGCCCACTTGCCGTGTTGAAATTTCAATGAGAAGAAAGCTGCTCTCATAGGCATGCACGCATCATTACCGCAGAGTGAGTCTATGAATCGGGTTCATTCATGTGCAGCAGCAGTGGCTTGATCGCTGTTACGAGCCACGGACATGCCCCCGCCACGCGCGCGAAAACTAAAGAAATTACCCGGAAAAATCAAAGGAGAGACCGTCTTGCTGACTTGAATTCTACTTTGTAACAAAGTTGTATGACAGTATATTGGCTAGGATGACACCATCTAAATATCATAATAAGCAACTGATTTGACTTCAAATTGGACAATACAATGTTCCATAAGCTCAATGAGTACTATTAACTCGAATAATCGGGAATCGGGATAAATTTCCGTTACGAAAGACTTATACAATTCCTACGAATAATACAAAATCAAAAACATCATAAATGCCAGTACACCCTATTCTAAGAACTATTTTTCACATAACCAACAATATATACCGGACAACGCGTTAATCCTTTTCATAACAATGGCTCAAATGGTCTTGAACCATATTTCAGGGAAAATCTGCTTATGGGAGTAGATTGATGACTTCCGTTCTTACACTCGTAACCTGATATAACATATCATTGTCGACACTACAACAATCTAAAACAACAGCCACAAAACCTTGCGCTGATTGCATTTCCCAGGCGAATATCGGAAGTGTCTTTGTTTCTCGAGATACCGATTTTGTTGTTACCAATTTGATGTTGTGTGCCGGAGCGCCAGCTAGCGTTTGGGGTACCTACCGATGGTCATGGTGGTTTTAGATTGCAAATTTTACAGGCTTGCTATTCAAAATAAAATGGTTTAAAGTTGGGAAAACATTTTGTTTATTATGAAAAATTAAATCACAATCTAATAGCTATTCAAATATTTCTATTAAAGGGGAACATCACAACATTCTTTAGCATTTACTATTTTTTATAAAAAATCTCATTTTGGGTTGTAGATCTTGAGATATGATCACTTTTCTATAATCAACAAAATTTATTATGGCATGCTTTTTCCGTGGTCTATATTTAAGGTTTTGGAACATAGTGGCCACGAATTCATTCTCCGGAAAAATAAATGTGTGTAATATCGATCCAGCTCCTCTCTTGCACACTTTTTTTTATAAATTGTGGTACCAAATACAAGACATTATTTCAGAAGATGTCATTAAATTTATTAGTTTCCCCCATTGTTCCATTCTTGTTGAAACAGTCTGTAGTACCCAAAATGGCCCGATGGCTTTTGCGCGATGCTTTCGTAATTGCCATCGTGTTTCAGAGCAAAAATATTGTTTTTCCGCCATTCGTGTGGCTCATCCGCTCCTAACCATCGGGACAGATGATCGCGGCTTACAGAAACGCAGAGAATCGCAAAGTTGACCACAGGACCTGTGCGGTTGCATTGCCACATGCAACGCAGGTCTACGTCGATGCACGTGCCCCGTAGGCTACGACGAGTTGTGACCGCCGCATTACACGTGACGTTTCAAAACATCCTCGTGCCGTTGCAGTCAACAGTGGGATGTCAGGCCCGTAATAGGATTTTACGGGAGGTTCGAAAATCTGCAAAAGTGGACCAAAAAGGTACATTCAAAAAATTGTCACTCACGCTGGCCGCGGGGGGGGGGGGGTGGTGGGGGGTAGGTGTCAAATGTATTCCTGCCTTCGGCCATCAAGAAGAGTACGATATATTACTATAGGGGTAGCTAGTCGTTTCTTTACATGATCTTTCCTTCTTTCTTTTTTTCTTTTAACCCCGAACCCCCCTCCCCCCTCCCCCCCCCCTAGTTACGGGCCTGGGATATACACAAAGACTTACGATTGATATAAGTTACGATTGATTATTCTCGGGTAGCCTCAATCATGTTTGACAGATGCTCCAAAGTTGATGATCTTATCCTAACCCTAGCCCTAACCTACTTCTTAATCATATCCAAATGCTAATCATGACTGTCCCTGGTTTTCCAAAGAGAGCTACAAGAAAAAATAATCGTAACTTTTTATCAATTCGTAAGTCTTGAGTTAAGGCAAGGTCGGCTTGAGACGAAGCATTTCAAGGTAATTTTCAGCCTTCGACTAGTAAGTGCTTTTAAGCGTCACCATTATCATTATAATTATGTGTTTCAAAAGATTCATTGTATACCTCTCAACACTGCGCTGGAATCGACACGTCTTCACAAACTCAGAAACCGGCCGGGCTTGTAGATTCACCCCTTTCTAACTTCATATCTAACCAAGATATGAACAAGAATGTTTAACTTCTGCATAGCCTTTATAAGCAATCAATCAATTCTGATCAAAACCAATTGATCAACTCGATTGTTTAAAAAAGAAGATGCATTAATTGTTTACAAATTCTTTTATTTTACCCCCCTGCCCCCCCCAAAAAAAGAAAAAAGAACAAGACGGGGAGCGATTCACTAGAACAGGATATCGCTTGAACCTTTCTATGGTGGGGGTACCTCAGCTAAATTTAGAATATCAAGGGACTTATTCGGCTATACGACATAAGTTTTACCATAAGCAACATATAAGCAATATTATATATATGCAACTTTACTTTTTCATTCTTGTAAGCCTTTGCGACTTGAAATATTTTGATCCGCCGGCATATGAGCATCCCCATACTTTTACAAATTGCCCCTCCATTCGTTGTGTTGCTCGAACTCATTACTTATGCAGTCATCATGGAGACAAGTTTTCACCGCAAAATTTGCTGTCTCATCGGAGTGCCCGGGGCTGGGGAATGATCTTAAGAGTGACTAACTAACCATAAATGATTATTATGATTGGCATGGTTTGCTGGCAATGTCATCTGTTCACTGTAGAGTTCAGATATATATATAAGTCATGAGAATGTGATCATAAGAAAAGGCTCGTTTTAATATATTGAAATTTTGATAAAGAGAAGGACACGATGCCCCACTTATGAGCAAATTTGTTTGAACTGTAGTCCCATAAATTTATTTTGCCCTTTTAAAATACACATCAACATGATCAACAGACATGGTCAGTGGCTGATCTTTAGGATTTCAAAATGGGGGGGGGGGGCGAAGGGCGCAGCCTCAAAATTTAAAAGTAGAGGGCGTAGCTGAAATTTTTCTGATGTTCTCACAGCCAACCCGCAGGTCCGCGTAAAACGCGATTATTTATTGAGCTCACTTTTTACCAAATTGTGCGTGACCTCTACTTGACCCCGGAAAATTACTGTTGAAGATCAGTGCAAGCTTTACTTCGGAAAGTAATATCTCGCTTAAGATTTAATGAAATTTCTTGGAGTTTTCAATTACACCTCAGTTAAGGCCTGAATTTTAATAATATTAAAACATTATTTAGACACTGATCGATTTTCATTTTGTAATTTAATGTTCATTTTAAGTTGATATTTTGGACATTTTTACGTATCTTCACAAATTTCTATCGACCTAATATTTTGACTTTTTATGGAAAGGCCCAAATGAACAAAACATAACGTGAAGCGGTTACTTCCGATCTCTTGAAAAAAACCTAACATCATAAATAACTTATTTTTTACTAATCGGGTCAGCAGTCAGCACAATGTGCGTGGCTGTCATAAAAAGCGGGGTCAAGAAATCATCCCTATGCGGAGCAAGCAGTTCAAAGAGGAATCGCGGCTTGTGATTGGTCATCAGCAGCTGTTACGTCACGGATTTACTAGAGTTTTCGTTCCGTATGATACCATCTGCTTGATTTATGTCAATGGGATGTTTATCATTTCTTGTTATGTTTGACGATTATATAATAAACATAGATATTTGTACTGAAATAAACAATTTATGAGCTGTTGATTTTCAAAGAAATTATTTAAACTTTTATTTTATTCTCGTAAATCCGAGACCTTAAACTTTGCGTATAAGATTCATTCATGTAAAATCATATCATGCTGCAGCCAGACAGACACTTACGTTTTTGTTGTTTTCACTGCCGTAAATCCATTTGCGATTTCTATTCATCAGGGGGGGGGGGCGCTTTGTATTATTATGTAATACCCCCCCCCCCTGATGAAAAGCATTATTTATGCGGCGGTACAACAAACTCGCACCTTCGACGTGCAACTCCCTACGATGGATATCGTAGAAAATTCGTGCAGCGGAGGTACCTCGCAGGTACAATGCATGTACGACGTGCAGGAACTTTTTAGAATACCCTTACTACAGAAACGCAGGAATCGTAGAAGTTGACCAGGACCTGTGCGTGTGTTGTACATGCAACGCAGGCTACGTTGATGACACGTGCCCCGTAGCCTACGATGAGTTGTGACCGCCGCATTATGGATTTACGCCCGTGGTTGTTTTATCCTTATTTCATCTTCTATTCCATCATGTCTTATGTATTTCTTTGTTTTATTCCGTGAACGAAATTATCACAATATTTGCACTGCTGACTATGACAGAAAGGCACCCGTGGGGATCAGCAGAAAAGAAAATAATTTTTGGACACAACCAACGCAACTCGACGAAAATATTTGTGTGACTGCAGCATAAGTCGTGTTCTTATAAGGTCCCCGAGACCGTAAATGTAAATTATAATGAAACCATATGACCAAATTTAGGGTTCTGATAATTCTCGACGAACTAGATGTAGTTTATCTTGGGTCTTTGATTTGGCATGACTTTGCTCAATTGCGCTTGATTCGTGCAAGGATCCGCCCCCCCCCAAAAAAAAAATAATAATAAAAAATAAATAAATAAATAAAAAAAGAAAAAAAGAGAGAAGAATATTACTCCCAGAAAATAAAGAAATACACAGTCAAGTGGGTCGACAGTGCACTCGAACTGTAACGAGGTTGATTGGCACCAAGCTAACATATATCCAGATATCCGATATCTTATAGGTTTAATTCAAGTGCAGGATCCAGGCGGGGCTCGTTGGGGGCAGTGTATGCGCCCCCAGTAATCGCCACAGTCATGTTCTAAACCAATTTGGACTAACCCCCGTTTGGTCTCATCTAATTTGGTCTAATTCAGTTTCATCTACAATCAGCTTATCTAGTTACCCTTTGGTCCAATTATTGATCCAACTATTTAAAACTTTGTCTCATTCCCGTTTCGTCTTATGTCCATTTCGTTATTTAGCTTTGTTTCTTTCTCCATCTCTTTACATATATGTCTCTCTTCGGCCTCTCTCCACACATCTCCTTTTATCCCATCCTATTCTCTACAAATTTTCTTCTCACTCAACTTGTATAGAGCTGGATACACTTTCTTTTGTTACTGGGTGCGGGTATGATGAAAAGATCGTCCCCTTAAATAACAAAAGAAATGAATGCATGTCTATGCTCCTTCTCACTATATCTCAGTTTATCCAAACTATAATCTCTATCTTGCTTATGGTAACATTCCACACGTTACATTTCACACATCTTGGAAATCAAATGCTTTCCATATAATAAGGTACACTACTCAAGTCAATTAAGATATTCTGTTATGTAATATTTCAGGCAATTTATCAAAGCCTGTCGTCTGACACAGAGACTGTTGCAATTTAAACAACAATAGACATTTTTTACCAAAGATGTGCTTTAATTCACTTATCTTATCAATTACATAACATTGTGAAACAGAATACAGTCTACTCCTGTTATAACGAAGTGCTGGAGACAAAGCATAATCAGGCGCGTTTCAATGCAATATTTTGCACCCGGGGGGGGGGGCGAAGGCAACGTGATTTTGATTTGATGCCCCAGTTAGGGGTAGGTGTTTAAATTTTTATTTTTTTTTTTTTGCCTTTGGTCGTTCGTAGGTCAAACATCAGTTATGTTTTGGGGTCATTTGGGTTAAACGAAAATTTTCTTACAATTTTGGCGCCCCTAAGGTCTCCCCTCTTCCGGGCCCGGCACCTCCCCCCCCCTTTTTTCGGGGGGCCCGGGCACCGCCCCCCCCCCCATATGTTTGACATTTAGTCCAAGAGAATTGACTCTTTGAAATAAAATCAATAATGAGAGTATACTGTTTCAACTTCAAATTAGCAGCCTATAATGAATTGAAGTACATGGACAAGTAAACAAGATTATCATTAAGAATTCTATAGTTAAACAATGGCATTCTAATATACATTGCGTCCCAAAAAAGAACTATACACTTTTGAAGTGGCTACCAAATAAACAAATATATGGTTCTTGGGGAAAAAGTTTAGATATATGTAAAGCTCATATCCTTAACTATCATTATAACACAAAAAATTCTGAAAATAACCCATTCTTCAGTGAACAATGCCCACTTTTGTGAAGCACACATTAGTTATTTTTAAAAGCACTATATATACATGTAAGGACCAATATTATCATTTCATCTACATTTGCATGCCAAGGTCCCTCTTGAATAAAACTTGGATTGTACACATTTCAAGCTGGTGTTTTAATTTTGGTAAATCTAAAATATCTCAAACTTTCAAATTTTCAGTTTACTTTAAAAAATAACATCCAGGTGGGGATGCACACCAACCTCTATAATTTGAAAACCACTCATTGTCTACATGTTAATATAAGAAAAAAAAATCACCCCCCCCCCCCATCACCCTATTTCAAAACTCCTGAATCCACCACTGTAACATACAAAATGTATATCACTTAAAAAATCAATTCTACAAATCATTATAAATGTCAACATGTATATAATATTACATTTTTTTTTAAATATAAATAAACAGTAATATAATATTACTGTGGTTTTTTTTTTCTTCATATAACTAGTCATGGATGGGGAGGAAATTTCAACCATAAAATTCATGTATATATAGCTCTTTGAAAAAGATAACTAGTAGCTGAAAATATGAAATATAAAATAATCATTAGAAGGCTGATTTTAAGGGAAATATTATCCTGGAGTCCCTAGATCTCCTAAGTAATGTAAATTTGTACAAAGATTCAAAGATTTGCTTTCGTTTTTGTTTTTGTTTTTTTGTTTTTTTTTCATATTCTTGCAAAACACTTGTTTTTCGTGCAAAAACAACCCCTCATGGTGCTGAGATAATCAACAGGTAGTTATTACTGCTGATTAAAAAAATAAATATATAAATAAAAATTTTAAAAATTGTCTATTTTTTTAATAATTATTTTGAAAATCTACAAACTTTGTTTACATCTGTACATGGTCTATGAGATGGTTGCTTACATACATTCAACATATATCCCCCCCCCCCCTTCATAACAAAGAAGATAATGTTCCTTCTTTTGGATGACAAGAGATTTCGATAATTGCAGCTCCTCTTAGTCATAGCTGTTTGTTTGAGTCAGGAAGAGATTAAATAATGCTACATTTCTGTTTGGTGTAGGTTAGCTCTACCAGCCGAAACACCTTCCAATGGTCTAGGATGAAATCTCTGCTTGGGATGAATTTTTTTTCCTCTTGCGTTAAGAAGTACCTTGGAGAATTTTGTCCAAGGAAGTACCAAGAAGGATCATTAGGTGAGTAGCGTGCTTCTGCTTGAGGCGCAAAAAAGGAGAGTAGTCAGTGGGAAGGGGAGTTCCAAGACTAGAGGGACAAATTGTTGGCTGGCTCGAGACTGAAGATGAAGATCAGTTTTCCCTTTTCATTGATTTTGCATCCATAGCCTCATCAGATCAGGTGTTGTATACCTCCTCCTACCATCACTGTATCATGGATTTCCATAAATGTTGTCTTAGTGTTGCAGCACAGTCCATTTTTTTTTCTTGAAAACAGACTGTTATCCAAGTTGGCTTCCAAGCAATGGAGTCTCAATATGTGTATGTTCCATGGTTTAGTAACTGGAAAAATCTGCAACAAAGAAAAAAATAATAAACATTTAGAAGCGAATCCCTACTTTAAAATATAATGGTCACTGCTCATTTTCTGTGTACCAGCTTAAATGTAATGCGGGCTGGGTGTCCGGATCAATAAAAAAAATAAAGCCCATTTTTATCTGAGGATCAAGTAAAAAATATTGGTTGAATATAGTGCTTTTCAGCATCCATCTTTATTTTCTTTAATTTCTTCTAAAATTTTGTGCTAAAAAAACTAAATAGACATTGCTTGTAATTCATTTCAAATAGATGGTTAAAATCCTCGGTCCAGACATCCAACCTGTCCAAAACCTGAACAAATATTGATGATAGAAATTATTCAACATATTAATTGTTGGCTTTAATCCCGAGATTAAAAAAAAAAGGGGGGGGAGAAGAAAAAAAACGAAAAGAGAGGAAAACAAAAAAAGACATGCTTCACTTTTGTCGGAGTTATCTGGACACCCACCCCCCCCCAAATCCTACTATACAATGTCTTTGTTGTATTTAGTACAAAATTTTAGAAAAATGTTGACGATGATACAAAGTATTCAAGAACAGATTTTTTTTTTTTTTTTGGCTTAATGATCCTGAGACAAAAAACAAACAAACAAAAACAAAACAAACAAAACAGGCTTCATTTATTTTAAATCTAGATCTGGACTAGACTAGATCTAGATCTATAGCAGATCTAGATCTAACTTAGATCTAAAGTTAGGCCTAACTCAGATTTTCTAAGTTAGAATCTAGACTAGAGAAAGTCTCTGTTTAAGGGGCCGTCACACTGAGGTCGTTCTATAACGTTATATAACGTTCTTGCCCGTTCTTAAAAAAATTGCTGAACGGTCTTTGGTCGGGTTGGAACTTATAACTTTGAAAAATAATTTCTTGAATACGATACTAGGCAGTTCATAAATAGTTCTCGTTACGTCAATTCCGTCTTTATCGCGTCCGCAATACGTTGTTATCCAGTTCAGACCGAGTAAACAGCTCGTTCACTCTTTACCGTTCGTAGCACGTCCAAACCGTCACTAAAGTGCCTATGCGCAGCATGATAAAAGTTAGGTACCATGTTCGTAGTACGTCCTTCTCGTTCAGAGTAAGTCCTACCCGTTTAAGGAACGTTGTCACTATGTTTAATTTTAGAACTGGAAGCCAGTACGATTTTTTTTGAACATGTTAAAAAAAAATCGGAATGCCTTTCTGTTCTCTCCGTTCGGGCCCGTTCGCCAAGTTCGTAAACAGATTGTAAACGGTCTGTACTAGATTCTAAAAGGTCTGTTCCACGTTCAGTCCGTTTGTAAACAGATTGAGCCCGTTCAACAAGAACTACCAAGAACGCCGTGAGAACTAGCTCAGTGTGACGGGAATTTTGACATGCCGTTCTGTTTAAAATTGAAACGTATTGCTATCCAAGCCCGTGCTATAAAGTCCTGAGCAGATTGAAATAGGTCTCAAGTACGGTACGTCCGCTCCGTGTGTACATAGATTAAGCCCGTTCTGCAATAATTTCAATAGCATGGTAAAAAATTGTTCAGTGTGATAGTAGTATAAGCGAATAGATCAGCTATTTGATTACCACACATTAATTGTTACAATTACAGAAATCTCACAACTTTTATAATAAATACGAAAAACGGCCATTGGTCCGAAAAAGAACGCGTACAGTTGACCTAATTATTTCTGGATTAAGATGAACAACGTTTGTATACAGTCCTCAATACGTCCATCACGTCTTTGCCTCGTCTGCAGTCCGTTTGTATCTAGTTAAAATGGGGTGAAAATGACCGTTTCCACGAAACAGAGCCCGTCTGAAACAATCCAAATCCGTCCCCAGTCAGTTTCAACCCGTTCTTAATCAGTTCCAACACGTTTCCAATGCGTTTCGTCCCGACCTAACTAGTTCTGGGTCGTTTTTAACCCGTCAAAATCCGTTCTTACTCGTTCTTACGTCGACCAAACGGCCTCCAGAAAGTTCATCTCGTTCTTACTGCGTCATTATCCGTGTCTAGAACGTGTTGAACGCAAATGCGTGCCCGTTTTCCATAAAAACCCTAGCCCGTTTTTGCCAGACCTCATTCGTCTTCGTAACTTCAAGCTGATAATGAATATACAATGCTCGTTTGTAAGACGTCCTAGCACATCTTTAGAACGATTTAAGTACGGCAATTTCGTTTGTAGTACGTCCATCTCGTTTCAGGTACGTTGCCACCCCGTTAAATTTTAGGACGAGACGGGCGCCCGATTTTTTTAAACACTTTTTTGAAAATCCGACCGAGCTAGTCCATGAAGTTCGTAAACAGATCGTAAAAAAAGTTGTGGTTTTCCCCAAAAAAGAAAAAAAAGATACAAAAATCATGCCATGCAGTTTGGTTGTCTGCAGTATAAAGTATGATGCTCGGATAGGGATTCAATTTATTTCAGTCTAATTCATTTCAAAGTAACTTTATTCATTTAAAATAAAGCCCTCCCAAAAAGTTTCGCAAATCGACTTTGGGCCATGATAACTTTTCAGGTATGCTTTAGTTATTCCTGATAATCAAACTATTGGAAAGATAATTTATTCCCCTTTTATTGATAGCAAATTTGTAATGATTGTGTCATGCTTCAATGCACAGAATGTCAGAATATGGAGAAGAGTAAAAAGTCAAATGTTGAAAATGCAGTTTTATTGATCAAGGTGAATTCCAAAACTCGACTTTAGGCCCTAATAACTTTACGGATATTTTAGCATTTTTATTAAATTTTATACCATTGTAAAGTTCATTTATTCCTCTTTTCAATGATACCCTAAATTGTAACAATAGTATTATTCTTGTATGTACAGATCACCTATAATGTTAGGACAAGTCAGAAGTCAAATGTTGCAAATTGAATGCCTATTGTGCCTATTATTGTCTACAGTGCGTCCCAAAAAGAACTATACACTTTTGAAATGGCTGCCAAATAAAAAGTATATGATTTTAGGTAATGAAATTTACATGTATGGAAAGCTCATTATCCCAAATTTCATATGATATAAGAAAATCCGAAAATAAGTCATGCATGAATGAGCAGCGTTCACTTTTGTAAAGGGTATGGAAATTAGGGTGCGCAGGAATTGCCCTACCAATATGTACGAGGAAAGTCATTTGGAGCTTATGGAATTATCCCAAATTTCATATGACATCAAAAAGTCCGTAAAAATATGTATTTCCTATTATACCATTGTAACTTCCCAAGGTTTATTCAGTGGTGTGTTAGTGGTAGTCAGGATGGGATGCAGAACCGATGAGATGCAGGGTAAGATTTTTGATCAGTTTTGATGATCGTTTTCATGATCTTTTGGATTGTCTGAATGTCTAACATCACTGACGTTCTTTTTGTTTTTCAACAAACATTTTTTAGAGTATTCAATTTACATAATCCCAACTGGATATTAAATTATTCAATGAGAACTTTAGATAATCTTACAGTAATTGAAATGTGGGGCAGGAATATTATGATTCTTTACTATCCATTGAAGGGATTATTCAAAGTCACTGATGTTTAACCCCCGCCACCCCTCGCCAAAAAAAAAAAAAAAAAAGGAAGGAGAAGAAAAAGAAAAAGAAAAGAATAACAGCACTGTAGCATCAAATTAGCACATTACAAAATAAAGAATGAGAGAGTTAGAGTAAAGGTTGACATGTTAATTTCACAAATTTGTGTTACACTGTAATATTCCTTTACAAAAGTCCAAATTGCTAAAATGACTGGATAGTTGGTTGGTTGATCAATTGAGTTGATTGATTTATTGGATAACAGTAAGACATGGTGATTGAAATAACTGTATGAAGATGATGTAATGCTTGATTGATTAGTTGAAACATTTGGAGACTGGTACACTGTTGATTAAATGATTGCTAGCTGGGTGTTGATTGTCTAATTAATGTGACTAATTGATTGATAGATTGATAGATTGTCATCAACCATCCCAATTTGGGTAAATGTGAAAAGACCGTGATGCGAGAAGGTAGTCAGGATATCTGGAGTAGAAACCAATGAATATGAATGGTCAAAACACACCCATGCAAAAAGACAGAGATAGATAGAGGAAGAGGGAGGGAGACAGGGAGAGAAAGAAAGAAGAGAGAGGGAGAGAGGCAGGAAGACAAAAAGAGAGAGCGAGAGAGAGAGAGAGAGAGAAAGGGGGAGGGAGAGAAAAGGAAGAGAGAGAGAGAGAGAGAGATTAAACACACCACCGAAGGACATTATTAAATATACCTTGGAAAGTTACAATGCAACAATAGGAAATACATA
>CALNVZ010000649.1:24006893-24017315 GCA_940671915.1 Paracentrotus lividus
TGGGATAATGAGCTTTCCATACACGTAAATTTCAATACCTAAAATCATATATTTTTTTATTTGGCAGCCATTTCAAAAGTGTATAGTTCTTTTTGGGACGCACTGTATTGCGAGATACTCAATTAACAATGCATTTCGCAACTTTTCGCTTTTTACTTTGCATTGTATTCATAAAGTATGTGCATTCAAATATGATGTTACCATTGCAAATAGGGTATCAATACAAAGAAAAATAATGAACTTTTCAATGCTACAAAAATTAATAATGATTAAAACCCACATTAAATGTATCAAGGTTCAAAGTTGTGTTGCAGGACATTTAATCTGAACATTATCTTTGAGTTTGCCTTGCATTCAGGTGGTATTCAGGGGTTCTCTGGACCCAGGCATGACATCACCACGACATAGGTATAAAAAAAAATGAACGAGACAATCGTATAAAATTCAACAAAAATTAAAAAATACCCCAAAATTTTATTCCTGCTATTATATTTGGATGTTGTCCGGTAATTCTTTCATCTGTATTCTTAATGGAAATAGTGTATATTTTTACAACATTTTGATATTTTTACTGTTTATTCTATTTTCTTATTATGCTGTGCTTTTGAAAGCAGTATCATTTTTTTGTTTTGCTTTACAAATATGATAGTAATAAAAAGGGTCCGATAAATTATCTTTTCCACAATTGAGTTCTGTTGTATGGAAAACTAAGCATACCTGAAAAGTTATATAGCCCAAAATCGATTGCGAAAGTACTTTGTTTTGGAGGGTTTAAATATTATATATTTAAAGAAGAGAGAGAGATAGAGACAAAAACTACACAACAAAAGATCTTCATTCTAAATTAATCATCCTATTCTTTCTGTTTTCTGATTATTTAGATCAAGTGATTCAAATTAATGAAATTAATCTACACATGCATATAAACCATATAGACACGCAGCAGACTATTATGAAAATAATGAAGAATTAGAATATGACAGAAATTGTGCAACAATAGATACTTGAAATGGGGATACGTAAATTATTTTATGAAATCATTGTTATATAGGCTTACTTTTCATGGTGTCTTTCGTGTTTTAGGCACATCTCAACCAACGCAAGCTGCAAGAGATTCGAGTAGGCCTATATTCAAGAAGAAAAAAAAGGTCCTAGAATCAATGGAATGCAGACGTCTTCATGTCTGATTTAGGTCTTCTTATACCCCCTCATGTTCTGTCTCAAGTTTTGTTAAAATAGAATGGTGAGATGGGGCTGGCAGCCCTACTCGTTTTTATACACATATTAGTTTGTTTTATTGTATTATGTTTTTTTTACATTTCTTTTCGAGCAGACATATGAGATTGAATTCATTCTGATTAAAAACGCAAACATTATAATCAGCTTATGTTTTTTTATTTATTTTTTTTTGTTTTGTTATTGTTTTGTGTCCGTGTGTGTTTTCCAAGCTCAGGCTCCCCCTTCCCCCATGATCAGCCTTTTTTTGACAAAAACACTTCATGGCCCCCTCCCAAATTTTATTTTCATACCCGAACCTAACATTTCTAATGTGTATACAGTTATTTCTAAAGTGGATGCCCCAAAACGAATTTGAATTCACCAGAAGACGGGAATTTTACGAATGGACGAATTTGAGCGAACATTGACGAATGCGACTGCTCACAACAGCAAATTCGTCGGCGCAATTTGCAATTGGATTGAACGGTGTTTGATTTTGGCTACACATAAACGAATTTCATTGCAGATTTGTAATCGCGATCACATTCCGGACGAAAGCGCTCGAAAAAAAATGTCAAATTGATCGGAGATAGTTTAAACTTGACCGGGAAAACCTATATTAAAGGGAATAATTTTATTGTCCCGTGTGTTACATGTCCCATGTGTTACATGACATAGTTGTTAAAACTTGACATTGCCAGAAAACTCACAGTTTTATTAACATTAAAATATGTCCTTACAATGTTTATTAAATGTTTAAGAGGATAAGACTATCCAAGAAAAGAATTACCTCTGAAATTAAGAGTTATATGTGAACAAAGTCAAAATTGGAAAACACCATTTTTTCTGGTCCCATGTTACAGACGAATAAATGATCATAAATTAATTATGCATGAGTTATTTCAACTATTTTTATGTTTTTGTTGAAGATTCTTAGTACATTCAAGCATATAGCTAAGGATTGAGATTTTTCAAACAAGCCCTTTTTTGGCTCTGAATGTCCCGTTTGTTACGATGCAAAATAGCTTGGACTTGCCCGACAGTTAAGTTTGCCCATATTTCTGTCTTATCTACCGTAGTTCACAACGTGGAATCATTGACCAATTTACCGTTTCGACGATTTGAAGACACTAATGCCTTTAAGGCACAGAACTTTTGAATGAAAGTGCGATCGTTCCACACTAAAGAGTTTCAACCTAAACAAACACAATCTCTATGTTGATGAGAATGAACCTTACTATATTTTGACGTCCTTGTTTTGATTCTGGCAGAGTATCATGGCGAGAACAAAAATATACGAGGCGCCAGATAGACAGGCGTTAATATATCAACAAGTATATGTCACTTTCATTCGATTTATGACGTCACAAATTGAGCTATCTGCACTTGAAGATCACCTTCAAACAAAATAAAACTAAGCGTGCATGATATGGTTCATGTAGATGAAAAATAGAACTACCGGAAATTTAATTTAACTTATAATTGGCAGTTCTTCTCCAGATTACAACGCAGTAGATATATAATTAGTCAAACTAAAAATTCATAACTACCTCGTATTTTTCAGATCTGAAATTCTGTAAAAATGTAAACAAAATTTCATACCCTATTTTAAAGTTGCAATAAACTATGCATTGCAGGATCTAAACTTCATTGAATGAAGAAATAAAATGTATTTATTGTTTGCTAATCGTTAATTTTTATTTCCATTTTCTTTTCAAGCGTTGTCCTGAATGACGACGACATGACTGTGATGACATTGAACAACGTTAACAACTGTTGCAACAAAGCCTGGACTCCATTCAACGTGAAAACGAACATGACACTACCGAGAGGTAAAACATTGATTTGTAAATTATTTTGTTATGTAAAAAACATATAATAATGATACCACCACTACTAGTAGTTATATGAATTATAATTATGATAATAGAATAGTAATAACAACAACAATAATAATAATGCAATCATTATTATCATTTTTACTAGATCTGTCTATGACCCAACTCTCTGACGGTGATCAAATCCAGTTCGTCTACGTTAGCATCGAGGACGATACTATGGGGATGGGGACGATGAGCATGACGACATCAGGAGCAAAGATAATGACCCCATCCGTTATGATTCTTTCATCCATTTTTATGATGGTGGGAGCCCTCTTCATCTAGGGGTGGGGGCTATGAATAAGGATATTTTCCACCATTTACTTTCATATTTGTAATTTATATACAGCTTTAAAAAATTAGATTTGTGTAAACTTGTGTTCATTATTTTGGTGTCTGCATTTCCCTTTCTTTATAGTAAAGTTATTTTATACATTGGTTTTAATCAACCCTTTATTTCCTGCTTCTAAAATAAGCGTTAGAGTCTCACGTCACTTACTATTTAAATTTGATTTCGGTATTATTTTAAATTTTTAATGCTTTGTGGCAATACGACTGGAAGATGGGTAAAAAAGAGTTTTCATTTTACGTGCTAAAATGGGCGTTTACAGTTTATTCAGAAATTGTCATGTTTTATCTTTTCCATTTATTATGTCTTTTCACCTCCATCATATTCATATTCATTTATAAATATCAAATAAATTAACTTGGTGCATTATTGCACCCTAAAAGATGTCTGATTACGCCCTCTAATATACAAGATTGCACCCTAAAAGGTGCTTATATAGTGTTGCATTTTATTTTTATTTCTATAGCTGCAAAGTTGCACCCTTTGTGCATTTTTATCGTCCAGAATATATGACCCGAACACACGTCTAATGGAAGCAGAGTTTTCGTCAGCTACCTGTACATGCTGTATAATTATGACGGTCAGATTATGGATATCAAACAAAATAGCTATTGTCTTTCTGCAAATATATATAAGAGATATAAACAAGAATATATATTTATCTTATATTCTAAACATTTAAACATCTACATGCGTCAAAGGGTTCGGAAATTGTTACCCTAAAATTGAAAATTATTTGATCCAGAAAAATATATGTTTGATATATTGTTATATTTATAAACATTGTTGTCAGTTCTTTTTAACAAATATCGACGTTTCGTTTTTTGTTTTTTGTAATAAAAATAGTTTCAAAATAATGATGATCAGTGTCCGATATAATGTCATGTTTTTATAATAATGATATAATGTCATGATATAATGTCATGTTTTTTTAGACCACTCTCAAAAGACGCTTCTATGGGCACAGATCCACTGTCACCACCACCGATATAATGTCATGTTTTTATAATAATGATATAATGTCATGATATAATGTCATGTTTTTTTAGACCACTCTCAAAAGACGCTCCTATGGGCACAGATCCACTGTCACCACACTGAAAACCAAAACGGGTAGACCGACTAGCTTTAAAGCTAGTCGGTCACGACGGACTAGTTTTCCTTCAACACAACCCGGTTTAATTACGGACTAGCTTTAAAACTCGTCCCGTCTCTACGACAGCCTTGAAGAGCTAGTCCGTCAAGAGTTAGTCGTCAAGACGGCACGAGTTTAAAATGCTGCGTCAGGTCACGACGGACTAATTTTAAAGGCTCGTCCGTCGGTGAGCCGACTAGTTTGACGTCTGCCTAAAAGCTAGTCGTAGTGATGCCCAGACTGACAGAGCTTTTGAGGGCAGGCTAGCTTTAACAGCTAGCGGTCATGTGTAAAAGCTAGTCCGTCGCGCTTTTCTGCCGCGATGTTCTTGTCCTGTCTTGTATTTGTATTTTGTCTTTGTATTTATTTATTATTACCAACATTGGCAAAAATATACATAAACAGAATTCAATATAAATATGCATTTGGTAAATGGAGCAAAAATACAGCTAAGCTAGTCTAGGTTGGCCCGTCTGATTTGCTTACTCTGAATCCATATATTACATTTACATAAAAGTAACATATGTCATAATTATTCACATCATATTTAAAAACATATGTACAAATTATTACATCATATTTAAAACATATGTACAATTATTACATTGTATTTTCAGTATTTACACTATTACATCGAATTAATTAAATATGAATATACTCTGCAAGAAGAATTGCCTTATATGATTGTCTAAAAGTTTTCCGTGATTTATGTTTTCCTAATATCATTTGGAAGAGCGTTCCATATGACAGCACCTGAATACGAAACAGACTGTTTTCCCAGATTTGTCCTTACTTTGATGAGTGTTATATTCTTATTTTCGTTGCTTCTATGTCTCGTAGGGTGTTTAACAAATGAGAAATAATCAATGAAACGATGAGAAGTTTGTTATTCAACAATCATGCGCACGAATGTTGCAATCATGAGACGATATTGCTTAAAAACATCTAGAATCGATAACTCAGAAAACAAGGAGCTGAGTGATGATTGAAGGATTTGAATAATATAACACGAGTAATCCTCTTTTTTATGACCAAATTCGACTAAGGAATGTTTTGTTTGCAGCTCCCAGACTTCTAATCCATAAGTAATGTGCGGTAAAATAAATGCATTGTATAACATAACCAATATCTTTTTTCGATACATATGTCTGATTCTGTACAGAATACCTGCTTTTTTGCTGCAACATTACATACATTATTATTGTTTCTCCCAGTTTAAGTTCTCATCAATATTAAGACTATAAATGACACTGTATCAACTAAGTTCAAAACTTTACCTTTTATTTTCCACTGCTTATGAAGTTAATATATTTTTACCTCTATTTTTTAAAAGGCATATAATTTGTTTTGGATACATTTATAGTAAGTTTATTAGCTTCACACCAAGTGACAACATCTGATAGGTGTTTATTTACTTCTCCTAGTTGTATTCTTTTTCTCCTTTGTCAAATGTGTGAAACAGGCTCGAATCATAGCAATAAACGAAATTTGAAATATGAAGAGGAATTTGATAAATCATTTTATTATATTAAAAGAGAGTTGGTCCTGAAGACTGAACCCTGTGGAACGCCCACATGTATTTTCTTTCTCTGAGATTCCATACCATCATAAACAAACATACTGATATCTGTTATCCAGGTAATTTTTTAAACGTTTAATGGAAGTCCTCGTATGCCATAATGATAGCTTATTTTTGCAGCACCTGGTATGATCGATTGTATCAATGCTTTGCCAAAGTTCTATGAAATTCCAACAGTTATTCTACCCTCTAGTGAAATGTGTTAATTCGTTTATCAAATTTATCAGCGAGAGGTTTTGTACTATAACCATTTCTGAAACCAATTGATGTTCGCGCAAGATTTTGTTTGTATTCAGAAACTTCATCAAGCGAGCATTCACTTTTTTTAAATACTTTACTTATAATTGGGTAATATCGAAATAGTCGATAATTGCCAGGTAAACATTTCAATCCTTTTTTAATATATTGGGATCACTTTAGCTATTTCCATATTTTGGGTGGAAAACACCTGTCAAGAATGATACATTAAATACATGTGTAAGTGGTTCACAGACATAGTCTACTGCATTAAATAAAAGCCTAGCAGGTATATTATCATAACCACATGCTTTTGATTGATCAAGATCATAATTAAAGTTTTCACTTCTGAGCTGATCACCGGTGAGAAAAAGAAAGATTTAGATTGGACGGTCATTCAAATATTCTGTATGATTAACATTTGAATCGATTTTACTAGCTAATTTTTTGCCTATGTTGACAAAAAAGTCATTAATAACATTAGCAATGTCTTTGGAGATGTGTATTCACATGGTACACCATCAATTTCAGATTTTATTTTTTTTCTATTTTTGTGCTTTTCAAGGAAGTCTATTCTTGTTTCAATAGTTCGTTTATATGTTTCCAGGTTTTCTTTGCTGTTAGACTATCCTTTCAAATAGCTCCCCATAGTACATTTTTTTTGTAGGTTCTAACAAATCGAAGTAAGTATATTTCTATATTTCTTAATATTTATCGAAATGAACTTTCTACTAAAACCAGACTGATCGGTCTGAATACATTTGATGCTTTTTCCGAATTGACTTCTTTATCGCGCGTGTTATCCATGGTTTGTGTGTTTCCTCTTTGATGCCACATGTATCTCCTCAATGGGAGCATTTTTATCGCATACCTCTAAAAACATCTCACAGAATTTATCATACGCCTCGCTTTGGCTCGAAACAATCATATACATCTGTCCAATTTACATTCATCATATCATTTTAAAAGGACGACTGAAAAATTTCGAAACGTTCCGAGTATTATTGTTTCTTCTCTCTGTATATTGCATTGAAAATTCCTCAAAAGTGGCATAAATTGGAAGAATGATCGGATATTCCAGCCTCAATACAACTGAATGAATACAACATGATGAAATATTTGTATAAATATGATCGATAAGGGTTGCACTTGAAACTAGTATCTGTTGGTGAAGACAATCACTGGCTTAAACATATATGAGCAGGATAATAATTACTTTATCTTCTTTAGACAATAAATCCATATTGAAATCACCCACAATGATAACATAGATTCTTGTCTAAATTCAATTTCTGCAATAAAACTTTTAAGTTCTGATTGAATTCATCTATATTCGTTCCTGGTTTTCTGTATATTACTCCAATATAAATGCTTACATTTTGACATGTATTTTTAACCAAAGACACTCAGCACTTAGGTAATGATAAATCATTAATCGAGAATAGTTTAAGGAATGATGAACATAAGCCCAACACCTCACTCTTGTCCTGTTCTAACATTGTAATTCTATGTTGTAATGTGGAATCGTGAATTGGTTAAATTCTTTAACATTCCAAAATTTCAGAAAGGCCAATTAAACTAAATTTACTTGAAATACATCTTCATATAATTCTATAATGAATCAAAAGTTTGTTTTGTAAGAACGAATTACCATGTGAACAGACATGAATTTTCAAATAATCGATCTTTATTTACAATTGAAATCATTGGGTAATAAAGGGTTGATATCACATAAGATAAGTTATCACATTCTATTGCTTCTTTTTGAGAGTGGGAATGATTAGGATTCATTCATAAAATCAAAGGGGTTGAAGTTGGTTATTTTAACATGAGAAATAATTACTTTATTTGCACAATGTCCTCCCTGATTTGATGACGATGGGTGGCACTTGTCATTCTTCCTCACGCAGATAACGACCATTCTGTGTCACAGGAACTTGTATCCAGCATCTCTACGCGCTTGTTCACTTCTTTCAACAACTCTTTTGTAGAGGGTATGAGATTTTCGTTGATGAAGATTTTAGCATCACTTCTGTATCCAGATCCTTCGCACTGTAGTTTTTCAGCTTCTCCTTGCGTCGTAGAATGTGTTACGTGCCCGTCTGTTTGTGAATTCACAATAATCGGTCGTGGTATTTGTTCTCTTCTGAGCTCTCCCAGTCGATGAACGACGTCGAAGTCACGGGCCGGATGATTTCTGGGCTGACCACTTTGCCAGGCGTTGGACGATTTTCTCCGGGTCTCTTTGTTGTTCTGGGACTCCTACAACTTCTAGGTTGATACAGCCGATGGTATTGATCTAAGTCATTAAGCCTGCCATTGATTTACAAGTCTCTCTCGAGATTATTGTTCTTCTTTTCCAGATTTTTATTTGTCTTCTCTAACTTCTCAGTTTTTACTTTCAGTTCTCGAATTTGCCTCGTTGAGAAAGACAAAGAATTGACAATGCTGTTTTGCCCCTCTCTCATGCCTTCGATGGCACTTTTCAGTGCTTAGGAGCTTGATGTCCAACGATTTGGATAACTTCGCCATCTCTTCCTTGATAAAGATGAGTAGCTGGTTATCATTAACATCCTCTGGGTCCTCTTGACAGACTAGCATGACGGACGAGGTTAGTATGTCTTCACCACTGGTCAGAAACGTCAAATCTGAAATATTAGAAGACATTATAAAGATACGATTAAAAACATGCATTTTGTCACATAAACATTTTATTATGATGATATAAATGAGAAGACAGGAATTAATACAGGAGGCACAATTAGTTAACATTATGGCAATTAACAAATAATGGGGGCACGGGGCCCAGGAGTCGCCGCCATGGCTTGCATCATCATGACTTTTTGTTGTAGGCCTACCTGCTTTTGCATTTTCGGCGTATACACTTGTCCGTGAGAGCCACTTCAGAATCCCAAAGTCGCGCCTCTAATCCAATATTCTTTTCTTTCAGATACAAGTAATCTAAAAGAAAAGTGGCGCTTATATTTATTATTAGAATTACATTTCAATTTTCATAATTTAATGCGATTGTTACTATTGTGGTAAATACACACAATTTATAAATTGATTTGGCAAGACATAATTTTTCGCGTTGGTGATTATAGCTTTAATCTATGTGAAAAAAATAACGCTATCTGTGAACTGAAACATAAGGAATTAAAAAAGAGTACTCACACATTCATGTCACAGGAAGGAGATCGCCATTAAAATCAAAATATTAAGCTTTTCGGGGTATATCCAGTGTGTGTCTGTACAGTTTGCTCATTAAATGGAATTCACATACAGATAATGCAATTAATACATGTAGTGATGTACAACTTTCTATTCACTGCTGTTGCTAAGCCAGGCATTCACCAGCAATCTATAAGAATAGACGGTTCATGGGTTCTATAGGGGGCACACGAGTAAATAGACGCCCATAGGCTTACGTGTTAAATTAACGCTCTTCAAAAACAGACATTCCAAAATTCTGTCGATGGAAATCGTTTTAATTATCACAGCAAAGTTAAAATTTAAAGGACTCGTAGTTAAGGGACTTATAGAAAATTTTGTCAGCTCAAACAAAAAATTAAGAATCCTTGAGCGAGACTATGACAAAAGAGACGACTTTGGTACGCGTGATTTAGTTGATGTACAAAATTACGAAAAAGATTCCTAAAAAATACGCCAAAGTGTCTAATCTTCAACTAAATGGTAAATTATGAAAGAGTAGGACTTATAGCACATATTTATTCATTAAACAGCAACATAAAATGATTAAATGATTTTATATGACCATTTTCCAACAATAAAAATGACCTCATCTTTAGTACGCCTTCCCAAAAAACCTTGCGTGCATATCATTTACTCGTGTGTACCCTATAGTGGGGGTCATATTTTAAAAATATTGTATTTTTTGTGTTTAATGTAAAGAGTTTGGTCAACTGGTATCAAGCATTCGTTGTATAAGCAAGGAATTTGCAAACAGGAGTTGAAAAACAGACCCCATGCCGACCCCAATAAACGCGCAATAACAGCAATCTTG
>CALNVZ010000649.1:24031842-24062310 GCA_940671915.1 Paracentrotus lividus
ATATGGTATTTTGGCTGTATGGTACTTCTGTATGGTATTTTGTGTGATATTTGTGCCAAAAAACCATAGGAAAATCCTGTGGTATTTTGTGTGGTACCGTTGCGTGGTACCACACGACATTTTTGTAAGGGGCGCTTCGCGCTCGCAAACATTTTCATTGGTTTCTGCATAATGTGCGAAGTATGCGAATTTTTAGAATATTATTTTTCACTTTCGGGTGTTTCCGTCCCCCCCCCCCCCAGTCGTGACATGAAATCGCCGCGCTTGGTCCACATGCATCATTTTTTTTTTTGGGGGGGGAAGGGGGTGGGGATCGGGTATTCAGTAAAAGAGATACATTGAGGAGGCTGCATCACAAAAGAAACTGGAACAACATATTAATTATGTTAAAAAAAAAAATACAAAATACGATTACAAAGAATACAAATAAACTTAAGAAGACAAAATAAAGAAGGAACAAAAAGGGACAAAATCTCAAAAGTCGACGCAGTTGGATTTTATACGTTTTTAGTAAACTAATCATATTCGCGAAGCAGTTTTTTTTTTTTTTTTAAATATATTATCCCAACCCATAACCCTAAAGGATAACGCAAATCATTGTTCGAAAAACAAATCGCCAAACTCAAACCTTATATATGCATGCAGCAAATTTACTGGTATCTAAAATATTCTATATAGGCCCTACATCTATAATGCTTCTTTTTCATACAATGAGGTGGCAAATCAAAATCTGCGAAAATAATTTGTATTTTTGCCACCCCTAGGGTACAAGGTAGTTACCGGTCGGCCGGAAGTTTCGGTAAATATTAATGAAAATATGAATCAATGTTCGTATGTTACATCATTTACATGATTTATTACTAAACCGGATATTCAATAAAAGTGTTGGCAGGTTCACCCGGAGTGATTCGCATTAAAAATTAACATCGCCGTAAGTCATGTAAGTAATTACTTCCTGCGAATTAAGCCTAAATTATGATGTTTTAAATGCCACGACACAAGCAAAAGAAAGCGTTGTCATTGTTTCAGGCCTCACGTATGTGGAAATTGATATTCAATATTTTTAATACAAAAAAAAAGTTAAATAAACGAGTAATGGGTCTTATTTATTTATTTATTCATTTTATTTAGATGACCTATTGTTCAAGGAGTTGATACGTACCTATATTTTATTCGCTTAATAAGTATGAAAAATTATTGAATGATAATAAGAATAAGTGAAATATAGCATTGACTGACGTAAATGAAAAGAGGGAACGGAAAGAAGGAAAGTGAAGGATCCCGGGGCGCAACTTTATTTTGTATACCCTTGAACACCGGTCGACATATCAGAAAATTTCGACTGCGACCCCCCCCCTTCAAATTTGCGGCCGCCCCCCCCCCCCCCTAAATTGTTGTGGATGAATACGGCTGCAAAAATCTGAGTGCAAATTTAAAAAAAAACAAATAATAAATGAAGAAAAAAAAAGAGAGATAATTTACTGAAAATATCTTTACTAAAGGGAGCTTGTCAACAAATTTATAGGAGTGATTGAGTCGATGAATTTAGATACTGTATGCGGAAAATTGAAAGCAAATGTGTGAAGGAAAAAATCAAAAAACAACAACCAAACAATAACAACAACAACAACAAAATCAAACAAAATCAACCAGCCTTTTCCGCCCCCAAAAGAGAAAGTATCAAATATTTATAATTTGTCATTCATAGATATATACTGATACTGACCAACACAAAATGCAAAAATATTGTGATTTAAAGTTGTCTAGCAGTAAGGATGATCAAGTTAAAGTTATTATCACCAATAAAAGTTTTTTTTTTCCAAATCAATAATATATACATGAATTTACACATTTATTGATATTTCATCTCCTCATCTCTATTCTTATATGAACGGCGGCTGATTGAGCGAGAAAGGAAGAGAGAAGAGGGTTTGGTGAGGAGCAGAAAAAAAAGTTAGGGAAGGGAACATACAGGAGAGGGGCAAGAGAAGGAAGAATTGAAAAGAGAGAGGGAGTGACGAGAAGAGGGGTGAGAGGCGAGAGAGAGAGAGAGAGAGAGAGAGAGGGGGAGAAGAGAGAGAGAAGAGAGAAGGAGAGGAAAGGAGAGGAGAGAGAGAAAGAGAGAGAGAGAGATAGAGAGAGAGAGAATCAGAGGAAAAAGGATTCAAAGTAGGCAAAGCAATTATATGGCCGATACGAGGAGAAAGAAGGTTGAGAGAAAGTGAAGGACAGAGTGAAGTAGAGACAGAAAGAGAGAGTAGAGAGCGGAAGAGAGAGAGAGAGAGAGAGAGAAAAGTGAGCAAGAGAAGGAGAGAGAATGGCTGCTTACCATGATCGATAAAAGTTATTATTCTCTCTGCATGCAATCCATAGATTCATTTTATCGCATGCTTTTATTTACTATTCACCCACCGATATTAATAGCTGGACAGGTGATGAGAGCATTATTATGAGCGTAGATATATTCTTTTCTATCATAGCCATGTTGAGAGTGAAAAGAATAAATAACGTTTAAAATACAGCCTATATGTCGATTCCAGCGAAAAGTGTACACGGCGAAAAAGTTGAGTCCAAATTTTAGAACCTCTTTGATGATTATTCTTTGACCACTAAAAGTCAACATATCACTATCCGTGTGATAAATTGCCACGCTTAATCTCCCAAATGACTTTGGGCAGAGGGTATATAAAACATATTTTTTGCATGTTACCTACGGATACACGTACCCTAATGTGAACAGTCAAGCATTTGCCTCCTAATATACATTTTTCATTCCAATATGTCATTCCATTTCATCAAAAAGATTCTAACAATAGTTAAAATCGGTAATAGCAGGGCTTGTGCTCCTAATTTCCTTGTATTTGCCATTATCTCATTAAGTTATAGTTTTAACAACTGTTGAAAACATGGGTTGTTCAGTTTGCATTGTTTAATCTTCACGACGCTGATTAAGATATGTTATATTCTACTGAAAGAAAAGAGAATGACTCCTCATTAAAACCCTAAAAAAATTGGAATCCGCCCATTACATTTGTTTATAGAAGAGGTAGAAACATATGTATTTCGTAGGTAACAGCTAATGTATTCGTAGGTAACTAGGTATAAACTGGCTTACATGTATATTTTCAAACTATTTGTTTGGATCCAATTGATATAATAATCGTGAAGGGTATCAAACTAATTGTTTCTTGTGAAAATATCTTTCTCAGCCAATATATGGGAACATACTACCAAGTATTGGCGAAACACTAACTTTTAACCAAAAACGTCAATATTTGTCCTGTTTATCGTATGTTTATATCTTTAATCAAGATTATTGTTACTAATAAGGTAAGGATTTTTCTCAACATTGTGCTGATAACAAGCATAAATACCGATTAAAATGATCAAACGTCTAACTAAAAGATTCACACATGAGATATAATTTATTGCGAATATTTATTAATAGCATCAGCCCTAGCCAACAATAAATAATGAATACGATATCTTCTGTCTAACATAAATACTTTAACATAATTCGGAAAAAAAAAGTTAATCAATGTCTTTCGACGAATATTACATTATAGATGTAAGGGGGCCGTCACACTGAGGTCGTTCTATAACGCTTCTTGCCCGTTTTGCCGTTTTTAAAAAAAATGCTGAACGGGCTTTGGTCTGGTTGGAGAACTTTATAACTTTGAAAAATAATTTCTTGAATACGATGCTAGGCAGTTTCATAAATAGTTCTCGTTACGTCAATTCCGTCTTTTATCGCGTCCGCATACGTGTTTATCCAGTTCAGAACGAGTAAACTGCTCGTTCACTCTATACCGTTCGTAGCACGTCCAACGGTCACTAAAAGTGCCTATGCGCAGCATTGATAAAGTTATGGTACCACGTTCGTAGTAGTACGTCCTTCTCGTTCAGAGTAAGTCCTACCCGTTTAAGGAACGTTTCACTACGTTTAATTTAGAACTTGAAGCCAGTACGATTTTTTTAACATGTTCAAAAAAATCGAATGGCCTTTCCGTTCTCTCTGTTCGGGCCCGTTCGCCAAGTTCGTAAACAGATTGTAAAACGGTCTGTACTAGATTCTAAAAGTCTGCACTACGTTCAGTCCGTGTGTAAACAGATTGAGCCCGTTCACCAAGAAACTACCTAGAACGTAGTGAGAACTAGCTCAGTGTGACGGGAATTATGACATGCCGTTCTGTTTAAAAATTGAAAACGTATGTTCGTAGTACGTCCTTCTCGTTCAGGTAAGTTCCTACCCGTTTAAGGAACGTTGTCACTACGTTTAATTTTAGAACTTGAATAATTAATATACAATGCTCGTTTGTTATGACGTCCTAGCACATCTTTAAAACGATTTAAGTACGGCAATTTCGTTTGTAGTACGTCCATCTCGTTTCAGGTACGTTGCCACCCCGATAAATTTTAGGACGAGATGGGCGCCCGTTTTTTTTGAACACTTTTTTGGAAATCCGACCGAGCTAGTCCATGAAGTTCGTAAACAGATCATAAGAAGTATTTACTACGTCCACTCAGTTTACACACAGACTATGCCCGTTCGGCAAATTTGCAAGGACGTAGTAGGAACGAGCTCAGTGTGACGGGGTATAAGCACTTTTTTTATTGATTTAACCAACTGGTATAGGCATTCTTTCCTCACGTTTATTCTTGAATCATATTAACATAAGCGTGAAACCATAAACGAACAAAATATTAGCTATATATCATTTTAAAATCTAAATATTCATATACCCTTCCTTTAACTAATAAAAAAATGTTGTATTGTACGTCGTATAATCTAGGCACTTACATGCACATATGATTATCCATTCTCTTATCTTATTCCAATGATACTATTTTGTGGTAACAGTGACTGTCTTGAACTGCTTATGAGTTAAAATATTCATAACTGACTGTTTCTTGATATGATATGAATATTGGAAAGATTAAAGGACCTCTTGCGCGAACGTAACCAAAATCAAAGTATTTTGAGAGAATATAATACGTCATGACACACATCCAGGCTGAAATCCCAACCAAATTGAATTTCTGCTGCACTGTATGATTAAGAGAGCGATAAACGTCTGCATCTGTCACTTTACATCATTTTCATTTTCATTAAAAAATAAAAATGAAAATGAAGTAAACTTTACTTTAATCAACATGGTTTCGATAACTTATGAAATTATGAGGTCTGAGTAAATACGCATGAAATCCCATTTGGAATTAAAGATAAACTTAAGAATGGGCAAGTTTGCTTTGTATTGAACTCCAGATGCAATTCAATAAGAAACATAAACACCTGATAAATGAATCTAAAAAAAAGATAAGTCGAAAAAAAAAATCCACGTTTAGTTTTGTTTTTATTTTTTTATAAGTAATGAAAATCCATCTCAGTATATTCATTCGTATTTTGAAATAAAATTAGAGAAGGTTAATTCACATCTGATGTACAGATTGTGTCAATCGGCAAACGTGCTTGAATGAAATAGGAAAAAGGATTTGTTAATCCGAATAATGCAATAAGCTATAATTTGGGGCACTTACTTCAAATCTGATAATCACAATACATAAAATAACTTATATCATTGGGTCCAAACGATGTCCCCAATATCTATTGGGACTATTCCTCCCTTTCCAATAAAGAAAAAGCATGTGAGGTTAATTGTAAAGCCGAAAATGGCAGTTTACCTTACATTGTTACCTACGAATACACATTGTTACCTACGAATACACGTGACACCACTGCAGGAAATGCTATCCCATGTTTTATTTATTCCTGAAAGCTATAAATTTTTTGGTAATTAAATTTGAAGAGTTTCCCCACTTGATAAGCCCTACGAAAAATTAAACTTGATAATAACATTGTTTCAGAGGAAATTACTTTCTCAACAATAATATTAAAAATATAATTATTTTACCTTAATAAGGAAAATGTCGAACATAATGAAAAGATTTAACAAGAATTGTCACACAATATCCTATTTATATGACAATGAAACTACAAAAGTTTGTAACTTTAGTCTCAAGACAAATTACTAAAAATATATGCCAGAAACACGCTATGCATCTTGTATTCGTAGGTAACATTCGGAATGTCAAATGTTACTACGAATACAGCACTTATAAGGCAATATCTCAAAAACTTATTGTTCAAGGATGATAAAGTTTACACACGTCGCAAGACATCGTTTGTCAACTTTCCCTACAATATTGTCACTAATCTCTAAGGTATAGAAAGGCAGTGGTTTATAGGTGTATTCGTAGTAACTGAATTTTTTGACCACACGAAATTTCGGACTTTGACCTCTTCTGCAGTTTAACAAAGAAAGCAATGTCACCGGGAACAATGCATGTCGATAGGGAATGGTGAGGCGCTTCTGTACGGCAATTAGGAGCGTACTTCGTTATATCTAGTATGGTTTATAAGCTTTTAAAAAAGCTGTATTCGTAGGTAACATCAATTACCACTCGAAAAAAAAATTCCAGAGATTGTTTGGATTGCCCTATATTATTCAAATTTGGTACAATTTCTCCTGAGATGTGTGCCATCCTAAAATACAACTTGAATCTAAATTATTTGATGATTTTCTTGAAAAAGTTTGGTCGCAAAAAAAAATTAAGTTTTTTTTTTCCAAAAATGGCCAAAAAAGGATGTTTTTAAATCGTTTAAAAAAAAAGTTCACTTCAAATGAAGTTGGAACAAATGCGGCACGAATAACTTCACCGGTGCGGATACATAAAACGCAAAATTGAGGTTCCTACTTTTTTTAGATTTTTTTATTGGCCTGAACATGATCAAAAGCACCGTGTACACTTTCGCTGGAATCGATATACACTTTCCGCCATCCCTGTATAACTATGGTTATTTCATATCTGGCGTGTGTAGAATTTTAGTTGACCTTTTTGTAGATTGACATTACTTTTGTTGGCAAAAAGGGACAATTAATCTTTTCTGTAACACTTTATTATATGCCTTTGGGATTCCTTCTAGGAAATTAAATGATACGATTTGAATATCGATGTCGTAATCATAATTATGATCTTCTAGATTTTTTTTTAGTACAGATAATTTGAATACGGTTTATAGAAGAAAGTTTTAGCATGAGGAAAAATAAAATCACTTCAATATAATTATGAATACATTTTTAAACTTTAAATTTGAAATGCCTCACCGATACGTCTCGAGACTTTATTTTGCATGATCATGTTGACAACAAGTTTAACATTAACACACATTTAAGGGTATGTGCTATCCCCTTCCAACTTTTTACATGTATAAAGCTGAATGCAATATTGTCTTTAAGAAGAAAAGAATAGAATGAAATTCCTTTTCTATTGATCCTATTCCTATTTTGTAGTCATAAGTTATTATGCTATTCAAATGTGCGAATTGTGCCTAATAAAATTACCAGCCCCCCCCCCTGATCATTCAAGCTGCCGTATTGTACAAACACATTCATGTATACGCCTACCATACCTACGTATACGATTCACATGACAATGGGTCCATTTTGTGATACAGACTTGAAAGTCACAATCGTCTTGGTTCATCGATCAATAAACGCACAAAAGAGGCGTTGTCACTGTTAATGGATCTGTTTGGCCTCTTTTCATACATATCGATTAGCTAACCGCCTAGAGTCAAACCGGTATATCGTAGTGTTATTATTGCATGATGAAGATGTAATGATGTATTATATAGACATGACCGTAACATGTAATTTAAGTTAATTTACACGATCTCGTATGATATTCTTTTGCCTGTACCAGCAGATTTTTCTAACACAATAGAAGTAACAAACAAAATATGGAGGCATGAGGGTACATGTATAGGCATTTAATGGTGGGGTGGGATTAGGCATATTATTTTGGTTAGTGTGCAGTTTGTTATTTCTTGGAATCGTTATGAATGTGTTCTATTTAATTTCCATGGCCCCAAACATGCACCATGATGCCCTTTTCCCTTATGACCATAATTTTACTCAAAATAATAAATCTGAAAATTGAAAGGTCCTACAATTTTATACTGAAGTCGGATTATTTTGAAGAAAATTATATGTCATGGAAGTGATTCCTGACCTTGGACCTTCTCTATAGGTTACTAAAAATCATTATTAAAAATGCAACATCATAGTTACATTTCCTAGCATAGCATCCCCGTACACTATTATACAAAATGTGTGGTTTGTTCCAACTTCCTCATAATCATATATGCACGCATTATCATTCCAAAGGAATCTTTAGGATGCATCCTCCCCTCAAAAAAAAAAAAAAACAAAAAAAAAAAACAAAAACAACAAACAAAACAGCAACAAATAACGCATTGGCGAATACAGGCTGACCGCAAAAGGCTCGAGCTCCCACCCCCCCCCCCCCCCCACCATTGAACAACACTTCGAAAGAAAATGAGCGTTTTCGTAAAACTTACCCCCTCCCCAGTCGCGTCGATCAAAAAATACCCGTACCCTCCTCCCCCATTTCTAGATCCAGAATTCACAGCTGCCTCGCACGGTATCTGCTTCACCGAGGTATGTGAACTTTACTGTTTTTTTTTAAATTTACACCCTACCAGCAATTAAAACACGATCGGATAATTATGAGTTGCATGGTGTCTAGCTGTCATTATGTGTGCCTTTTAAAGAAAGATAAGCATCTCATCCTGTGCCCTTGCAGGCCCGTAACTGTCTTCGGAGACAGCAGAGGAGACAGATGTAGTGCAATGCCATGCGGGCAAATCTGTCTCAATTTTGTTTGGGGCCACAGGAGACAGATCTAGTACAATGACATGCTGGCTAATCCGTCTTTTGTGTCACGTAACTACAAACAATGAATTTTATAGATTTGAAGAAGAAAAAAAACACCAAAAAAAAAAAAAAAAAATTTGTTGCAGGTACAGAACAAAATAATCTTGGATTTTTTTTTTTTTTTTTCTTCTAATTCTTCTTTTTCTTTTTTGTACCTATAAAAGTATGTTCCGATATAAACACAACAAAAAAAGTAAGTCCCCCTAAATCAAAATGGTATAACTTTTTAACCAAGAGGAATTTTACGAATTTTATTGCATGTGCTTGTAGGTAATTTTTACCAGCTTCCATTTTAGTGAATATTACTGAAATTTGTTATGTCATGCTTCAATGAGCACAGTCAAAAGGCAAAAATGTCACTTTTCAAAAATCACAAGGTTAGTTTCATGACTTTAATTCAATGATATCGGAACAAATTCAAACTTTTCAACAAAAAATATGTTCTGATGGCTTGTTGCACTTAATTTCTGACACATCAAACCACTTTTGCATTAAATTTCACGGTTGGATGAGCATGAGGTAACATTTACCAAAACTGTATTTTTTACACACTTTTAATTTTCAAAATTATTTATTATGACAGAATATGCAACCTGAAAGAGTGTTTTAAACAATGTCAATCAATTCACGGTTGAATGAACACATAATAAAACACAAAAAAGAATATTTCCAAATTTATTAGGTAAGTATTTTTCCCTTTTGTGTAATGAAAATCCTTTTATCAACAATTTTTTTGTTATGTGTATATGTCAAATAAAGTTTTCAAATCATGCTATGGCAATTTATAAAAAATTCACGCTTCAGTGAACACTTGATACGTGAAAAGCCAGTTTTTCGTTTGTGGACTAAAATCCAATTGTTTACTTTGGATAATTGTAACAGACCTTCTTGGATAGTTGATTTTATTTGAGTTTCACGAAAATTCCAGTGTTTTATGCTTCAGTGAGCAGAAGATATTAAAAAAATATGCATATAAGAAGAAATTTCAGAGCTTTGGCCCCTCTCCATGCCTTATCAGATTCTCAATTTAGCACTTGTTCCTGTTGGTATGTACCACCATGAAGTTGTGTGCCAAGTTTCGTGAAAAAACTCTCTGTAGAATTAACAAAAATTATCAATGAAATTAAGCCGAATTCCAATTTTGTTGAAATTTTGATTTTCTCTCCATTGACATTGTGTACAGTCTCGAGGCAAAAACAAAAGCAAAATCAACAAAATGAAACTTTTTAACAAAAAGGTGTTGAGTAATATTATTTAGCAGTTATGTTTGTACACTCATTGACTAATTTATGTGCGAATATGAAATAAAACAATTGCGTTATGCATGAATAAACACACATTAAAGGCAAATTTGTCATGACAAAAGTAACAAAACTCACATTTAAATTGTGCTCGCTCGTCCATGACATGACGAGTAGTGCTCATGTTCTCACAAAATGTGTCGATAATGTTGATGGCAATTCTTTAAATAAAATTGTTGGATTTTACCATTTTTAGAGGCCTGAACATAATTTTTAAAATTGTGCTCACTCATCCATGAAAAATAGTGAAATGTATCGGGATTAGTGATGGATGGTCAAATTTTGGATGATAAAACCACCAAAACAACTCAACACAAGGTAAAAAGAACATTTTCACAAAATTGTTATTTTTACAGACCAAAAAATGACCCATGTGACTTTTGAAAATGTCCATTTTAGCTTTAAACGTTGATCACACATGCATGTCTCAAGTGATCGATGTTATTTTTTCACAGAAGGTACTCAATAAGTGTAGAAAACCCCCCTCCAAATTATTGTGCTCAAAACAAGCCCGTTCAAAAATTACATCAATTTGATTAGGGGGGACTTACTTTTTTTTGTTGTGTATAGAATAGCTTCCTGTCTTTCATTATTTTCCTTTCGGTTTCAGACCTAGGCAATTAACATGATTAATGCCTTCTGTTTCGGTGACTTGGACTGTGTTGATTCTCCTGCCCGTACTTTTCTAGTAAGTGGCGGATCCAAGCGGGGATTGAGGGGGGGGGGCACGTCCCCTCTTTTTTAGAGAGAGAATTACACATTTATTATACGCATGTATTACTAAAACTCATATCTAGGAAAATTCCCTTTCTGCGCCCATTTATTTTCAAATTTTCCGTTTGCGCCCCTCCATTTCCAGGTCCTATGAAGGAATGTCGTTGCCTCCTTTGACTTATTTTCCCTTTATTTTTTTCATGTCGGTATTATATCCTATGTGCCTTCTTTTCTTACTTTACAATATGCCCATAAACGTAAGTTGAAATCTATTACTAAAAAGTACACATGTGCAGAACATTTTTAAATATAGCCATTTAATGACCCCTATCACAAACAAATAATAACAATGTGAAAAAAAAATACACAAGAGTTGAAAAAGTTAATTTTATACTCCGTTCTAAAAGCTGACTTCAAATAACTTACCGCGAACTTTCGTATTACACTGCAGTTGAGGATCCGGATTCCATTAGAGGGGGGGGGGGGGGGGGGGGGGGGGGAGGGGGGGGGGGGGGGGGCAAAGTTTGGATTTTTCATTTAGAAAATTTATTATTTATATTTTGTATCTTTTTTGGGGGGGAGGAGAGGGCAGGTGAGTGGGAGGGTAGCGAGGGTGATGGTCCGGGGGGGGGTTGGGTGTGGTTGGGTTGACGTTAACATTTCTTAAAGGAAACCAAAACCCAAGAAAATGATCACTTTCATATGAAAAAGCATAATGAGAGGAGCAATTTAAAAAAAGTTTCATCAAAATCGGTTATAAAATAAGAGAGTTATGGAAGTCTGAAATGTCTCGTTTTACCTTCTATGGGGATCCTCAAATTGGCAACATTGGCTTCAAAATGCCCGATTTTATGGACAACTCTCCGTTGGTTTTGTACACAAATTTTCAGATTTTCCCTATTTTCTTTTAAAATATGTCTTACCTCCTTCTGAGCTCAACATATGTTGTGTGAAATATATTTTTCTATGACATATTTTGAGCTCAGAAGTAAAGAAGACATATTTTGAAAGAAAATGGGGGAAATCTGAAAATTTGTGCACCAAAAAAAATTGAGAGTTGTCTATAAAATCGGCCATTTTGAAGCCGATGTTGCCAGTTTGAGGTTCCCCATAGAAGGTAAAACGAGACTTTTCAAACTTCAATAACTTTCTTATTTTATAACCGATTTTGATAAAACTTTTTAAAAATTGCTCCTCTGATTGTGCTCTTTCTTATAAAAAATGATTATTTCCTTGGGTATTGGTCCCCTTTAAGGCCCAGCCGTCAAGGAGGTCATAGGGATAATTTCAGTCGGTAAATCGGGTGTCACCATATTTTTTTCTTCTTTTTTCCCCTTTTTTTCTGTGGGGAGGGGCCGTCGAGACCCCTGGATCCGCGCCTGCACTGTACCGTGTTATGTGCATTCTCATCCGTTGCCGCATTGAATGTTTAGGCCCTTCAATCACTTTATATACCCAGGCATTATGTTTTCATGTAATGAATTTTAGTACTAGAAGGGGTGAACCTAAAAAGTACCATTTTAATTCTCTGAGCGCGAGTCACCTCAGAATGTTTATGTGACCTGCGTTTATTTGTCTTTAAATGTAGGGTACATGCAGGTAATATGGGCCAGCAGGTAATATGGGCCACCTGAAGCAAATCATGTTGTGACCGTCGACCGGTGACCGGTGACCGGTGTGAGCACCATAATGTTGTTCATATGAACTATATACGAAAATATATCGTCGTGAGAGCATCTGATGGCGAAATTTCTCTAAGAAAATTGCTGAAAATCAACAAGGTAGGTAAAACTTACGGCATTTTTTTTACCCTGATGTAAAATTTGATATTTCACAGAATGTGATGGTGAAAGAGTGTTTGAGGGGGTCACCTCAATTGTTTTGTATATTTAGTAAGCTTATAGCTTCATTTTGATCATACTAGCGTGTACAGGTCAATTTGTTGTAGTGAAGGGGTGCAATGTGGCATTGAATGCTTGCCTGACACAGCAACATTAGTGCAGGTAATATGGGCCATCCAAAATGGCGGAAATGATTCTGGTACTTAGTATTGGGATGAGGCATCAATCTCTTTGCTACGATTTTTTTTGGGTATATTCACAGTATATAATTAATATAAATAACTTATTGTAGGCCTATGTTGACTTGTATAAAGGAAATAATATTTAAATGATATTTAAAAAAGAAATAATATACAAAATAAAAAACAATGAAATATATAGTCAATGTATTTACTGAAGGGTCTTACAATTTCAAATGATATCTTAAATTTAATGATTTTCAACATTTTAAGCAAATTCCAGACATGGTAGAGTCACTGTAGTTTTTAAAACATACATTAAATACATGTGCCCATATTACCTGCACATGCAGGTAATAATGGCACTTTGGTAATGACGTCAACATTTGAATATTGCAGACAGGGGGGTTGGTGATAATTGTTTTTCTTCACAATAAAATTTAGAGCAGTAGTTGTTGATTCATATAAACAAAGATTAGACTGTGTGTCATTTTGTAATTTTATGCAAATTAGGCAAATGAGCTTAGGGGGCCCATATTACCTGCATGTACCCTAAAAGTGTGTTCAATGTCCAGTTTCAAATTTATACGCCAACATGAATCATGATACAAAACGCAATTACAAAACGCTGATATAAAGAAAAACAAAGAGGGTGTTCATTGTCCCCCATCCCCGGTCGTAAAAATAAACGTGTTTCAAATCTCAATTTATATTTAAACGCCGAAAATTTAAACGCCGAAAAAGATGCGTTTACAAACACAATCAGCTTCAATTTTACGACCTTGAGCATCGCGATTGCAACGAAATGCGACACTGAACAGGATTGAGTTTTCAAACGTGTTTAAATGTGCTCTCGCAATGGAAGCTTCCGATGCAATTGAAAAAGGAGAAGATATTTGTTTTTTGAGAGTGGGGAATTTAAAGGAGAAGGAAACCCTAAGATTCAATTAAATTATATAAAACAGAAAAATCAAAGAAAAAGATCAATGAAAGTTTGAGAAAAATTGAATAGATAATAAGAAAGTTATGAGCATTTGAATGTTGGGATCACTAATGCTATAGAGATCCTCACACTGGCAACAGGCCCAAAATATATGATGTCATACATGAACAACTCTCCCATTTAGTGTACAGAAAAATACCCAAAATATTGCTTTTTTTTCCTCTTTCTAATTGTAGTACAGATTCTTTGTTTATTATTATATTTTGTAAAACCTGTATTACATGTCCTCCCACAAAAAGAATACCAGATCTACTGACAGAATTGTTGAAAAAGACAATTTAAGTGAAATATGTACAAACGTAATGGCGAAGTTGTTCATGTATGACATCACAAATCTTGGGACCGTTGCCAGTTTGAGGATCTCCATAGCAGTAGTGATCATAACATTCAAATTCTCATAACTTTCTTATTATTTATTCATTTTTTCTCAAACCTTCGTTGATCTGTTTCTTTGATTTTTCTGTTTTTATATAACTTGACTGATTCCTTGAGTTTCATTCCCCTTTAAAGACGATCGACGTATAAACACGTTTAAATTTTGGACACTGAACGGTGCACCGCTGATCGCGTTTGTGTTTGTGTTTTGTGATTGCGTTTTGTATCATGATTCATGTTGGCGTTTAAATTTGGAACTGGACATTGAACACACTCTCGTATCTATAATTCTTTTAAAGTTTTAAAAAGAGGAGCAATTTCTTAATTCATGGTCGTTCTTGTAACTATGGAATCGTTTCTTCTTTTCACTTCGTCTCTCTCCTCACACCCCCTATCTATTTTTTGTTTTCTCTCTCTCTCTCTCTCCTCCCCTCTCTCTCTTTCTCTCTCTCTCCCTCTCTCTCTTTCTCTCTCTCTCTCTCTCTCTCTTTCTCTTTCTCTTTCTCTCGCACACACACAAACACACACAACCATCCACACCCACTCACACATACGAACACATCCCCACACTCACTTAGCACAATCTCTCTCTCTCTCTTTCTCTTTCTCTCGCACACACACAAACACACACAACCATCCACACCCACACGCACATACGAACATCCCCACGCTCACTCAACACAATCTCTCTCTCTTTCTATCTCTCTCTCTCTCTCTCTCTCTCTCTCTTTGTCTGTCTGTCTGTCTCTCTACCCTCTCCTATGCCCCTCGATCTCTATATATCCAGGGATCGTAATGAAGAACAATGGTATCTCCCTATACTTTATGCGGCGGTCACAACTCGCCGCACCTTCGACGTGCAACTCCCTACGAAGGATTTCGTAGAAAAATCGTGCAGCGCAGGTACCTCGCAGGCACGTTGCTTGTACGACATGCAGGAAGTTTTTTTCCAATACCCTTACTACAGAAACGCAGGAATCGCAAAAATAGATCAAAGACTTGTGCATGCAACGTGCAATCAACGCAGGCTACGTTGATGGCACGTGTCCCGTAGCCTACGACGAGTTGTGAGCGCCGCATGAATTTTAGTTGTGAATAACCCAAAAATCCATAGTAGGCTACATGAAGAGTGGAATTAGTATTTAAGTCACAAAATACTAGTTTTGACAATAAGGAGTTTGGATATTTCGAAATAGAGTGCACATCACAAAGTTAGCAAAGTAGTCAAATTGCTGCAGGAGCCCGAAGTCACGCGAGAGGGCTTAAAAGACTATAAATGATAATATATACGTGAAGTGATCTAAATTTGTTGCCTTTCTTGTTACGGTATACGGAAATGATAAGACGACAATAAAAGGTAAATCCACACAAAGAAATTCCTTTATTATACAAAAAGGAAGGATCATGTAGTTCATGTGCACGACTACATTAACAATATGTTTGCACATGCATGATTGATAGGACACCTTCTTGTGAGTTTACATGCAAAGGATTATCGGTAGTCTGCAAGAGACATTGGTTTTAGTCTTGGCCATTACAAGTTTACAAGTAAGTACTTATGCCTTCTCTGTACATTTTGATTATGATTATGATTGAAAGGAACAATAGGAAGATTCATACTAAATCTCAGCATATTAGCCGACCAAGAAACTTTTTTATGTTAAATTATTGAAAAATTGAAAAAAAAATGTTCAACTTCGTTTTTTTCAGACCATAAAACACCAACATTGTACGGTGCATATTGACACAAGTAGAAATGGCATACCGGATTTGTTTCATTAACCTATTCTTCCGACTTTTAGAGTAACATGATGGAATATCATTTTTTACATAACCCACCAGCTAGTGAAAGGCAAGGGGCTATCTACACGTTTCAGCAAGACCCCAACTGCTAGAATATGTTATATTCAATAGGCCCTATAATGTTCCTTATAGGGTGCTATCTCACTTCGCGGAGACGTTTTCGCGACAGAATAGAATATTTCGTCTCCGCGACGGATAAAAAGTATTAGAGACGTCTCCGAGACGTCTCCACGACAATTTATGAAAAAAAAAAAAATCTGAAGTAGTCCGAAATCCGTTTCCGAGAGGTCTCCAATTTTTTATTTTCTATTCTGTCGCGGAGACGTCTCCGCGAAGTGAGAAACCAGCCTTAGTTTTCTGATTTTTGTTGTAACTGACATGGCACATAGGTATGCTAAAACCACAGAAATGGGCTATCCACCGAATTTTCATCTTAGAGGGTATTATGTTTCATTGACTTTTCACAAAAATAAAAACAAACAACAAACAATACCGCCATAAAACTGAGTGAATATTAATTCTGCAAAGTATTTTTCAACTTGTTTGTCTTATATTGTCTAATTGCTTATGGTTATTTAGTCCTTCCTCGGCAAAATAATGATACGTATTTTATTTTTTATTTTTTTAAATTTTTTTTTGATGAAGTATTATATTTTGACAAGTTATCATCTCGTATTTCTTAAAAATAATAATTCATATAGAATTGTTTAATCGTGACTCATTGTCAGTAGATTATATTATTGTATCCTATTTTAGTTTATCATCAAAGGAAAAATGCTGTAATTATTATATTCAGAATATTATATGCAGAAGAAAAATCAAACAAATCAAATCAAATCTTATCTTTAAGTGGACGACCAGGTGCTTTCTCCAAACCCAGATGAGCGAGTTTCCTGTGGATGCGGGCGATGGGTCGTACTGTCCGGTATCTTCTTTATATCTGTTCTGGAGGTTGGATCTACCAGAACCCTTTCTCTCTTCTTAGATGATCTTTCAAATCAGTTTGATACAAATACAGCTTATATCGGAGCTATCTTCGGTGTTGCAACTGGAATGCCATATATTTTAGGTAGGAATACAGTACTAGCAATTGTGGCGGATACAGCATTTCAGGATGGGGAGGGGGGGGGGGGGGGGGGGGGGCGCCGACGCCGAAAACTCAGCGAAAGACGCAGCGCGTTCCCAGCCGATGAGTGCTGCGTTAAAACACCCAGTTTGCGTTTTGTATGCGCGCAAATGTAATTCTTATTTGATGTACGTGTGTGCTGGCAGTTGTGACACAACTCCAGGAAAGACAAAGTTAATTTTTTGATATTTCAGACTTTTCTGGATCAAATCACATAAACATGAAATCAATTCGAAATAATATATTAACAATGTACTCAATTTCGTTCCAGCTGACAAAGTAGTTACATATCCAAAACTCTTTCCCTCAAGAACCATATATGTAGCCTTTTCAAAAGTGTACAGTTCTTTCTGGGACACATTGTATATATAAAGCATTTATCCTCAACTAACATTGTGACACAAAAAATCCCGAAAATAACGAATGCTTCAGTGAGCAATGCTCACTTTGGTTAAGGACACAAAAATTAGCCTGCACATGAATTAGCTATTCATTTATCACCTGGATATAGCCAGCCATGAGGGATCAAAAGCAATAATGGAATAAATCGATTAACAAAGACAATAATAAACTGAAGTCAAAGCAAAAATCAATGATATGAAAACAAAACGGTGGAACAATACATTTTTGCATAATATTGATTGTTTATTTCTGACTTTCGGTATATCTTTGACTCTGTTAGCTGATTAATTCAATTATAAATTTTGACTCCTTTATGGCGGTCCATAACCAGGTGATAAATGAATAGCGAATTCCTGCGTAGTCTAATATTTGTGTCCTTTACAAAAGTGGACATTTCTCACTGAGCAATGCGTTATTTCGGATTTTTCTTGTTGTGTGTGTGTGTTATAATGATAGTTAAGGATGAGCTTTATCTACATATAAATCTTTCCTCAAAGAATAAATAATATGTTTTATTTGGTAGCCATTTCAAAAGTGTATAGTTCCTTTTGGGACGCACTATATATATATATATATATATATATATATATAAATATATACTATATATATATACATATATATATATATATATATATATATATATATATATATATATATATATATATATATATATATATGGTCGATTCCAGCGAAAAGTGTACACGGCGAAAAAGTTTAGTCAAAATTTAGAACCTCTTTGATGATTTAGTCCTTTGACCCACTAAAAGTCAACATATCAACCTATCCGTGTGATAAATTGCCACGCTTAATCTCCCAAATTGACTTTGTGGCAGAGGGGTAAAGTGAAACATATTTTTTTGCATGTTACCTACGAATACACGTGCGCTAATTTGATACAGTCAGGATTTTGCCTCCTTATATACATTTTCCTTCCAAATATGTCATTCCATTCCATCGATAAGATTCTAACAATAGTTAAAATCGGTAAGAGCAGGGCTTGTGCTCCTAATTTTTTTGTATTTGCCATATCTCATTAAAGTTATAGTTTTAAGACAATCTGTTTGAAAAACATGGGGTTGTGTCGGTTTGCATTGTTTAATCTTCACGACGCTAATTAATATATGTCATATCTTACTGAAAGAAAAGAGAATGACTCCTCATTAAAACCCTAAGAAAATTGGAATCCGCCCATTACTTTTGTTTATAGAGCTAGAAGAGGTAGAAACATATGTATTCGTAGGTAACAGCTAATGTATTCGTAGGTAACATAGGTATAACTGGCTTATATGTATATTTTAAACTATTTGTTTGGATCCGATTGATATAATAATCTCGTAGGGGTATCAAACTAATTGTTTCTTGTGAAAAATATCTTTCTCATCCAATATGTGGGAACATACTGCCAAGTATTAGGGAAACACTAACTTTTAACCAAAAACGTCAATATTTGTCCTGTTTATCGTATGTTTATATCATTGAATCAACTGGTACTAGTAAGTGTAAGGTATTTTTCTCTACATTGTGCTTATAACAAGCATAAAAACCGATTAAAATGATAAACGTCTAAACTAAAAGATTCACACGTGAGAATAATATATTGCGAATATTTATTAATAGCATCAGCCCCTAGCCACCAATAAAAAATGAATACGATATCTTCTGTCTAACATAAATACTTTAACATAATTCGAAAAAAAAAAATGTTAATCAAACGTCTTTCAACGAACATTACATTATAGATGTAGAGCACTTTTTTTAATGATTCACCAACTGGTATAGGCATTCTTTCCTCACGTTTATTCTGAAATCATATTTACATAAGCATGAAACCATAAACCAATAAACGAACAAAATATTAGCTATATTTCATTTTTAAATCTAAATATTCATTATACCCTTCCTTTAAATAATAATAAAAAATGTTGTATTGTATCGTTGTATATATCTAGGCACTTACATGCACATATGATTATCCCATTCTGTTATCTTATTCCAATGATACTATTTGTGGGTAACAGTGAGTGTCTTAAACTGCTTGTGAGTTAAAATATTCATAACTGACTGTTTCTTGATATGATATGAATATTGGAAAGAATTAAAGACCTCTTGTTCGAACGTAACCAAAATGAAAGTATTTTGAGAGAATATAATACGTTAATGACACACATCCAGGCTGAATATCCCAACCAAATTGAATTTCTGCTGCACTGTATGATTAAAGAGAGCGATATACGTCTGCATCTGTCACTTTTACATCATTTTCATTTTCATGCAAAATAAAAATGAAAATGAAGTCAACTTTACTTTAATCAACATGGTTTCGATAACTTATGAAATTATGAGGCCTGAGTAAATACGCATGAAATCCCAATTTGGAAATTAAAGATAACTTAAAGAATGAGGCAAGTTTGCTTTGTATTGAACTCCAGATTGCAATTCATTAATAAGAAACATAAACACCTGATAAATGAAATCTAAAAAAAGGATAAGTCGTAAAAAAAAATCAACGTTTAGTTTTGTTTTTATTTTTTTATAAGTAATGAAATCCATCTCAGTAAATATTATTCATTTCGTATTTTGAAATAAAATTAGAGAAGGTTAATTCACATCTGTTATGTATAGATTGTGTCAATCGGCAAACGTGCCTTGAATGAAGTAGGAAAAAAAGATTTGTTAATCCCGAATAATGCAATAAGTTATAATTTGGGGCACTTTACTTCAAATCTGATAATCACCAATAAATAAAATAACTTATATTATTGGGTCCAAACGATGTCCCCAATATCTATTGGGACTATTCCTCCCTTTCCTATAAAGAAAAAGCAATGTGAGGTTAATTGTAAAGCCGAAAATGACAGTTACGTTACATTGTTACCTACGAATACACGTGACACCACTGCAGGAAATGCTATCCCATGTTTTTATTTATTCCTAAAAAGCTATAATTATTTTTGTAATTAAATTTGAAAGAGTTTCCCCACTTGATAAGCGCTACGAAATATATTAAACTTGATAATAACATTGTTTCAGAGGAAAATTACTTCTCAACGATAATATTAAAAATATAAATTATTTACATTAATAAGGAAAATGTCGAAACACAATGAAAACATAAGATTCTAAACAAGAAAATTATCACACAATATCCTATCTATATGACAAATGAAACTACAAAAGTTTGTAACTTTAGTATCAAGACAAATTACTAAAATATATGCCAGAAACACGCTATGCATACTTGTATTCGTAGGTAACATTCGGTATGTCAAATGTTACCTACGAATACAGCACTTATAAGGCAATATCTCAAAAACCTATTGTTCAAGAATGATAAAAGTTTACACACGTCAGCAAGACATCGTTTGTCAACTTTCCCTACAATATTTGTCACTAATCCCTTAAGGTATAGAAATGGCAGTGGTTTATAGGTGTATTCGTAGGTATATATCTAGTATGGTTTATAAGCTTTTAAAAAAGCTGTATTCGTAGGTAACATTCAAATTTACCACTCGAAAAAAAATTCCAGAGATTGTTTGGATTGCCCTATATTATTCAAATTTGGTACAATTTCTCCTGAGATGTGTGCCATCCTAAAATACAACTTGAATCTAAATTATTTGATGATTTTCTTTAAAAAGTTTGGTCGCGAAAAAAAAAATTAAGTTTTGGCCCAAAATGGCATGTTTTTAAATCGTTAAAAAAAAGTTCACTTCAAATGAAGTTGGAACAAATGCGGCACGAATAAGTTCACCGGTGTGGATACATAAAACGCAAAATTGAGGTTCCTACATTTAAAAATTTTTTTTTATTGGCCTGAACATGATCAAAAACACCGTGTACACTTTTCGGTGGAATCGACCATATATATATATATATATATATATATATATATATATATATATATATATATATATATATATAACAATAATAATAATAATTTAAAAAATAATAATAAAAAAGATCAAAAATAAATAAATTAATTTAATTTATTTATTTTTGATCTTTTTTATTTTATTTTATTTTTCTATTATTATATGCATATATACAGTGCGTCTCAAAAAGAACTATACACTTTTGAAATGGCTACCAAATAAAACATATTATTTAATTTAAAATTAAATAAACAAAATTAAAACAAAACTATCTGACCTTCTTACAGGTTTACTGAACATACCTCTACTCCGTCGCTTCTCAGTTCGACAGCTTGTAATGGTTGGGAGTATTCTAGCTTCAACAGGATTAATCACTGCTTCATATTCCACCACTAAATTATGGTTAACGGCATCTCTAGTAGTTTATGGTGAGCTTATATAGTGTGTCCCACACAAAAACAATGGCCGGAACCCATACGATCAGAAGAGCAATTCATGTGTTCTAATATGCATTTTTCCCCCCAAAGTTCATTCTTTTATTTCCTTCGACACCAATTTTAGTCGAAAGTGAGAAAATCGATAAAAAAGAAGAATTTGAATTTCAATTGTCAAATTCAAATTGCACAGAGTAAGTTCGCGAAAGGTAATCGCCTTTCTGGAGGTATCAAGTGTGATTCTCTGTACACTGATCTAAGCAAATTAATTTATAGATCAAATTTGTCTTGCTTATCCATGTTTTGCTCTTTCGTATTGTATTATATTAGGTGTCAAGAGAAAGGAGGAAAATGAACTTGAAAATGACCATCAAGTTGTATTGTTTGTGCATGTTCAGCACCCCCGTTCATAAATGCTCCGTGACCCCTGATTAAATCTAATGAGTAGGTGTTGAGATATTTTAAGGATAATATTTTTCATGCAATTAAGATATGAATTTCAATATACTTATCAGCTGACATAGGCATGGGCCAATTTTCCCCCTAGAAAAGTAAATATCTCTTTCATAAACGTATAGAATTATTCTACAGATACCTTGTGATTCTCTTAAAGATTGTTAATTCATTCATCCCTTCTTATTCTTTTACCTTCTGTTCAGGTTTGGGCTACACGTTCATTATTCTACCTATTGATTCTTGTCCAGCCGACTACTTTCCGGATAAATTCGAAATCGCGACAGGAATCAACTTCGCTGGTGCAAGCCTTGGTGTCATGGTACTGCCGTGGATATTCGAGATCTTCATTGGGGTGTACGGCTGGAGGTTTGACATGCTACTGCTTTGGGCCTTCAACACTCATGTTATCGTCTTTGGAGCCCTTATGAAACCTCTGGAGAACAGAAGTGCGGAGCAAGTTGGAAACATATCCCAAAATAATGTTGAGATTGCAGGTCATCTAAATCTTGAGTTTAAAACGGATTCGATAGATAATTTAGAAACAATGAGCATAAACGATCGTATTCAGTCGAACTCTTTTGGAGAAGAGCTACGCAGTGTGGTTGACGAAAATGTGCCATTGGTCGCCCAGAGTGTCGACAAGGCTGCCGGTATTGAGAATGGAGCCGTTTTGCACCGTGACGATGATAATGCGACTTGCTCTTATAATACCGAAGATAGTACGATCGACAATATCCCCTTTAAGCGAATGGAATGTGACAAAAATAAAAAATTTCGGACCAATAATGAACAAGCTAGCCCTTCAACAACTATGAAACCCAGTTCAAATATGAGCAGGGAAGACTCACAAGATGTGATGTCTGTACATTATTGTTTCTTTGGATTTGTTCATGTGTAAGATTCTTTAAAGAATATCCAGTAATGATCATTGTATCCGTGCAGGTGTTTCTCTTTGCTCTAACGTATGGTACCTGGCTTATCTTTACTATCCCCAATGCTGAAGCTAAAGGTCTTCCAGGCGAAAGAGCTGCTCAGCTCTCACTGGCCGGTGGCGTCGCTAACTTCTTCGGCCGACTCACGTACGGGTTCCTCGCTTCAAGGAACTTAGCTAGAATTGAGGTCTGGTATTTCATCTTCAATATTCTATCAGCAATGGCATTCTTTGTTAACTGCGTGGCGAATTCCTTCTGGTTCGCTTCTGTTTGGATTTACAATGGGCTTCAAATGCCCTGCACAGTTGTCCCTTGTCATGAGCGCTGTTGGACCTGAGCACTTTAAAACAGGCGTTGGAATTAATTTCTTGTGTGCTGGCACTGCCTTCTCGATACTTGGATTGATATCTGGTATGTTGTATATTCTTTTTTAATTATTTTGAAATAATGTTCAGGTATTGTTCTTGGAAATTTGTAGATGTTATAACAAAGTGACCATCGCAGATTTTTTTTTAAAACGTTGAATCTTCGTGAATCTTGATTTTAAGCCATAGATCAGATCTAACGCCCTTTACCGACGCGACGGTAATTCCCTTTAAAAGAGTCCGAGTGAATTTCATGGATTTATATAGCTAATATGATTATGTCAGGCAAAATATATGAAGATATTATTTTGAAATCATTCTTCCCATTCGTGTATAAAGCTATTTTATTATTTAAAAAAAAATTATGGCTAATTTGCCGGGAGCTCGACTTTTGACATACAGTACCGCTGGAAAGTTAATGTTACCTGTTACACACTCCTTCAAACCTTCCATACGTTTTGTGTGCAAGTTCTGAAAGAGTGTGTAACAGGTAACATTTACTTTCCAGCATAACCGTAAGACACTTTTATTGTATTATGCAAATTAATTACAATTTTTAGATCTCATTTTCAAGTGATACATATCATTTATCATAATAATTTTTCATCTCAAAATAAATTTAGAATTTGAAAGATTATATATTTAAATTTTTCAAAAAATATACCCCAGCTAAGAAGCTATATCATGAAAAGGAAATGCTAAGGCTGAGTGTAAAATTAACGTTGTTCCTTCTCTCTTTTTTAATTCCCAATTTTATTATTGAAGGAGGTATCTTTGATCGCACTCAATCATACAACATCGCTTACTTCATCATGGGTACTCTAGATATCATGAGAGGCGTTCTAACCATCCTTCCTGTGTGGATGACATTGCTCAGAAGCTCATGATCAGTGGATCCAGGATTTTAGGAAATTTTCCGATTTTAACATGTACAGTCAATGGCTGGTTTTTTAAATTACAGGTGGGGCCGTGTCCCCTGTGCCCCCGCCTGGACCCACCTTTGATGATTGTTCGTCATATCCTGAACAGAAGGGCCACTTGGCCTCAACAAGGGACCCAAAAAAGTTTTCTTTAGCTAACTCAACACACGCGAAATTCTCTTTTAAAATATTATATCATGCTTTATAAACCATGAAAATACCAATGACAGCAATTTAAACCTGAAAAGGGGCCCAGAGCGTAGCCCCATCAAAGGGCGCCCTCTCGAAAGGGGCTTTATTCATTTCTACCTCTCTCTCTCTCTGTCTGTCTCTATTCCATTCTCTCACACAAAAATACACACCCTCACATACACAAACACACACACGCACACACACACACACACACACACACACACACACTCCACAAACACAGAATCTTCTGTATGTCTGTGTGTCTTTCTTTCTCTCTCTCTTTCTCTATGTATACCATTTAGCCTAATATCCACAAGACATGAAAGTATCAATAATGATAAACATGACATTATATCGGACACTGATCATCATTATTTTTAAACTATTTTTATTACAAAAAAAAAACCAAACAAAAACAAAACAAAACAAAAAAAAACGAAACGTCGATATTCGTTAAAAAAGAACTGACAACAATGTTTATAAATATGACAATATATCAAATATATATTTTTTTTCTGGATCAAATTTTCAATTTTAGGATAACAATTTCCGAACCCTTTGACGCATGAAGATGTTTAAATGACGGTTTCATGTGTGACGCGTGTACACATAATATAGGAGCAGAATATTGTATTCATTAACTATTTTTAAAGTATCATAGCTTGTTTGTAAAATATTACTACAGTCTATGTACAATTTTCCTATGTCGTCTTCTCAAATGATATGTGTATGAAGTATTATATAAAAGCCGAAAGATTTTTCTTGCTGATAAACTTTATTTTGTATATTTGCTTTTGAAAAAGAAAAGTTAAGACCGGTTTTGTGCGATAAGGAAATGGTTTGAAGCATTGGTGCAGTCTGTAACCAAACAATTATGTTTGAAATCTGCATAATGCTTTAGACAAAATAGATTTTTCATAATTGTGTATAACTAATCATGTGTCAACAAATCACCAAACGAGAAGAGTAAATACCAAAGATTATTAGGTTCTGATTAATCTTCAAACTGTATTCACATAACTCATTTTAAACCGCTTAATGGTACATATTTCAAAACTTTGTAGAGTATAAGATAAATATATATTCTTGTTTATATCTCTTATATATATTTGCAGAAAGACAATAGGTATTATTTTTTATATCCATAATTATTAGACCGTCATAATTACACAACATGTACAGGTAGCTGACGAAAACTCTGCTTTCATCAGACGTGTGTTCGGGTCATATATTCTGGATGGTATACACACTTGGACATAAAGGTGCACAAATGGTGCAACTTTGCAGCTATAGAAATTGAAAAAAAAAATGCAACACTACAGTCTGTGTAAAAAAAAAATGGTACAGTCGGGGAAAAAATAATTTAGGTGTGAAATCTTTGCATATTATGTGTGTTTGTGGTATCAAATTAAAGCCAAATGACTTTTCTTGTTGATGCGCTTTGTCCTGTCTAATTTGCTTTCGTAGAACAAAAGTTATGCTAAGTTTTGTGCGACAAGGAACAAATCGAAATCACGCACTTCTATTGTTCTGGAGCGCTGAATTCACGGTCATTATGCGAAATCATACACAAAGGCATGGGACGGCGTGCGAAAAATGGATTTTCCTTGATTGTAGAAAATTAGTCATATCTAAAAAAATACTGCACCAAGTGTGATGAAAAAAATTGCAGATGAAAGTCTGATTACCCTGCTTTATGAAAGTACTAAAAATACCAGGCTGTGATTAATCTTCATGCTATAGAAAAATGTTTTCCACTTGTACCATTTTATTTGACACAGACTGTATAAGCACCTTTTAGGGTGCAATCTTGTATATAAGAGGGTGTAATTTGACACCTTATAGGACTAATGCGCCATTTACACATTCAATTTACCCATTCAATCGGAAAGGTGGGGAAAATATTAAAGCAATCTTTACATTGAAGTTAATTCATTGGATATTTATACATGTACATGAATATGATGGAGGTGAAAAAGACATAATAAATGGTAAGGAGCGGCTGGCGGAAGAGTGTGACAGATTTTGTTAAGGCACATAAACGCCATTTTAGGCATGAAATAAAAAACTCTTTATATCCATCTGCCAGCCGTATTGCCACGAATCATTACGATTTTTTTAAAATCGAAATCAAATGTAAATAATACGAAGACATTAGAAGCAGGAAATAAAGGGCTGATTAAAACCAATGTATACAATAACTTTACTATAAAGAAAGGGAAATGCAGACACCAAAATAATGAACACAAGTTCACAAAAGTCTTATTTTAAAGCTGTATATAAATTACAAATATGAAAGTAAATGGTGGAAAATATCCTTATTCATAGCCCCCACCCCTAGATGAAGAGGGCTCCCACCATCATAAATATTGATGAAAGAATCATAACGGATGGGGTCATTATCTTTGCTCCTGATGTCGTCATGCTCATCGTCATGCTCATCGTCTCCATCCCCATAGTATCGTTCTCGATGCTAACGTAGACGAACTTGATTTGATCACCGTCCGACAGTTGGGTCATTGACAGATCTAGTGAAAATGATGATAATGATCGCATTATTATTATTGTTGTTGTTATTACTATTATAATTATGGTGGTATCATTATTATATGTTTTCCCGGTCAATTTTAAACTTTTTGCAATCAATTTCGTTAGTGTTCATTCAATTTAGACCATACCTATTGAAGCTGAGCTATCGGTCATTCAAATTAACACAAAAAGCAAGCGATTTCGATAATGAGCTTTCAATTTCATTTTTGAGCAATCAAAACTGTTTTTGAATGATCAATTTCGTTTAAAAGCGTAAAATTCAAAATTAGTTACGTATCAACGAATTTTAATGACGATTGACGAATACGTTTTAAAATTTGTCGCTGGAAATGTCAATTTGATTGCAGATAGTTTAAATTGACGGGGAAAACCTATTTATGAAATTTAATTCAAATCTTTATGCCATACTTATAAAAGCTTTACACAAATGATGTAAAACTTCAAAAGCGAAATACGCATTCATAATGATATTTGTTATTGCGATGAGAGTAACAATCTCACATGTGTCAAATCAATATGGAGGGGCAAAAAGTGGAAAACAATTTTGTAATTTTGCTCTAAATCATTATCATTGTTCAGAACTCTTACTGGTGGTGATGGTGAAATCCTGAATATGCAACTAACTTGGTCTACATAACAAAATAATTTAAAAATCAATGTGTTACCTCTCGGTAGTGTCATGTTCGTTTTGACGTTGAATGGAGTCCAAGCTTTTTTGCAACAGTTGCTAACGTTGTTCAATTTCATCACAGTCATGTCATCGGACAGGACAACGCTTGAAAAAAAAAAATGAAACAATAATTAACGATCAGCAAACAATACATACATGTACATTTTATTTCTTAATACAATGAAATTTAGATCCTGCAGTGCATGGTTTAATTTAACTTTGAAATAGGGTATGTAATGTATATTTGTTTGTTTGTTTGTTTGTTTCTTTGTTTGTTTTTGTTTTTGTTTTTTTTTTACAACCATTTAACATAATTTTAATATAACAAAATAAACTGAAGTCACAGCAACAATCAATGATATGAAAACGAAACGGTGAAAAACTACATTTTGCATGATATTGATTGTTTATTTCTAACTTTTGATATATCTTTTACTCTGTTAGATGATTCATTCCAGTATTTCTGTGAATCCTTCTTGGCATGCCATACTCAGGTGATAAATGAATAGCGAATTCCTGCGCAGACTATTTTTGTGTCCATCATAAAAGTGGGCATTGCTCATTGAAGAATGCGTTATTTTCGGAATTGTTTGTGTCATAATGATAGTTGAGAATATAGCTTTATATACATCTAAACCATTTCCTCAAGAATCTTATATTGTCAAAAGTGTATAGATCTTTTTGGGACGCACTGTAGTAATTATATCTTTGTTGTATCGTAATTTGAAGAATTGCAAAAGATATTTCAACTTGATTTCCTGTAGTACTAATTAGAGGAATCAATACTATTTTCTTCAATATATATGAACCCTGTCATACACGCATTGTTTTATTTTGTTTGAAGGTGATCTTCAAGTGCAGATAGCTCAATTTATGACGTCATAAATCAACTGAAAATGACATATATTTCTTGCTATATTAACGCCTGTCTATATGGCGCCTCGTATTTTTCTGTTCTCGCCATAATAATACTCTGCAAAGATCAAAACAAGGGCGTCAAAAATATAGTAAGGGTCATCCTCATGAACATAGAGATTTTTTTTCTAGGTTGAAACTCCTTAGTGTGGAACGATCGCACTTTCATTCCAAAGTTGTTTGCATTAGTGTCTTCATGCCTTAGTTAAGCGCCTCACAGCTGCTTAACACCTCTCCTATATTTTTCTTCTGAAACCACGATTTGATCAATACCATGTGCTGATTTTAATATTGGTGTTCAAGTTATGTCATTGTGATTCTACTGGACTAATTTCATCAAGAATTATATGTGGATTATCTCGTATTCTTCGAAGTAAGTTTTTGGATTTTATCATTTTGGAGTGCAAGTGGGAAGCCATATCTTCTACACACAGGCCCTGCCCAGTGGACCATGGGACAGAAATCTATGTAAGGCTCTCATCTTGATAATGGTCTTGGTCAACAAAAGGACAATAGATCTCATTCATGTTGCACTCTTGATAATCCCTGCCCTTCTTTTCAGCACTGGACATAGTGACAATGAAAGCTTTGTCAACAGTTACTTTGGAGCCCACTTACAATCTAAAAGGGTGAGGTACATTGGTCACCGGATTCTATATTACAGAAATGCTGATTGCACTTTTCAAGAAGAACTCTTGCTAAGTGGAGACATACAGCCCAATCCTGGACCACAGGTGAATGATAGTGGCCAATCGCTCAAGCCTAATGATTACAATCATGGTAATGCTCAACAGAATGACCTTGGAGACTCGGGCAACAAGATCAGGTATGACAGAAAAACACTTCTTGACATGCACAGCCTACATTATAAAGTAGACCCTGCTACCTGGAAGACACTAAATGATCTTAAACTGTGTACAAAGCCTCGTACTAAAAGAGGGAAAAAGGAGGGAAACGTCGAACACCCAAGGTTCCTATACAAAACGTCACCCAAGACCGTGATAATCAGTCCATGTTTGCATTGTGGAATGCAAGGTCCATCAAGCCGAAAGTCCCAATGCTATGTGATTTGGTAATTGATGATCACATTGATATCCTAGCAGTAACAGAAACATGGCTGACAGGGGATGACCGGGACAATTCTTGTCTAGCTGACTTGGCCACTACTCTTCCAAACTATAGGTGGTTACATAAGCCCCGTGCAGATCGACAAGGCGGTGGAGTAGGAGTCTGTATCAAAAAAGGTTTCAGAGTGCACGAGTACCCCATCAAGCCTTTTTCGTCTTTTGAATACATCGATTTGTTACTAACCTCCAGTGATAATCTACCATTGAGATTAGTGGTGGTTTATCGTCCTCAACGAACGGTTACAGGGGAGTGGCACTGAATTCTTTCTTGACTGAATTTGCATCATTTTTGGAATCAATAGTTTCAGTCCCACATCGTGTTTTAATTGTGGGAGATTTCAACTACCATATGTAGATGATGCATCAGATGTGACTGCTGCTAGATTTATTGACTTAGTTAATTAATCCCTAAATCTGAAACAGCATGTTGATTTGACTACACACCGTGACGGACATACACTTGATCTCATTCTGTCTCGTGAGACTGACAGTT
>CALNVZ010000649.1:24075706-24096426 GCA_940671915.1 Paracentrotus lividus
ATCATTCACAGTTTTAAATGGACCCATACAAACACCCAAAAATAGGCAATTTTAGAATTACGAAGAGAGATTGTATAATTTATGCACTAGAAGCATCTCAAAACATTGGTATTTGATTTATTTATATTCTTTGGGCATGTGTCAATGATCCTATGGCATTTTCTTTACAATTCAGCTTCAGTGAGCATGTGAGACTGGAAAGCCCTTTTCTCACGTACGGGACTAAAATTCAAATTCTTACTTTGATTGAATATAAACAATTCTTTTTTCGGGGAGCACATTGAATTTTATTTTCAGGAAAAATCCGCGATGTTTGCACGGCCTCAGTGGGCACAAGATAAAAAAAAATCATGCAGAATGAGAAAAAGTTTGGGGCTCGTCATGGTCAGTGTGTGCCAGTTTCGTGACATAACATACAAGTAGAATGCAAACAATAATGCATCAATGAAAAATTGGCCGAAATTTCCACATTGTTCATGATTTTGAATGGACATTGCTTGCATATACTTCCAAAACAGGAATTCCCTCATACTTGATCGATTATATCATGGCAAAGAAGTAAAAATCGCAGTTTGGGCATTTTTTGCTGCATGCTCACTAAACCATAAAATGTGACGCAAATGTCTTTTCCGTATATTGGGAAGCACGTTTTGCATACATTCTGACGTGTAAAATGTTTAAAATCTGAAAATTGGTCCGTTATCATTGAATCAAAGCTGCCATTTTAGGCTTGCGAACTTCAAAAAATGACATTTTTGCATTCAACCATTGCTCATTGAAGCATGACTTGATGATTTTCCCTAAAATTCGCTCCCATTGTTGCTACTTAAATTCCCTACATGGACATATAATTCGATTTTTAAAATTCCTCCTGGTTCAAAAATTATTGATATCTGAAATAGGGGGAACTTTCCTTTTGTGTTGTGTTTATTAATATATACATATTACGATAAGTATATTAATAAGACTATCTTTGAAATAACATACAGCCAATGAGAGACCACAAAAAGTGGGGATTAGTTCGGTCTCGATTATGATTACATATTTCACTAAATGATTTCACAGGGATCAACAATGATTATTAATGCTTAATTACTGGTATTAAATTGTATATTTCATTTAGGTCCATAATTTGATTTTTTTTTTTAAAAGAGCGCACGCATGACTAATTTTTACCGACAGGGGTCGCTATTCCTTCCGCATCGAAGATTGCCCAGAAATATCCATCAACTCCCGTGACACCATTCACTGTGGTGATGAAATGACCGTACATTGGATCCAGGGTTTTATTGAATCTAAAACAGCAAACCAAAGAGAAAAAAGGACAAATATTCATTAGAAAAGGACATAAATCTTCAATTTATTAAATAAAAAGAGATTGTTTGTGAAAGTGTAGGTGAAGCGATCAGACATAGACAGAATAGCTAAACCTTCTAACCCCCCCCCCATGTCTTGTTTTTCTCTTCCCGATGCTACCCATATTTTAGTTGTGCCCCGCCCCGATTTTGGAGTTGGTGGCTATATATATGAATTATAATTTCGGCTTACGTGAAATTATCTCCATGCTGCTGACTAGCTGCAATCATGCCTTGCCAAAGGTTAGCCCCATATGGCACCTCATATTGCATCCTACAGATAGTCGTGCCGTTGACGCTGTTGTCCACCGAAATGAAACTGGTGATCAGAGGAACATCACCATCAGGGAGAGGTGCACAGGTAAATTCATCTCCTTCAAAAGATAGAGATAAATTATATTTTCAATACATGCATATATACAGAATGCGTAACAAAATGTCCTATCATTTTGAAGTTGTCTTATGAAAAGTATGAACATTTGATAATGGGTTTAATTTGGTACAGTCATCCTCCCAGCATTTGTTGGTACCGTTTTCATTTGGATCTTTGCACGAATTACTCAGTAACAGACAATCTTCAGAAGGCTGCAGAATCTCATTTGTGCCAAGTGGATGGATGGAGATTAAAACAAATGTTGAAAGAAGATGTGTGCACACATACACATACAAACGCACACACGCCCTCTCACCATACGCACACACCCATTCTCCCTCACACTCACACACATCATCACACACGCACAGACACATCGAGCAAATAATTCGCAATATCATTTCCCCTTTGAAGTTTTGTTTCCCAAGTCCATCATACCTGGGACGTAGTAATTCCTTAACAACTGTTTGTGAGTGTGAGTGAAGGTGTGTGGATTTTTTTGTTGAGGGTGTGTGTGTGTGTATTTGCGTGTGTGCTAGTGTGGATGAGATAGGGTATGTACGCCTGTGTGTGGGGGGATGTGGTGTGTGTGATGTGTATGTGTGTGTGTGTGTGTGTGTGTGTGGGGGGTTGTGTGGGTGTGTGTGTGTGTGTGTACTGAGGGTATGGGTGTGTATGTGGTTTGTATTTGTGTAAATGAGGGTATGTGTGGGTGTGTGACTTTGTTCGTGCACATAATGTCAGTAATATATGCTCAATTTGTTTATTCTTCATCCAGCCACTTGGCGAAAGTGAGATTTTGCTGTCGAAGAAAGAGAGAGAGAGAGGGAGAGGGGGAGAGAGAGAAAGGGAGAGAGGCAGAGAGAGAGAGAGAGAGAGAGAGAGAGAGAGAGAGAGAGAGCAAGGGAGACACAACTTCCTGTTATAACACACATCCGTGTCAGAATTCCTTACTCATGTAATGCCAGCTCATACAAGCAATTTAAAATATCAATAATTTCTCCCCTGCATTAGCAAAAGACCTTCCAGTTGGCCTAAATGCGAATAAATTATTTTAAAAAAAACATAATTATGATATTGCGATATTTAGTGAAATTTCTATACGATTGTTTTTGTTATTTTATCACTTGGAAACGGAATAAATAAGTTTTGAAATGAATTGAATTCAAAAGTAAATGTATGGGTAAAAAAAATTGTAAAAGCAATTACTACCCTTGAATACGGTCCATGGTACTTTTGTCAGCCTTTGTTTGAAACCTTTGTAGGAACGTTGTTAGTTTTGGCATCGAAATATTAATTGTCCTGGGTGTGTTCTTTCCACTTATTCAATTTGTTTGTTTGTTTGTTGTTGTTTTGTTTTTGTTTTGTTTTGTTTTGTTTTGTTTTTTGCCGTATCCTGCCCGCATAAAGATGTTTTGTTAAAAAGCCGGGGAGAAAATATTCGTTTTAACCTTGCTTTTGACCCGGATACGTAATACAACAGTAATATAACACAGGATACAACAGTAGTCGGGTCTCCTCTCTTTATCTCTATCTCTATCTCTATCTTTCTCTCATGTTCGTGCAGCTGTTGTGGGTTTGTTCCACTTCCAGTCTAGAAACAAAATCGTTGACTCCGTTGCCTTATCATGAGATCAAATGATAATATATGAAAAGGAACTACTACAAGCCATTTTCATACGTTAGATATATAGCGTTTTCTACGTTGTATTAACCGTATCCCTTTAAGGCACATCAAAACGATCGTATGTAATATACTTCGAAGTTTTTAAACTTATCACTATGTACATAAACTAACACACACGCACACATCTAACCCACATCCTCATCTATATAGTGACATAAACAAACCCATGATATTTACAAGACGTTGTTAACGGAGATTTTCTATAAATCATTAACACACATAATTGAATTAGTTTGATTCACTATTGTTTAAACAAAACACAAGTTACAAAAATGTTTGATTACAATTAACATAAGTATTTGTTATTTGACTTTGAATAAAAGTAATTAATAAATTGATATGTTATTCAAATATTTATTTTACGTACACTCCCTACTCACAGGTATTGCAACATAGCTAAAATGCTATACTTTCCAATTTTACAAGTCTTTTATATGTTGTCATATTTTACCCATGGCCAGAGATTTGTCCAAATTGTTTGTATATTCTGGAAGAGGAGGCTTGTCACTTTTCATTCCTAAGATCAATAAATACCCAGACAGGGGCATTACTGAAACATGGGGTCGATAAAAGGACAAAGGCTCAAAATTGAAATTGGGGGAGGTTGGGATTATCAGTGAACAAAACTATGAAATAGGTTTCATATTTCTCCGAAAACCGTTTACATGTTTCGTTTATATCTGTTGCAAATTAGAAATAGTCATAAGGAACCATCACAAAGGGGGAAAAAAAAAAAAAAAAAAACCACGCTAAGAAGAAAAAATTATTGAACGTCGTTGCTGAGGAGCCTACGTGCAAAAATCAGAGGTCGTGAATATCCAGCAAAATGTAATAGATGTAATAGAATGTGTGAAATTTTCGATTGCTTTTGTAAACTACATTATATTTACTACACAAATTTAGCTGTAATTTGGGAATTCGGTGGAATAAACTTGCATTAAATCGTCATCCCAACATCCCAACCTTTTAAAATTTTATTTTCCAGAGCCTTTGTTCTTTTGTGGCCCCCTTGTTTAAACATTGTCCGGGTCTGGTCATCTACTGCTCTCATGACTAAAAAGAGACAAGTCTCTTATTTCAGATTATACAAAAAATATTCGACCAATCTCTGGCCATGAATGAAATATGACAACATGATAAAAGACTTGTAAAATTGGAAAATATAGCATTTTAGCTATGTTGCAATATGTGAGTAGTGAGTTTATTGTCATAAGATTTTACAAAAACAATTAATTTTGACTTTAAAGAATCAAAATCAATTTTATTTAGGATCACTTTGCTTTTGTGCTCGATTCATTACCTTTCACAAAAAGAGTATGAAGTCGATTCTTATAGTGCTTGTAAAAGAGCAGAATCTAAATTCCTTATGAGTGTATTGTCATAAGATTTAAAAAACAAAAACAAATAGTCTTGGCTTTAAAGAATCAAAATCAATTTTATTTAAGATCACTTTGCTTTTGTGCTCGATTCCTTTCCTTTGACAAAAAGAGCATGAAACTGACTCTTATAGTGCTTGTAAAAGAGTGGAATCTTAATTCCTTATAAAAAAAATGGAAGTAGCTTCAGTCTTTGAAAAACAAATCTTGGAATCAATCTTGTTTGGCGAGTTAATACCCACACCGATACTCCCAAAACCCTGCTTGGAAAGACGTTCACAGTGTTCCACATTGTGAACACGGTACTAAACCACGTCCACACTATTAAATATAAACGCTTTATCTTTGTGAATAACACGTTCACATTTTAAGAGATTATATTCAAAGTATAGAACAAAAAAAAATATGGGAACACTCACATCACAGTGTGAAATCGTCACTCTTAAATTCGAACGCGAACAAGTTTTCCAGCAAGGAAAAGTAACTTTCCACTCTTAATATTAATGAATCTCTGCTTGTATGCTCACCGTTTGTGTATCCAGTTAAAAGGATGAGGGCAATGCTAGATGCTGTCATCAACTGCATTATTCGAGTCATGTTGGCTAAGACTGGAAGACTTTCGTTTACCTCTAACAGATATGAGTTTAGTTGCAAAGTCTTAGCTTGAACTACCTGAAAACCAAAAAAAGGTTCTGAATATGTAGGCGACAATAACCTACCTCCTGAACAAAATTTGTGATTTCATTTCCGCATTGGACGTTTTCCGCGAACAATTCTATGACATAATTTACTTTAAAGAAACGTAAAGCTTGGTTTTGGTGTGGCTTGTAGATTGGCCAATGGGGAAGCTTCATTATTATCACGTGCTTTGCCTTTTTTCTTTTGGTATGTCATGGGAAATAATAAGGCAGTTACTTGTTACTTTTTCTTATTTGTTTGCAAAATCATGTACACGGAACTGCCATTTTAATTCCATCATGTATTGTAACTTGTTTAGTAACTATAGGGGAAATAGGTATGAAATCTTTTTAAAATGATGTGTGTTTGTGTTACCAAGTTAAAGCCAAAATATTATAATTTGTATAATTTGCTTTTGTGAAACAAAAATTATGCTAGATTTTTATGCGACAAGGGGAGGACCCCGCTTACACAATCCTTTGTTCGAAATGCTACGTTCATGACCTATAATGTTCGAAGCTTCCACAAAACCATAGCCATTTTTATTGTAGAAAAATAATGATATCTCGAGATCTGCCGATGAGACGAAAAAAAAATGCAGAAGAAAGTCTGTAAATACCAAATAAAACCTTGTCGGGATTAAACTCGTAACAATTTTTGATACAGGCTGTATTCAATACCACAAATCAGTAATTCCGTAAAATTATCAACATGATTAAACGGGGGTTATGGGGAGAGAGACAGACAAATAGCTAGCAGTAGCTAATACAGCAAGGTTGAAAGGGATGCGCCCCCTGTAATTTGAAAACCACTTGTGCATGTTAAAATCGGATTGTTTTTGTTGTTTGTTTTTTACTTCTTTTTTTTTTTTGGGCCTGCGCCCCCCTATTTTTAAATTTTCGAGCGGTGCCCCTATTTTCAAATTCTGGATTTGATAGGTAGATTGGGAGGGGAGAGAGGGAGAGAGAGGGGGAGAGAGGAGAGAGGGAGAGAGAGCGATTATGGCAAAGTCTTGAGAATGATATAGGAAATAGAGTAGCTGAGAATGAGTTAGTGATTATGTGGGTGCGTGTTTGTATGTGCATGGTGTGTTTGTGGGTGTGCATGTGTGTGTTTGTGTGTAGTATGTGGGTGCGTGGTGTGTGCGGGGTGTGTTTGTGTGTGTGTGTGTTGTGGGTGTGTGTGTGTGGTGTGTGTGGGTGGTTGTTGTGTGTTTGAGTGGGTGTATGTGTGTATGAGGGTTTGCGTTTGTCTGTGATGAAAGAAAGAGAGAGAGTGAGAGAGAAAGGGAAAAAGAAGAGAGAGAGAGGAGAGAGGAGAAAAAGTAGAGAGGAGAGAGAGAGAGAGAGGGCGGCGGAGCGCAGTTAGAAGAGATGAGCTTATCTGCAGCAGGATCAGGTAGATAGAGAAAAAAATAAAAAAAAAAAAACAATCAAAAAAAATAAAAAAAAAAAAAAAAAAAAAGAAAAAAAAAGAAAACAAACAAAAAAAAAAACAAAAAGAAAAAAATGAAAAAATAAAAAAAATATAAAAAAAAAAAAGAAAAAAAAAAAAAAAAAAAACAAAAATAAAAAAAAAGAAAAAACACACAAAAAAAAAACCAAAAATACAACAACAAAAAAAAAAAAAAAAAAAAAATAAACCAAAAAAAAAAAAAAAAACAACAGAGAGAGAGAGAGATGAGAGAGAAGAGAGAGAGAGGGAAAAAATAACTTACCGTAGTTTCTGTGCCAGTTCCGGGAGTCACTTGTGGTTCACCTAACGACGTATGTTACAAAAAAAAAAAATAATTACGTAGTTTTGTCCAGTTCCGGGAGTCACTTATGGTTTTCCTACCTATACGATGACGTTATGTTTACAAAAAGCATTCATGTATTTTAACATTGAAAAAAAAAAATCGTCGGACGTGACTTGGATTGTTTTTCGAGGCTATTTATTTTTCTTTCTTTTTATAAGATTCATCGTTGATATTCGCCAGTGAAGGATTTCTTCGTATTGAAAAGGAAGTGAAATGATCACAATTTTTATGATTTGATTTTTTTTTGTTTGTTTGTTTTTTTTTCATAAAAGAAAGAACAAATTCTTTGAAAAATGATAATTATGTTCAGTGTTGCATGGTCGTGAAAACATCACCATTGTGTTTTCGGAAAGGTATAATAGCTCATACTTTAAAATGAAATTATTATTGCCATTAACCCTCTTTGTGCTATTCTTAGAAAAGGTGAGTGAAAATTATGTAGCCATATGGCTACAAAGCACAAAGAGGGTTAAAGTAAATAAATTTTAGCATAATTATTTGACCTTCAAACGCTTCGTTCTTTTTAAAGTTCATTAAATCCCTAAAATATTGATTTGCACTGGTTTGAGTGATGGAAATCACATTCAAACTTCAAAACATTTCCCTCGCAAACATAAGGGTATCGATTTAAAAAGTAATGCTGTATATACATTATTGCCATGGGGCGACGAAGATCCGAAAAGCTTAGCTTGCTAGCTATGAACACGTCATTACAAGTTTCTTTGATCTTTGATTTTTATAGGTTTTCCCAGTCAATTTTAAACTCTTTGCAATCGAATTCGTTTATGGTCATTCAATTTAAACGATACCTCATGGAGCGGAGCTATCGGTCAATTGAATCAACGTTTAGATTTTTAATCGCGATCACATTTCATAAGAAATGTCAAATTGGTCAGAGATAGTTTAAACTTGACCGGGAAATCTATTTTATGTTTCTCATAACGATGAAAAAAAAAACAACCGTTGTATAGTGTTTCATTTCCAGTTTTAGTTTCAGATTATTCATTTCTAACTTTAGCAAACATAAAATGTACAGTAAGATTTCCAAGTAAATATTGATAATGATTTTACTATACAATGTGAATAAAAGAATGTAAAAGCATGTGTACAAAAAAAACAAACAAACAAAACAAAACAAAACACAAGTCATGTGGCTTTGTGAAAATAATGTATAACGTTATGTTACAGTTGCAGGGACCTACAACGGGAAGCGAGACACTTGTAACCATAATCTTAAATTACTCATTGCCCATAGATCCATAAGACACTACGGTCCAGACTTACGGAATTCACTCCCAGATGTATGCAGAAGAAAACAATAAGTCAAATCAAATCAAATCAATCATATAGGCCCTGTTTTGAGAAGAACTGAGCAAGGTTGACAAATAATATTGACACGAAATCAATTCTTGTTTTAGTAATTAATTAATTTATTTATTTATTTATGTAAGATTCCATACATGGAATGGAACACCCTCCTCAATCAGACGCTGTTCTTCTTACAGGTCCTTATAATACCCAACTGCATTGATTCTAGATAATTTGTTAAGATTTATTGCATGTGTTTTGACTTTGCTTGGGAAAGACAATGTCACAATGATATGAAAACGAATTATGTGTCGTATGCATAAAAAAGTCATTGCTTTTTACTAGATGTTCTTTTAAAATATTATTTTACTTTTTAATCCAATTCTATGCAATGGTCATATTTTCCAAAATGATAAAATAAATTAACACAATAGTATGACAATAACACAAAACATCACAATATCATAATAGGAAAATGCATTAGCAACATCAGTCCATCATATTCTTAGTAGCAACGGTGTTTTCCGATGACTGTTTTAGTGTTTTAGGGTATGATCATAATGATTTCAATTACTTCCATCCTCTAATTCCGATTTTAAGCTACTGATCATTGGATATTTCGTGAAATTATATAGGAAATCGAAACTAAAATGATGTTTTCATTTTGCCAATAAGGGATTCAGCATTGATGAAACAATAACAGGAAAATATAGAATTTCAGTAGCGTAACAAATCTAAAAATACATATCCTTGATCATTAGTTTATCGCAGCATTTGTGATTAATTTATATTAGGTATATCGTTCGTCATTTCCTATTCAAAGACAAGTTTTTAACAAAGTTTTGAACTTCAGCGAGAGCGAACTGACCCAACACTCATTGACTATGCGTTATGAAAAGGTAGTCTTAAAATACCTTTGAGATAAAAAAAAAAAAAAAAAAAAAAAACCTTTTGAGATAACTGTACAATAGGCCTAGAGTGTATAAAGTAACCTATAATCTAATTTGTATTGGGAAACTAAAATGTTTTGAAGGGGAAAATATTTGTTTTGCTACTTCGTAACACAGTTATCGCGCTTTGAATTAACTGAGTAGTGAAACCTGTAATATCATTCAAATGGGTCTATTTTTTAAGGCTACATGCAGAGGATCTTGGGTAAGGAATCAGGGCAGAATTGAGTAGTTTAGGACTTGAGATGGTGCTATGCAAGTTTGCTGGTTCGTATTGGCTTTAAAATAAATTCTGTGAGGCAAGATTTTATTGATAGTGCCAATGGCACGGCATTTCAATAAAAGAATTTAATTTAATTCAGCAATGATCTTATTTTATTCGTAAATTTTCTTTCCTTACGCAAAGTGCTATTGAAAGTAAAAAATTGATATTATTACCAAACTTACGGTCTTTTTTCAAGCTTTCAGGCTAATAAAACAACGTTTTGTACGTCTTAAGATAGAGCTGTGATACAAGATTTTATTAAGGGGGGGGGCAAATCTGGAATTTCACTCTTTTTCCCATTTTTTCAGGCACGCAGAACCAAGATGGCCTTAACACTTGCTTCAATCATGTCAAATCGCAAAAAACAGCAGGAGTTGCCAATCGCCCAATAGTCGTAGCGACGCATTCTGCGTGGGAATCGTAACCGGCATTCAAAAAGTTTTATATCCAGTTGCAGTAGCCGAACAACAGTTGGTCCAATTTTCTGCTTATCTGATACCACATGGGCTAAACCCATATGGTCTACTAACTTCCCCGTGGTCTAATACATACTTAGTCTATTTCTCACTTGGTCTAATGATCATTTGATCTAATTGTCGATTAGTCTAATTAATTGTCTAATATGGAATTTTCATCTAATTCCCAAATGAATATTGGTCTAATATGAGTCTGTTATACAGGAATGGACGAAATGTGTTAGACTAATTGAACACTAGACCAAATGGAAATGAAACACAATGGTAAGTATGCGAAGTGTCAATAAAACAAAAAGGTAATTTAACAAACTGGTTGCAGACGAAATGGAATTAGACCAAGTGGGATGAGGCCAAATGGGCATTAGTCAAAGTGGGATGAGACCAATTGGCAATTTACCTTAAACTTTGCTTCTCAAAATGGGAAGGTAGATGTCGCCAAATAGACACAGTCTTCTCTCAATTATTTTATGAATAAGGTGGTTACAATATTTAATAAGTTGCAGTACTGGTATTAAATGTAAATTATATTTTTTATAGCACATTGTTCGAGGAGAAATGTTGTAAGTTTATTTAGAATAATAGTTTTGCCGGTACAGTGGTAGATCAAGGATTTGCCAATAGGGGGGGGGCGCCAGGCCGGGTAGGGGGGTCTCTGAAATTCTCAGATATTGGGCGGATTTCAAATTATTGGGGGCTCCCGCCTGGATCCGCCACTTTACCTGAATTTTGTGTGTGTTCGACTTATGAGTACGATATGTATCACACTTACCATAGACGGATTTGAGACAAGCCTCGCGTAGTTGTCTCTAGCATAGTTCTCCTCGACCCAGGAGTCGCGGAAAATCGAACCTTTTCATAGCTCTAAAAAATTGTGTGTGTGCGTGTATGGTGTGGGTGGGTGTATTGTGCGTGTGTGTGTGTGTGTGTGTGTGTGTGTGGTGTGTGTGTGTAAGAGAGAGAGAGAAAGAGAGCGATAGAGAGAAGAGAGAGAGAGAGAGATAAAGAGAGAGAGAGAGAGAGAGAGAGAGAGAGAGAGAGATTACTTTATTGTTGTGTCGAAGTAACATAGATGGGCGTAGTTTCAACAGAATATAATTACAAACATAGTAAAATTTATGAGAAAAATATAAGCTTGTAAGCCTATGACGATGTAGAACATAACTTATCTATATATATTTTTAAAAATAACAATAATAATAATAATATTATTCCTTAAAGGAGGAGTCCGGGCTGAAATGAAAAATTTTGTAAAATTAAGTAAAATTCATCAAGCACACACAGAAAATTTCATCAAAATCGGATGAAAAATAACAAAGTTATGCATTTTTAGGTCTTGATTTTTTTTGTAAAACAGTTCTTGGCAATTTGTCTCATTGTCTCATTTGAATATTTGAATATTCAAATGAGCAACTGATGATGTCACAGTCCCCCTACTTCTTGTGTATTTTATTTATATGAAACCTATTTATCTCATTTTTTCATATATTGGCGTATACAGAAAATCTGTCCCTTATACTGAAATAAGTTAAAGCACTTGTGACCTTAACATTCCACAAGGATTAATCCGTGTTTTTATGTCCTTGGGGCAGAAAATCTTGATAATTGGTATTTCATACAATAAAATACAAAGAAAGTAGGGGGACTGAGACATCATCAGTTTGCCAATTTGAAGAACTGTTTCCTAAAAAATTCAAAACCTAAAAAAATTCATAACTTTGCTATTTCTTATCCGATTTTGATGAAATTTTCAGTGTTGTGCTTTTTCGATTTTACTTTATTTTTCTTATAATGCAAATTCCAGCCCGGATGAGTCCTTTAAGTTTCAATTTCATTTCAGTTTCAGTAAACACAATATAAACATTCAATATAAACATATCCAATAATACATTCAAATATGATACAATCAAGCTTGTTCGGTATGAAATAAAACGCATATGTATTAAACAATGTAAGCAAGAACTGAACAATAAAAAGAAGGCACTTGTTGAATATATTTTTAAACGGCCGGAGAGACTTGCAAAAAAAAAGAGCAGAGCTTGTAAGGCGCAAGCCCCTTGTGATGTAAGGAGCCAAAGAATAGGGTGGGGTGCAGGGAAATCATTTGGTTAAGCAAAATTTATATCAAGATTTTATAAAATACTCGTATTAAATTTCCAGTTATGCAAGAGGTGAACATTTTTGTGAGATGATGTTCCGTTCATTACAAAGTTTTTGAGAGTTTCATAATCTTTATAAAGGGGCGTGGCAATATATTGCATCAAACACGTGTATAAACAATGTCATGTGACCGTACCCCGACCTGGCCTCGACAAACTTGGCATTTGGACCAATCACAATGCAGCGTTGGCAAATTATACAACTTGATGGGGCGGGCCGCCGGGGCAAGTAGCGCTCATAACACGATGACATAATACTAAGATACACATGCTGATGCCTTTGTGATGAAAAACGTCGAGATCTTCAAGGAAAGACGATTCAAAGCAAACAAAAATCAGGCAAGTTGATGAAATTACTACATCTGAATGAGAAAGGCAAACCTGGATTGCAACAGAGATGCATGTAAAAAAGAGTAACGTCGACTTACATGGCCTATTTTATAGTCTAGCTACCTGAATTGAACGAGTACGAGTCGGCTGCTTTTGATTTCCACCATTCTTCCGTTATCGTCAGCCCCAGGCCCGGCGGCTGAGTAGTACAAAGAACTAGCTCGAAGTGGTGAGTATGAAGCAAGTGCCTAAGTCTGCGCACCTAAAGTTTGACCTCAATTTAAGTTCAAAGTAAAATGTTATTTAAAGATTCATCAATATTATTCCATTCTTCATATTCTAATGATCAATGAAACCAAAAATTAAAAAAAAAACATCTCCAAGAAGAATGTTTTTTACAAGTTTTAGAAGGGCTTGTCATTGTGTGAAGCAAAACTGAATATTAGTGCCCATGTCTGCGCACTAACGTAACTAATTTTGCATGCATTTCAAGTGCAGTCATGTTTTTGCCTTCTCGCTTTTTGACAACGGTTAAAATTTACAGGGTAGCAAATAAACCTTTGCTGAAAATCTTTGTTAATGAATTATTTTCACAGTTTTTTGTATCAAAATGGAATGTTGAGGTTAAGATTGGATATTGATGTTAGTTTGGTGTTTTGTTCTGTAAAAATCGTGCATTTATGTGGGTGCGCAGACATAGGCACTGCTCAGACTTGGGCACTCTTACCATAGGCCCTACGTATATAGTTACAGTATGCGGTGTATGGGCCTACTCCTCTACTACAGCCACAGACATTCATTGCCATGAGCGTATTGTTACCGTGCAAAATCATTGGTAATAAGATGTATATAACTCCTGTTACCATAGTGTAAAAAATGTGAAAAATGTATTTTGTTACTGAGCAAAAATATGGTCTTTAATAAAACAGTGTTAAATCTTGGAATTTTCAAAGACAATTGGCATATGATCACAATGACTAGTAATATTACCAAAACAACCAAATTATTTTTTTATGTCGCATATTTCCAACAAGTTATCTTTGAATAGAAATGTAGCCACAATTCTCAAATGACTTTGCAGACAGTGTCATCAGTGGCATCGATATTGACCATGTCAACTTGTTATGGTGGTTATATAAGCCTTAGCTCCGTAGTTTCTTTTAGACCGAGGCTGCTCTGTCTCCATCGTAATCCCCTATGAAGACAGAGATCATGCATTGCGCGAGCTGTTCAAATTAAATTAACTGCAGTGTACACAGCCGAGTGCGTTTTATCTTGGATTACTCAAATATGATCACCAAAAAACGCACTCGGCTGTGTACACAGCATTGCGCGAGCTGTTCGAACTGCAGTGTACACAGCCGAGTGCGTTTTATCTTGGATTACTCAAATATGATCACCGAAAAGCGCACTCGGCTGTGTACACTGCAGTTTGAACAGCTCGCGCAATGCATGATCTCTGTCTTCATAGGGGATTACGATGAAGACAGAGCAGCCTCGGTCTAGTTTCTTTAGGCCTAAGTAATATTTGTAAACATATTTACTTGTCTTTTTTTCCCATTCCTCTATTTTTTAAGACACTGAAAATGTATTTCCAACCAAGACAATGTCCAATCGATGAACAGGCACTGGTCTTGTAACATCTTGGAATCAAATAAGATCTATAACAATTACTTATACAGCTACTGAGCAGTTACTAGAAGTATGCACAACGATTGTAAAAGTGTTCCAGGCCTATACAAAAACCAGATATCATCTATGGTTATTAAAGTATATAGAACGTTATGCTTTATTGTTTCCACAGATACTAATAGCAGACAGATCATTCAAGCTTCTTTTTTATTCTATTAATTGCAACCACAACCAAGCTGTCAAAATGCTGACCATTGTCAAGGATATGTTCAACATGCTTCAAATGCCGGAGTATGAGCCAGTCAAAACTTACAAGGTAAATAGCCCTATTGAAGTTGCATCACCTTCAGATTTTCAATAGAACTGCCATTTTTAAATAGTTCTCATTCTTAATCATTTTGTCTTCAGAATCTTTATAGTGCACAGCAAGATTTGAGATGAAAATATAACAGATTTTAAAATATGGAGCACTAAAAAATTATCAATGTTTGCTTTTATTGAACTAGAACAGTCATTGACAAATCATTGATATTTTTACCTATTCATGGAGACAAGCTGATTTGGCCAGAACACATATTTCCAAAGACCTCAGCCCGAGTATTGGCAGGTTTGCAAATTATATAGCTCACATGTCATTTACTCTAATAAATTCATGCTAAGATATTTTTCTTTTTCAATCATTTTGATTAATTATATTCATCAATCACTTTATTTCATAGAAAGGATATGAAGAGCGAAGATACGCTGCGTCTCGGTGGGTGTCGGTATCCCTGGATCTCATCACGGCTGAGGACCCCATGGCCGAAAGACCACTGGTCTCAAAGAAACAGGGCCGTGATTCATTCTTCAAGCTTTTCAACTACATTCAGGGAGAGAATGAAGGATGTAAGTACGGAAGGGTGTCACCTGTTCCTCTTCGCTGCAGTAGTTTCAGTTGTTTATACATGTAATGTTAATTTTTCTTTCGATGTTGGGTCTTTCTGTAGACTGTACCTTTAAAGGAGAATGAAACCCTAGGATTCAGTTGAATTGTATGAAACAAACAAAATCAAAGAAACAGATTAAAGAAAGTTTGAGAACAATTGAATAAATAATAAGAAAGTTATATGCATTTGAATGTTGTGATCACTAACGCTACGGACATCCTCACACTGGCAACAGACCCAAGATGTGTGATGTCACACATGAACAACTCTCCCATATGACATACAAAAAAATACCCAAAATACTTCTTTTTCCTTATTCTAATGGTAGTACAGACTCTTCACCCATGATTATATTTTGTGAAACCTGTCTCACATGCCCTTCCATGAAAAGAATCTCAGATCTTTTAACAGAATTAATAAAAAAGACAATTTGAGTGAAATATGTACAAAAGTAATGGGAAAGTTGTTCATGTATGACATCACACATCTTGGACCCGTTGCCAATGTGAGGATCCCCATAGCCGTAGTGATCACAACATTCAAATGCTCATAACTTTCTTATTGTACATTCATTTTTTCTCAAATTTTCATTGATCAGCTTCTTTGATTTTTCAGTTTTGTACAATTTAATGAATTTCTGGGGTTTCCTTCCCCTTTAAACTTCTCTCCATGTATATACATGTAACTACAAATACATATAACTTACTTAGTTATAATAATAACAATATAAAATAATTGTTGTGTATTACAAATACATAAATACAAAATATTTGACACAACACACACAGCACATCAATATTGCTAGTTGTACAGTCCACTCCTGTACTATTGAATACACCATGTTTATGTTTAATACAGTCCATTCCTGCTATAGGGCAAGTCCAAGCTATTTGTTCCAGAGGTGGTGATTTTTCAACTTTTCAACCATTTTTGTATCAAGTGTGTCAGTGAGGTTTTAAAGGTAGGCCTACATAATATGTATCATATATCATCACAAAGTGTATGAAATAAACTTAATGCAAAGGAGCTCTAAAAGTCATTTCAAGGTCATATGACGTCACAAGGCTCATTAGTATTCATAAAAAAATGATAAAGTACATTAAAAATGCTATTTTCAACCAATATTTCTGAAGGTTTGTTATAGGAACACAACCAAAAAGTACTTATTTTCTGTTTCAATATCATCTTGGCTTCCTCTGGTAAAAATATCACACACCCAGCACATAACTTTCCATATTTCTATTCTTAAAGTATTCATGTCTCAGAAGAAGTCTCACAAAAGATACTGAGCTGATGTAAAATAATAAAGTTTTATTACTCGCCCTCCCACCTCAAGTAATGAAACCAAAAATTTACTTTTTTACAGTAATGTGTTGTATTATGGTTCTTTTGTTTTATCAGCGGGATTTTTTTTACAAAACATGTCTACACCAAATATTTAATGGAAAATATTTCATGGAATAATTGTCCCATGTGTTACATGTCATATTTTATAAAACTTGACCTTGCCAGAAAACGTGAGGCTATATTGACATTAAAATATGTATTTACAAAGTTTATTACATGGTTAAGAGGAAGTGACAACAAATGTATGCAAGTATTTATCTGCTCTTTAAATTCCTAGCATCATGTGAACAAATTCAAAATTGAAAAACACCATTTTTTCTGGTCCCATGTGTTATGAGCGAATAAATTATCATAAATTTTAAATGAATTGAGTTATTTCAATTATTGTTTATGATTTTGTTGAAGGGTCTTAGTACCTTCAAAAATATACCTAAGGATTGGGATTTCAATTTAAGATTTATCAAAAAAGCCTATTTTTTGTCTCTGAATGTCCCGTTTGTTACATTGCAAAGTAGCGTGGACTTGCCCTATAATAAGACCTATGTTGGGGCAAGCCAATTAACTTGTTATAATGAAATCCCTCTTTACTAAACACAGGAACCCATAGACACATGTTCACATACATGACATCGGGACTGGAAAAAAATGTGCCTCGTTATAATGAAATTTTGTATCTCTGAATGCTATAATGGGACGACACTACATCTTTATTCTTATTTTTTTATTTTCAGCCCAAAAGATCGAGATGACTGCTCCCGTGGCCAGGCAATATATCCCCGGGCAAGGACCGGCATGTGAGACTAAATACACCATGTCATTTTACGTCCCGAGAGAATTCAAAGAAAACACCCCCAAACCAAAAGCCAATGATGTTTTCATCAACGATTTGCCGGCCATGACTGTGTTTGTCAAGTAAGTGATGTATCAAGATACGATCGTAGAGAACGCTGAATGTTTAATTAATTTGTATTTGAACTCAGTGCCCAACACTACCTTTGTATTTTTTTGTGCCTTAAGTGCATTTGTAATTCTCTTTACTTGTTTTTCTTTCCTTTCTTGTTGTAAGCGCATAGGGACATGCTTTTAGCAATGTGGTATGCGCTATAAAAGAACTGATTATTATTATTATTTACTTCAATAGAAATATACATTTGCCTACCATTGCTATTTGACCTCAAATCGCCATAAATCGAAAATTGCACCGAATTTTTGCCCTATCATATTGCCTATTTACCCCACCCCCATGAATGGCGCCCTCCATTGGCGAGGATGCGGCCGCGCGCAATCCAATACTCATCCTCTAATCTCTTCGCCTCCGTCGAGATAAGTCGTACCTTTTGCCTGCGCCAAAAATAGCGTGTTTTTCCCTTTTGGGACCATTTGCGGTTTTTTGCGAGGTTTAGCTTCTCAGGATAATCATATTGAGTATTCTGAGCTTTATTTTGGGGTCTAGTTTTTTGGTTTTGCCGAGATTTTGATAGTTTTATCTCTCGGTGATCGTTCACTTTTTCTCGCTCTCTCTCCGTAGACTTTCGTACGTTCCTTACTGTGTGTATGTAATACGTGTCGTAGTTTACGTTTTGAGTGTTGTGTGTGTTGCGGTGCACAGCTTGTTTTGTGCTCCGCTTCTTGATAGACCCGCCTATTTACCCCCTTTTGTGTATTAACACTTTCTCTCTCTTCTTTATTTTCAGATTCATCATGTCTAATTTTCTTCTCGCGCCTGCTTCATATAAAAGGAAGCGGGGTGAAGAAATTAGCGAGCAAGCGGTTTTCTTCGGAGAAGTCCCCCCTTGCGGGGGTGAGAGGCTTGTCGTTCGAGGAGGCGTTGGACGCTGTCCTTCCGCCTTCTTCACCACCTCGAACTTCGGTGAGTATTATTGGGTCGAACACCGGCGGACAAAGCCTAGCTGCTCGGAATTTCGTCGGTCCCTCAGAGTACGGGCCGTTGATGACCGACCGGATGGCGGCGTCCAGGACGATGACGATTACGGCCCTCGCGCCGGATCCGATAGTCCTTTGCCACGTTCGATCAACGGGAGATCTAAAACGGTTACTACATCGGTTTCACAACCGGTGGCCGGTTCTCTGGTTAATTCAGTACTGGCTGAAAGCGCCGGGTTCATTTCTCTACGGTGCCGAATCCATTGTGCCTCGGGCTTCGCCTGGCATAACCGGATCGAGCTCGGTTTCTATATCGAGTTTGTCCGGACCGGATATCGGCGCCGTACCCTTAACTGAGGTAAATCGGATCCGCGAGTCGGGTTCCGTACCGGTTTTGGGAGTGAGTACCGTTCGAGACGGTCCTATTCCTCGGATAGTAGGCCGCTGTCGGTTACTCACTAACCGGATGACACGCCCAGAGCTTTCGCTCTGTTACTCGTCGGCGGGTATCCGGCAGAGCGGGGTGTCCCGTCTATATCGGCGCCCCCTTTGGTGGCGGGGGTCCGCCTCGCTCCGTTTTCATCTCGGAGTGCGTCCCCTTCTGGTTCGGATACTACGTCCGTGAGACGTGTCCGTGTTTCGGATCCCTTGCCGGTTTCTTTCGAAACCGGGTCCGTTAAGGCAGACGCTTCTTTGTTGGAGACAAGTCGTATTCCCACTTCGTCTTCCAATTCGGTTTCTTCTCGGATCGGTACCGCAGTTGGTGCGGGCCCTTCCGTAGCGAAGCGTCGTAGACTTACATTTTCGGATCCCGATCCGGTTCCTGCGCGGAACAGCGCCTCTTTACAGGCGGATCTTTTGGTTCGGAGAGACGTCGTTCTTGCCGAACCCGGATCCGGTTCTCGTTGGAACCCTGTTCCCCAGAGTTTGGCCACGCCCTTAACGGGTCGGCATCAACTACGGATACCAATCCGGATAGTTTGTGTGTACCTCGGGTTCGAGAGTGGGTTGAGCGTTACGAGGCAGCGGTACGTCACCACTCCCGACTTACCTCCATGGGTAAGGTCACACCTCCGGTTGAGAACTGGATGCTTCCTCATCAGAGGATGAGATTGTTTCGGCTGGCTGATTCTCACGTCTCTTTGTTTGAATCTCATCCGTCTCTCTTGTCCCGCCAATTCGGATAGGAATGTCACGCGGGATCCCTTCCAGGTTGATGCTTGGCGGATATTTCATCGACGGAGATGACCTGAAGCCGTTTTTGTAGAGCTTCCTTTAGCGAACGCGAGTGACGGGTTGGTTTCATAAATACGTTCCAGATGTCGGAGTGACCCTGAAACTTCGAGGGACGTAAAGGTTCTTTGCGGGAGAGGTCGAAAAAGCTGTTTCATCTTTTCAGCTCCGAGTAGGACATCAATAGAGGAATTGTCTGCTACTTCATCTCGACGAACGAAGAAGCCTCACTAGATATTCGAAAACAAGTATCGGTATCTTTGTGAAGGAGACGATGGTCTTTTAACACCTAAGTCCATCTTCCGCGGAGGTTCTGAAGTTGGCTATATGCTGAGACCGGGAAGAATTCTTTGTTGAAATCCGACCAAAGGTTGATTTGCTGACGTTTCGTTTGCTATTCACAGGCGGTCTTCGTTTTATCTGTCTTAATGACATGCTCTTGGAACTCTGGGCTGCTCCAGGAGTTGGACATTTCTCGCCGGACCAAGGCCGAGATTCTTTTGGCTCTTAGAGAGGTTTCTTCTCTCTTGTTCTCTCAGATTGCGGCTGCACCATTGGTGGAATAATTGCCCGTAGAGTTCATGTTCTTGAAGACTCTTCAAACAAACAATCCCTCATTCCGGATATGGTCAAGGAGATTTGACGTGTTCTTCCCCCTTGTCTTTGTGGAACAACTTGCAGACATGCTTACAGAAAGAAGTGGATTCAGTAAGAAGGCAAGGAACTCTCTACAAATCAATTAGGATTTCGTCAGACTCCATCATCTTCTAGTTCGCTAAATCGGCTTCTTCAAAATCCTCTTTCAGGAGGGGCAAGAAGGAAGAGAAGGACAAGAAGACTTCCGTTCCTTGCAGGTCACCGCCGCAGCTCCTTCCTCAGGATCGCAGAGTAGCGACTCTTGCTCATGATTTTTATGATCGACAGGTGGTCGTTTCAGACCAGACTC
>CALNVZ010000649.1:24104319-24132888 GCA_940671915.1 Paracentrotus lividus
TAGTGACAATTTTGCATTCGTCTTTGAAACCAGAATGTTAATGAACCAGGTCTGTAATGAACACATACCTATCAGCAGAAAGAGAAAAAAAAAATCACTGAAAAATATGACCTTTTGTCTGGGGCAGTACATCAAAAAGCTTCTTGAATTGGAACAGTTTCAATGAAAATTAACATTTAAATCTCTCTATTGGCAATGTGAAGAAAAATGTATAATCAATCACTTCATCCACAAATACATTTAGGTAATTTTGTTAATTATATATTTTAATAATACAATATTTGTTATGATAAAATTCTTGTCAATTTGAGGATCAAAAAGGGGTCCATTTTTACCTTTGTGCATCCAGGGGCTAAGAGTGAAAATAGCTTTGGAGCTCTTCCTTCATGAGTCTCATACTGTTCAACTTACAATTTTTTTGAGCATTTCTGGAGAAAAGGATTTACCAAAAAGAGGTTTTTTAGGAATACAGGAAAAATTTCATAAACTCTTCCCAGACCAGTGCCATGTAACATAAAGTGTTATGATCAATTACAAATCGATAGTAACCAATCACAATCCATGTTGCATAAACATTTTGCATAGCACTCTCACTGTAAACCAATTGGAATGGTTGTCTCAAATTTGCAATTGATTTTATCTCTTTGTTTTACGGGGCACAGGAACCTCCTGTAAAAGGACTTCAGTGAAGTGAACCTGTTATTTCAGAAGCAAATATATAATATCAAAAGCTGAGGTCTTTTGTACTCCCAAAAAAGTATATTGATAACTATTTTGAATTGCTTTATTAGTACGTCGCTTGAAAATGTGTGCGTTATTCAATGTATTTAGTGTAGATTTCATTACAACCTAGCAAACATTCCTGTAAATTGATTTTTCAATGTATTGTAAAATTTATTTTTAAAAAGACCAAAAAAAAAAGGAAAGGATTCTGCCAATAAATAATACTCTTGTAGTATTTTATATCAATTTCTACAAACTTGAATTTCATTTTATTTATTATTGTAATGCCAAATTACAATGTATGAGTTTCAATGAACAAATTTTAGCATGAGGGTAGACATTCTTTTTTGCCTCTTTCTCTCCCTCCATCTCCCCTCAATCTCTTTCTTAACTCGCCATATCAATGGGCCGTATTGAAGAAAGCAAGTAATTGATTTTACTAGATTCATGCTGATATAGGTAAGTGTATATTAAAATCCTAGCAAAAACAAGTACTATGTATAATGCATATGGCCAATAGATTTAGTGATCATTCGTTCTGAAACTGTCTTGAACCTTTTCAATTATTTCTAGCCCTCTCTCCCTCTTTTCAAGTATTTCACAAAACTTCCTCTAGTATAAACCACAATGCATTCAAAATTATATAGTCTACTCCCTTTATAAGAAGATATCTTGAGACAAAGTCAATGTCCTCATTTTACAAAATCAGATTTTATCTGGGCTTGTCACAACTGGGCCCTGTTGCATTCATGTAAAAACGTTGTCAATTGTAAGTGGCCATGCGTTTTGAATTGGGCCGGTAAATAGGTGGATCTGTGACATCTGCGCGACACTTTCGGGTACATTCCTTTAATTTTCTCAGCTGATATACAAGCTATGATGTTGTATTTTGGGTCAAAATAAAGCTTATGGGTAGAGCAATACAGTCATACCAAAAAGTTTTCAAAAATAATGTTGATTTTTTTTTCTTAATTACTGGTTAATTAGCAATATGAGTGGGGTGGAAGAGGATCAGGATGTGGAGGATCAGGATGTGCCAATTCTACTGGAAGCACATTGATGGACTACAGTCACCATAGATCATGCTATTGTGGATTTTTATAAATAAATCATCATGATGATATTTAGTTTAGATTAACTTCAACTAAAATCTAGTGTAATTAAGCTCAATTATTAATTACTTTTTACTAATTAAGCCCAAGAGCAACATACCTGGCTGCATGATTGTGCAAGCAAACAGTGTCTTTTTTGTAGCGATGTGTAATAAATATTTCAGTTAAGGTTACTTTTGAGACTTAAGAGATTGTTTTAATCTAAAATATTTAGCAAGGAAAATATTCATTTATCAGAATTTTGAAAACAATAAAACCAATTGACAAATAAACAATCAATTATTGTGATTTTATCATGCAGACAATGGGTGAGAATTATGGCAAATTTGAAAAGAGAAAGTACATCCTGGCAGATATACACCTTGGTAGTGATTAAATTTGATTGTATAATTGATGCCAAAAAATTACTTTGGTGTTATTTTTTTTTTTTTTTTTCATGTAACACCTGACATGGTCATTTTGATCATGATGAGATTCACATGACATATAGTTTGGTTCCAGAGGATGCATTTTATGTTCTAAATTTATCTTTTAAAAATCAATTTTTTAATGGTCAGTTTTCATTCTATTTCCTAAATGATTTTGAGTGTTTTAAGAATTTATTTTGGCAAATAATACATTTCTATGATAATATATCTAGAAATATTCCATTGTAAAAATTATGAATAATGAGGCTTGCGCAAAATTATTTTAATAACCTTAGACCCTTGAATGTTATATAGATGTCTGAAAAGCCCTGAATGAGAGGAATTCAAAAATACCACTTTTAAAGATGTGGCGTACACCAATACTACTTTTTTCCTGTTTCAAAGTTTGGTCTTCGTTGCCATGGTTTTCAGGTATGTTTGGTTCCATAACTTCAATTACTGACACCCAATGCCAATTTTAAGAGCTTTTCTGAAATCCTCAGTTAATTTCCTTTCAGAAAATATATACTTTTATGTATAATGGTTGTAGTATTTAAAGTTACAAAGATTCAAATAAAAAAGACACAATTTTCATATTGCAAAATCATGTCACACGAAACTGGCCCAATTCAAAACACATGGCTAAGTATCATGGGAACATTGCTCAACAGCCAATCAAAACGTGGTATTTCATAAAAGTTGTCATTGATTGAAAATTTAAATAATAGTTACTCATGCAACGGGGCCCAGGAGTGGACTATATGGATTTTGCTTCTACTAGTCATACAGTGTAACCTACAATTAATTAATTTCAAATGCAAATGGTAGATTTGCATTATTTACATCTTGTTGGGTAGAACAAACATTATGGCTTGAACAAATTACTGAAGATTGCATGTTCAAAACTGCAAATAAATGTTATCTACCAAAATTTTTGATAAAATATCAATAAGATCCAACTTCAAATGGTAGGAAGACATCTAGTAGTATGTGGTCTCTACCGAGTGAGTAAAAAAAACCCACACATTAAAAATTAACAAATGTGGCCTCAACATGAGAATTCAAATGTTATCTTATCCACTCTCAAATATTGAAATTGGAATTTGACTTGCATAAACATACATTACGCCAATAATAATCTAATATGCAATCACAAAGCATAATGTAAGACCCTGCTTGTGGAAAATTCAGCAAGTCTATGCAAACTTATAAGGTAAATTGCCAATTGATCTAAACCCACTTTGACTAATGCCCATATGGTCTCATTCCGCATGGTCGAATTCCATTTCATCTACAACCAGTTCATCTAATTATCTTTTGGTCTACTTGCAACTTCGCCTATTTACCATTTCATCTGATACCCACTTGGTCCAACACTACTTAGTTAATTCCTGTAACAAACTGGTAATTGATCAAACGATTGATACATACATTGTATAGGGGAGACTGGGGTAATTATGGCCCCTCTGTCTTTGAGAGCTTATAATTCTTTACTGCATTACACAATGATAATTTAATTTTTACACATGCCTAGCTAAACTCTTCCTACTATCATATGAGAAATATAAGCCATTTACTTGAAATTTTGTGCTTAGGGGAGCCTAAAATGTACGGCAATCACAATTCTGTTCGTTGGAAAGTGGCAAGTCTGCTTTTTTATTTGGGGTGTGATTAATATCATTTAAAATGAAATTTTGATTGAAACTAAAACAATAGAAATTAAACAAACAAAACAGAAATTTTTTCACCTGAATATCTTCAATAGTAGAGCTGTAAAGGTGGATCAAATTGAAAATGTCATTTGGGGTAATTATGGCCCCCAATGCATAAACAGTGTATAAGCGCAGATAAGCGTAGATGGGGACATTAACTTGTGCGATTTTGTACATAAATATATGTATTGCTATGACTGCAAAATTTCAACATTTTGGCTGAACCAATTATTGATTAAATCATTGTTGGTGTTTGATAAGTGTATTAGGAATACCCAACAACATTTATTATACATTACCATCATTAATTAGCATAATATCTTTGAATTCATATAGTCATTACAAAAGGGGCCATAAATACCCCAACCCGTGGGGTAATTATGGCCCCACAAAGTTAATAGTAATTAATATGCAAATGAGAAGTAGCAGGTTTATACTTTCCTTTGTATGTTATAGGTATATGGACTGACTGTATTTTTACATATTTAGAATATCATTGGACTTTTCATTTAATGGTAGTAATAGGAAATGTGAAAAGGGGGGCCATAATTACCCCAGTCTCCCCTATGTACTGTTAGGTGAGGCTTTTAAATCATGTACACCTCTATTAGAGTTTAACAACTTTCAAGTTTCTGGTTTTACCAGACAATAGCTCTGCAGAATACACTTGACTACTTGACTTGATACAAGAAAACTTTTCCACCTTGTAAATAAAGCAAGATTCCCTGCTTCTATGACAAAATACTGATCTAATCTAATTATCATCCCCTTTGAACCGAATATCGTATATCTGGTGTCTTTGCTTTCAAATCTCCATTGCAAGAACAGACAACTTTCCATTGAGAAGAGGAGAAGCCTGCCGACAAGAATTTAAATTTAGATGAAAGCAGTTGCTTTCTCTTGGATGCATCTGTCTTTGTCATGGATGTAGAAGGAATAAGTGGTAGTGCATTACGTAAGCATCTACGTTTAGGGTACTATGAATACACACCAGCAAAAAAAGGGCAAACATCACTAACAAAATTCTAGTTTCATACATATAATTTACCAGTAGAACCATTAGAATGAAAATAATCCTGGCGATCTCTACATTGGCAACATGAAAAAATGTATGGAATCAAAATTACTGTTTTTATTGTCAATTTGAGGTTCAAAAAGAGATTCAGATCCCTTAGGAAATCTGCTATGGCCCCGAGTGAAGCAGCTATAAATATGTTTTATATTTTCCTATTAAACTGATTCTCATTGCAACATATCTGCAACTAAAACAAGCCTAGTAAGATCACATTTTTTATACAATGATATATTTACTCTTGTCAAGTGTGTCCTAAGAACTGGAGCCAGACTCGACTAGCACATGTGCTATTTTTTGGCTCCTTTTCATCATCTGTATTCATTTATGTACCATTAGTGTATTTATATACCTTTCGATCCTCATGTATCTCAATATTGTAATCACTGACAATGTTATTGATGATGATGAATAAATAAATCAAATCAAATCAAATCAAATCAAATCATTTCTTGTCATCCTTGATCAATCTCTGGAAGAATCTACATAATGTATTGACAGGTTAACCATACAGTCTACCCCCATTGTAACAAGGGGCTCAAGGCCAAGCAAATTAGCCTTGTTTGATAATGAACTCTCATTATAGTATACTGAAGACACTTTTGCATGCACTTCTACATGATTGTTAGAAATTACGATCCGCAGAATTGCTTAATTTAAATGACATCTCATACCTGTGCTCATCATAAACAGGGGTGCATGAATAGAGAAAAGGAAATACAATTAATCCAATGCTCCATACTTTCTTTATTCACATGGGTTCTGCTAAATTAAGGAGTTTTTTGCATGAACCTGCTATTTGATATTTCAAAATGACCGTTTAAGTCCAGCACTCAAATAATAATATGGACAATAAATGTATGTCAACCGGGCAGCCTGTGTCAAGTCCGCAAGTTAGGAAAGGTTGGTGGAGATTCTGTAGACACCCATTTCCAAAACCTACTTCCAACATCAATGCCCATAGTTTCTTTGCCTACTCTTTGAGATCAAGGCGACATCAGGATTAGTAGTTGACCTGTCCTGATCAGCGAGGTCACGATGGTGGGATCTGCTGGTTGCTGGCAGACTCCGTGGGTAACTGCCCCGCTCCGCTGCTGGGCTGATTGAGAGAAGGCACAGCCCCGTGCTGGGGAATCCCCTCTGCAACCTGGTACTGCTGGAAGTGGCCACCAGCAGCTGCTGGTTGCATGCCAGGTTGTTGTAGGTGTAGTCCCTGTTGCTGGGCCTGAGCTACTTGGGCAGCCTGCAACTGCAACCACTCCTGGTGCTCTATTGCTGCTTGTTCTTGTCGAGCCTGAAATAAAATAATGTGGTACTGGTAATGACAAAGATATGTTCTCACATTAAAAAAAAAAGAAATATACTTGACTCTAGTCAAGTATAAATAACACCTGATAAATGATTGACCGACTGTATAATAGCTGCATTATCGACAGTATACAGTGGAAATTTGTTATAACGAGATCTGATATAACGAGGTTCCTGATATAACAAGGTAATTTTGCTGGTCCTAGCTCTTCGTATTCTTTTGGGTTTTTTACCCCAATATAACAAGGTAACTTCTATGGTACTCGTTATAACAAGTTTCCACTGTATGTAACAGCTGCATTATGATAGTGTCAAGTCTAGATGCAAGATTCACATGCACAACACATGGTCCTATAATGGTAAATTATTAAACTCATCTGTCATTTTAATAAATATATTTATTTTCATTTTATTATTCCCACCAACTGCTTTGAGCCAGTGTCTCTGAAGCGAAATTCAGCGTCTAGCTTTGTAAAAATGGCTCCCTATTTACCTTTTCAAAAAGCTCCTGCTGCTGTCTGAGAAGTTCCTCTTCTGGTATTCCAAGGTTCTCAAGGCGTGTACTTGCTTTCCTCTTCTTAGCAGCCACCGTCTTGCATTCCTCTAAGACTGACTTGCACTCTTGGAGGTAATCTCCAAACCCTAAACTGTCGAGTGCTGCAAATAAATTGAAGGAAAGAAAACAGGAGACATGATAACTGCAATATAACTCTAAATTATGCTTTATTTTTGTTGTGTTCTCCGTTGGTGACGAAATTGTTATATTTATGTACTTTTTTATCTTGATTATCTGAAATATACCCTTTTTTTTGGTAAATGGCTTAGAAACAGTTGCATTAAGCGCGATACAAATATGACTTATAATCATTTCAAAGTTCTTATTACACTGGTAGTTGTTAGAATTTAATTAACAATATTATCATGATTGTTATTATTAAGTACCCACTATTATCATTATTATTATTAAGTGACAATTGAAAAAAAAAGTAAATATTTCAGTTTAAGAGACATTGAAAGTATGAAGATAGAATTTTTCTTCAATTAACTGAGCAATCTTTTCGTTTGAAAATAAAATAAAAAATTATGTAAAAATAAGGGGTAGGATGGGAAGTCCGTTGTCCGGACACTTAAACAGATAAAAACATCATCTATAGCTCTCGATTTTCTCAAAAATTTGTGCAGTAAATAGCAAAAATATTTGTGAATATTTGTGCTTTGTTATATTGTCTGATATTATTTTCAATCAATTAATGAAATATAGATCACAAAGCTCCTAAAATTGCCATCTTTGTCCGGACAAACAACCCGTCCGGACATACAACAACCGGGTACCTTATTCACATCCACATTTAAGCATTTGTTCTCTCCCCCCCCCCCCTTTTTTTTTTTAAGAAGGGGATGGAGGTTAGGTGGAATACTTAAAATATACAGTCAACGTTGACTCAGTTGAATCTGTAGGAACTGAAGAAACAACTTTGACTTAAAAAAAAATGACTCATGAAAGGTTTAATACAATAAAATATAAAAGAGAAGGTGACCTGAAAAGACCTTCGACTATGGCGATTATTTGACTTGCAAGTTCAACTAGATCTAGGCCAGTTTGACGATGCCTTTTCTTACCCTGAAGTGCATGTTCTGGAGATATCGTCTTTTTGGCCTGCTTGTTGCAGATATCATTGGCTTCTGAAGACACCAATTGAATGAACTCTGTGCAGCAGTTCAAAATCAGCTCCCGGGCATCATTGGCGACACGGACATTGGGTAGTAACTCCTTTATCATCTTGTTGAGAGGAGCTCGGGGGACGGTCAGCTCATCTTCAGGAGGTTGAGATGTTTGCGGGTCTGCCATCTTCAATGCCTGGCGAAATATCATTGACAATACTGTAGACTAGACTAATATTTGACACTTTATCCTGTAATTTTTTATTCACAAAAATGACGACATTGATTTATTCTCTAGACTCAGACTCCAGTCAAAATTTAATTAAATGTTAGGAATTTATGCTAGCTTTATAGTTTATAAATATATTTTTCGTCATAAGCCATGAAAACAGATATGTCAATATGCAGTAATTAATCGCCTAGTCTTCTTCATACTAGCCAAGACCAAATAATATTAATAAAAAGTATGGATTGACAATGACAGGCAGTCACACTCACTTCAATCTTGTCTACTCACGCATAAATAAGTGTGTGGGACCGTGTATTATAGATTTTTAAGTTTTTAACCTCCATTGAAATAACATGTTTCCCTCTTAATAAAGACCTTTTCCTTTACGTAATACCGAAAAATGGAAATCAACAATACTACTGCAATCACTTAATTACATAAAGCGTAAAAGTTATGAATGAAAAGAAACTTACTCTTTTCTAAGGATTTTGCTTGAGATCGATCAGCTTTCGATATGCGATGCCGGTGTCACGTCAAAGGTCAATTGATTGTTACCGGTATGGCTGCTCTTGGAAGAGCGACGGTTCGAGCCGTTCAAGGCAAAAAGAGGTTAATTCCTCAGCGAGCTGCCTTAGTTTTGGTGAGTGTACTTTATGGTGATATCAGAAAATAATCTGTCTCCATTTTTTCCTATTAAGTTTAAATTTGTGGTGTAAATTGATGTCAATAATCAACGCAATTCGACGATGTTGCATGTTGTCGGCCTACCGGCTCGATCGCCCTGCTTCGGTGCCGGCCTGCCGCGCGGCCGGGCTGGCGGGCGGGCAGGCAGGCCGATGTAGTGGTCAGTATTGCGTCACGTAAAATTAGGAAGTTGCGTAAGACGATAAATTGTTGTTTCTGTGTCATATGTGGATCTAAAATCTAGACGTTAGGGTCTCATCCATTGATAATCATGATAATAAAGATAAATCAGCTTAAATCTAAGTAAATGTTTTGAAATGAGATTGCATCTGATCTGAGTTCTGAGCCTGAGGGTGAGTCTGAAATTCTGACCACTCATCACACGTAGAAAAGTCTACAAGTTCGCTTTTGCAGAGCTAGAGAACAATGCATTTTGATTGTTGGGCGCTCTGATTAGCTATCGCGCGGAGCTCCGCCTCCTGGTTGCGATGACTGAAGTGCGTTGACCGTAACTGAACAACGCGATTCAGCTGTTCCCGATAAAGACCGCTTTGTCGTGCGCGCTGTCAATCATAACCAAAGTGGACCCATTTCGCAAGAAAAACTGCAAGACTCGACTTCACAAAAGGTTAAGCGTAGACCCACTCTTTCAATATTTTTTAGAATAAAGAAGAGAAATATAAAAAGGAAATTCAACGAATCCACTGTCGGACTACGGCCAGTATTTGAAAACGTATAAAGGATTGAGGACTTACCAAAAAAATAAATGACGAATCTAAATTTTTTCGTGACTATTGTTCATTGGAAGGCACAATGGTAGTGTATTTCATATGCTACAATGTAAACGTGATCATTCGAGCGTCGTGCATAAATTATTAAATTATGGAGTAAACATTTCTACGTGCATCAATGAGATAGGCCTAGAAGGCTAGAGATCTACGACTATTAGATGCACGTAGAAATGTTTACTCCATAATTTAATAATTTATATGAAATACACTACCATTGTGCCTTCCAATGAACAATAGTCACAATAAAATTTAGATTCGTCATTTATTTTTTGGGTAGGCCTAAGTCCTCATTTCTTTATACGTTTTCAAATGTTGGGCGAAGTCCGACAGTGGATTCGTTGAAGTTCCTTTTTATAATTCTCTTCTTTATTCTAAAAAATATTGAAAGAGTGGGTCTACGCTTAACCTTTTGTGAAGTCGAGTCTGGCAGTTTTTCTTGCGAAATGGGTCCACTTTGGTTATGATTGACAGCGCGCACGACAAAGCGGTCTTTATCGGGAACAGCTGAATCGCGTCAACGGTCAACGCACTTCAGTCATCGCAACCAGGAGGCAGAGCTCCGCGCGATAGCTAATCAGAGCGCCCAACAATCAAAATGCATTGTTCTCTAGCTCTGTAAAAACAAACTTGTGGATTTTTCTACGTGAGATGTGCATGTAGGAGGGCTTAGATTTAAAGTCAATTGCAAAAAGTAGAAAAACCTTGGCGAAAAATTAATGGACCAATTTGCAAAACCATGCATAGCCCACTGAACACCGGTCAAAAAGATAATTTGCCTTTTCAACAAAAATTGAGCTAGTAGACCAGGGCCGGTATTCTGAAAATTGTCTTATCTGTTATCTTATCTTTTATCTTATCTCAAAAGATAATAGACCGCTAATATATGGCTTAAGACTTGTTGTTGCTACGGTAGTTAAGATAAAAAATAGATAAGATAATTTTCAGAATACCTATTATCTCAAGATTTTATCTTGCACACAGAAATATTTGTGCGCTGGTGTCTAACTTTACGCAAAACAGCTCTGACATCATGCGCGCTCAGCGAACTTACAAGAAAAGATAAGAAAAAAGATAAGATAATTTTCAGAATACGAATTTGTCTCAACTCTGAAGATACAAGAATATTTGTCTTAAGATAAGTTTCGGAATATGGCCCCAGCACATGTGCATCAATTGAAATTGCCCCCAAAATCTGCTGTTTCTCTACATGTAGACCTCTATCTAGATTCTATATTATGGCATGTATTAAGACCTCATCACTTTTCAAACAATTTTTTATATCTTGCTTTCAAACCAAATGACCTTTAGTTTTAAAAAGTAGATAAAAGAAGTTAACAAATCAACATTGAGTATAGAACGAGATAGAGAATTGAAATTTAAATAAGTTGTTCACCTCTCTTCTTTATAGACTCAGGCAGCTGTTGAGAAGATCAAGGGACTGATAGCTACCAAACCAGATGTAGAAGGACTCCGAGTTGGAGTTAAGACAAGGGGCTGCAATGGTCTCAGTTACACTCTGGACTATGCGGACAAGAAGCAAAAGTTTGATGAGGAGGTGGTTCAAGATGGTAAGAATTTCAACATAAATGGAGAGGGGGAAAGGTAGTTTTAAAACTATTTTATCACATTTCTCATTTTTGGGGAGAGGAAAACAGGGTGCAGAATTTGTGGAAATTCTGGGTGTTTGTTTAAAACCCATAGATGACAGAGATTTCCCAATGGTCAACATGAATCCCTTTTTGATCCTCAAATTGGCAAATTTGATAACTTTATTTCACTCCTGCAGCCTTTAAAAAAATAAAATTAATAATTAACAACACTTTACCAATGAAAATTTCAAAATGCATCGAAAAAATTGCCAATTCGCGCTGGAAGTTAGCGATAATTCATATTTCTTCGCGTTGCCAATTTAGAGATTTCAATGATTATTTTCATTTTAAGTGTTCTAATTCAAGAACCGTTCAATGTACAGTGGCAGAAAAAAATCTCTTTATGTCTGTGATTTTTTTGCTCTTTCTGTTGATATGAAATTCATATTCTATGGTACTATTCTAGTTTCAAAGATAATGCAAAAGCGTCACTGAAAGGAGACGTTGTCCTTGATGGGTTAAGATATTAGATATCAATTTGTCAAAATGTTCTTTCGAGTAATTTTGCTTGGGCATGATTTTGAAAATTGATGTACGTCAAGTTTGTGTGGCAGCATTGCTTAAATCAGAAGGATGAATAAACAGCCAAAAATGTAAAGTTTTGCCAACGTATGTTATTATGAAAACATTCTGACTTAGTATATTAATTTACTAAACTTGTTCCTGGGTAGGCCTACATGTACAATGCATTCTACATTAACAATAGTAAAAGCAAATTTTGAACATGTTATTAGAGAAGTAAGACTTATTGTAATAAATATGCAAACAAAGGGTAGTCCTAGCTATCTACAGATGCTTGACATTATGCAGATTAGTGTTAATGTGATATTTGGATAAGTTATGATTCATTTTATTTATTTTTCAAATTTGATTCTGTTATTGGCCATTCAGAAGAAGCACCTGTAACAGTAGCTACATACTTTATTATTTCCTTTCTCTTTTGTTTCTTTGCCAACACAGGCGTGAAAATCTTTATCGATTCAAAGGCACAACTGACCTTACTTGGAACGGAAATGGACTATGTGAATACCCAGTTAGCAAGTGAATTTGTTTTTAACAACCCAAATATCAAAGGGACATGCGGATGTGGAGAAAGTTTTAATGTATAGCACTAACCAAAGTGAATGAACTGCTCCTGATCTCAAGTTTGCTGGACCGCTTGGATTGACTGGACCACTTGGATTGGATTGACACCACCTTCATGGACTGCCAGAGTACATGCCCTAATTTGACAGTAGGCCTAGCAAGAGCCTGGAGCCCATGGAATCCGCTCCCCCTTCCTCACATAATTTTGTTTTCAGTTCCCCTATTTTCAATTATGAATTAATTGTAGGGGCATGGTGTCACCCTGGATCCCCATAGGTAACAGTTAAAATTAGTTAAAGTTTTGAATTACAACTTTAAGAGTTTCTAAGTAAAAATGTACATGTAATCAAGGGCAAACTTGGAACATGTGTTTTATTCTGTCTCCAATGGGTCAAAGGAACACACACACACACATACCAAGGATTATTTGCATGTTTATTAAAGAACAACATGCCATTAAATCAAATTTTAAACAGGGCAAGATTAACAGCCAGTAATTATACACTAGTATAAAATCTGCTATTCAGTTTGCATTTGAGGTTATTAAAAGAGTCATCTTTAATTGTTAAATTTGCAAGATATGTAATATTTAGAAGAACAGGCATTCTGAAACTAGAGCAATTGTCCTTTCGTCCATCAGCCAAAAAAAAATGATTTTCAAAAGCTTCAATACTTTTGTCAAAATATATTCACATATTATATTCTTCATGTAAAATGTTTTGTGTCATGTAGATCTTAAAAACTCGCATGTATTAACCAATTAGTTTTTTTTTCTGAAATTAAAGGTTTAAGTATTTTATAAATACTAATTTGTCAGTAGGGATTATATGGAATTGGCAATACCTGGCTCAATGAGCGGCTGGTTGTTTGACAAATAATCAGTAATTGAAGGGAAATTCTTGTTGTGGGTATGAGATTGAATTGTTTTAAAAATTGTCTCAAAATGATTGGGAACGATCTACATGTAATACCATTCACCTAAGAACTGTTGTATTCTTTGAGGGTTTTGAATCACCAAACTGATAAGAAACCAAACTTGATTCTGCTAAGAATCGCATGAACTGCATCTGAGGGACTAAACAAAACTGATCGCTAAGACATTGTAGCTGTGTTTGTATTTTAATGGCTATGAGGGCATTTAAAGATAACCATTGGCAAAGGACTTTTTAAACTCTAATATTCTGAAACCCTTGAAATATATTGAAATCTAAGGTATTTTAAAGCACATGACAATTTTGTTTCACATTTCTCATGACAGTAGATTCCCTTTAAATTTGATTGTTGAGCTCCAGAAGGCTGTTATTGCCAACCCTCAAATTATTGTTTTTAAAGGGGGACTTTACGAATTTCAACCATCCACAACGGTTGTACAAATGTATAATAAAGTGGCTCTTCGGAGCACTATGGGGGCTATTTCAGTGACATTTTGTGTCAATTCACCCGAAGCCCCCTTATATGTTAAAGGGAATTTACTGTTCATGTTGTGGTTGTGAGATTGACTTTATAAAGAAATTGGGTTCTCCTGAGAGTCACTGTCTTGCACACAAAAATATATGTATGAGACTATACAAAATGTTTGTGCCCAACGTTTCAGCTTTTTGGGGCAGGGGGTCTTATTGTGGCTATCAGAATATTTGAAGAGCAATCCTGTACAGTGGACCTTATTTTTCTATATAAATATTCAACCTAAAATAAATTTGTTTCACTTTTCCCACGGTAGATTCCCTTTACATTCATAGTAATACTGCCCTTCAGTTTCAAACGCAATCAAAATACTTGTCACAATCTAAGTTAAATTATCTACAATAGTGGTCAAAATTGTTTTTAATGGTGCAGTGATACTAATGCAATGTTGTTATTGTGTCATTTGTAAATAAAAGAGATGAAATTTTATATATTTCATGTATGCATTAATATAAAACAGTATGTTTGAATGCTTATGTTGATCGAGGCAATCTTGTGGACAAACAATAAGATTTTTTTTTTAAATTTGGATATCTGATTAATGTGGAACAATTACTTAAATATATGAGTGTTAATTTTAAATATACAACATTTGAATAAAAATATTGTCCAGAGTACAATACAACATATATATTCTTTTTGAATATTTCACCTTTTCCATTTATTTTTCTATCAAGAATCTTACTTTTCTTTATTTTGGTCAATTGCCAATGTGTTAAAATAAGCAAAATAAATTGGATAGACAATGTTTTTAAAATCCTTCAGTAACTCACGACTAAAAAAAAAAATAAATAAAATCAACAGCTTAGAGATTAATTGAGGTTAGTTTGCACAAACAGTTAAACTTTTGATGCTTTGTAACTATGATATAATTTATAATTCAAGACTTACAATACATGTATGTCTGAATATTGTAAACAAATTTCAATGCATGGTGTGTATATTTCATGTCATTAAACTTGGATTGTTAATTGTACATCCTGCTGTCTTGCTGATAATCCAATAAGTTTGTTCATGCAGAAGATAATTATATTGCCTACTTGGGCACATCTTTGCCATAAAATTTAATTTTGCTTAATGAGGTGTTGTTATTTTTGTCTCTCAGCCGTGCCATGTATCCACTTTCAGAATGCAGTCCACTTTCATTATCAAAAGAGATATTGCTCTGAACTTAAAGCCATTTACATTGTTATATTAGTTCAATTATGCACTTGTTTGAAATAGGACCCGTAGAACTGTCTCTTTCTAACAAAATCTCGTTTCAGTGCTTTTTATAACGGCAATAGACTGTAATGTCAGTTCTTGATTTGATTTAATTTTCTTTTCCTGTTCTGATTTCATTTTATTCCAAGGGCAAGGCTGTCATCTTGTAAAATTAGAATGCAAATGATAACAAGATTGGAAGAGTAAACAATCAAGGGAGCAGCAAGAAAAGGAAAGAGAGAAGTGAGAGAGGGATAGAGAGAGGGGAGGGAGAGAAAGCGAGAAAAAAAGAGAGGGGAAGTGAGGAAGAAGAAAAGAGAGAGAGAGAAAGGGGAAGAAAAGAGAGGGAGAGAAGATCCGGAAAGAAGAGTAGAAGAGCTAGAAGAGTAAAAAATGGAACAAAACATAAAGAAAGAGGTAGAGAGGGAGGAAAACAAAAGATAGAAGAAGAGGGGGACACAAGAGAGAGAGAGAGAGGGCATACAAACTGCACTTGATCTTGGAGGCCGTGAAGCGTTTTTGAAAGAGGTTGCGGGCAAACATGCAAAAAAAAAAAAAAAAAAAAAAAAAAACTTGGTCATTTTACCATTTTAGTGAATACATGTATTTATTGAAATAGTGGGTGTGTGTGTGGGGGGGGGGGGGGGGGTCAGCTACAATGTATGTAGACACAGAGTATGGTGGAAATGTGTTTCAAATATACAAGTATTGAATACATGATTGTTTCTAACAATGTAACACATGCTATTATTGTTGTTACCAAATTGAACCGAGTCCTGTGTGTGCAAAACTGTTTTTAGAGGCTCTGATGCATATGAACATCATTTCCAGATATTTTTTTTTTCCTGCAGCACCGATTGGGACTTTATTTCAGAACATCCCTAAACCCATCCCTAACACTTTTTCTTTCACATTGGCTCAACACACAAAAAGCCCCAATCTGCAAAAAAAAATAAAGAAGCTTCCCAGACTAAACTTGAGTAATTTATTAGACTGATATAGCGCCATCTCACTACCAAATTTGGACAGTTCAGTATGATCTCGACCCTTCCATTCTATTATCTCCTCTCTCTCTCTCTCCTGTCTGTCTCCCCCTCTCTTGGTCTCTCTCTCTCTCCCTCCCTCCTTGTCTCTCTCTTCTCTCTCTCTCTCTCTCCTTTTTCTTATGTATTTGGATGCCTTCACCCTTTACATAACAAACCCATATCATGATCCCCCTTCTCTCTCTTTCTTCCTTATTGTCCAGTTGAAACTATATGCCATTTCTGTAAACTCTCACTCTGATATGCAAACGTGATATCCATAATACATTGAGCAAATTGCTATCTTTTCCCCTTTTACTCAATCTTATATACAGGGGAGCATTTTGATGAAAAGACTTGTTTTATCTGACAGTTACCACAGTTACCAACTTGTCAGACAAGAAATATTGATAAATGCTTTCCTGGTTTCAACTGAGTTAACTTAACAATTTTTCATATTTATGTCTAGATCCTTCTACTCATCAATGCCCCCTCCTTTTCTGTCTTACAAAGTCTCCTTGTACAAGTTTTGTAATGTTCATACTTATTTTTAAAAGAAAATATGCTAGACTACGTACTACTAATCTAGGAATATATTTTTACAAGATAAGACAATAAAACAGTAGCAACATATTCTTTATACTCTTATTTTTCCTTTTATTGGAAAATAAATAAAATCATGGTGGCATGATATACATGAATATATTTATATATATATCAAGAAGAAAATACAATCACAAGAAATATTCAATATCAAAACCATGAATAATGTGCAGTCTTTTAGTAAGTACATGACTGTGCGTGTATATCATAAGGCAACACAACCTATAAAACTACATTTAGAATGATAAACATTAGAACAGAAATATATCCAACATATTTAGGCATTTATTCATACACCAAGCAGAAGATAATCATTTTTTATCGAAGTAATTTATTAGGGCTCAAGATTAGCAGGCGACAGATGCATGTGGACCCGTAAATTTCCACTCTGGGTCCCGAAAATTTATGAAATTTTTTACCAAGTCGCAACAATTTCTTGTACTGTTACCACTCAAAGATTGTCATTACAAATTTAAAGAGTAAATTAATCATTAAAATCCTTGAATTGGCAACATTTTGAGATGATCAAAATCAGTGTTTTTCAATATGAAGATCCAATTCTAATATAATTAATTTCATATACATTACTGTTTTTTCTTATAAAATACGATGTAATGAAATACAAATTCACATGTAGCTAATTTACGGAAGAAATGTGAACCCTTGAAATATAAAATAATGGATTATTCTGGAGCTCCAGTTTAGGTTGGAAGGTGAGAGAAACAATAACAAGAAATTATAAAAAAAAAAACAATGATAAAGCTCCATATTTGGTATGCACTCTTCTGCCAGGTATATTGCTCGCATTTTATAAATTTACATCTCAGCTCGGCCTACAATGTTCTGTGGACAGGATGACATAACATGACTTTTGCCCTGTAACATAGAGAGTTAAGATGAATTGCAAATTTGAAACAACCATTCTGATTGGTTTACAGTGAAATTTTTATGCAAGAGGTCTATGCAACAGAGTTCCTGATTGGTTACCATCAATTTGCAATTGATCGGAACTCGTTATGTTACAGAGCACAGTTATCTTTATTGCACATGGAGAACTACCTCCAAACTTGATTATAATGCTGAATTCAATGCATGATATATCCCTTCAATCTCCTTAAATAGATTAATACAGAAATGAAGAGAAAATTATTAGTTAAAACATTAATGCCAAATTAGTAAAAAAAAAAAAAAAATAGTAGCAACATGATATCAATAGACTGACATCACTGTCCCAATATCATTTTATTGTTTTCCTCCCTAATTTAATTTTCAATGCATTCCTAAAGCAGTTTGTACCCTAGGTTTTCCCACATTTTGTTTCTCCTTTTTTTTTTTTGCAAATCAAAAATATTTTCAAGAAATGAATCTGATAACACAAGATGCTTGGTTTTCAACGGCTAAAGATATCCCAAAATTTTCGGAAATGTTAAAGGAAAAGTTTACACTAGAATTTAATTTGTTTAAAAATAGAACAGTAAAAGTAAAATATCAGTGAAAGTTTGAAGAAAATCCATCAAAGAATAACAAGGTTAAAAATATTTGAAGTCTTATATATAATACATGTACATGTACATGACTAGCACTAGCTGGTGATAGACAATAAAAATGTCATGAAAAAATGTCTTTAAAAAAAGAAATTATATTTTAGAATCAGAAAGTCCATAAGAAGTTTTCAGATTCAGAAATAAACAATAAAAAAATAAGCACCTTTGCTGGATAAGCAAATGACAAGCACAAATAACACTTTAAAAAAATGGCAAGATAAAAGTAAAAACCTTTCAACGAGTTATGTTAGTATAAATGAACAATCTGGTATCGGTACTGCTAAAACACAAGACTAAAAATGCAAGAAGCGGTGTCACAATAATTTCACTTTACCAACACAACTAAAGCAAATTAGCCTTTGTTTCCTTGGAAAAAATTTAAACAAAATTAAAGCTTGTAAAGTGAAAAAAAAAAAATGAACAATAAATATGATTTGATAAATGTGCAAAACATAGTATTATACCATGCATTAGTGCAACTTTTTTTTTTATAGTCCCATATGACCCTAGTGAAAGCAAATGTAGGCATTAAAGGGTGGATATACAATTTATGTAAAAATCACGAATCAAAATGATTATTTCAAACTCTTCAGAATAACGTACATCACAGTTATTTCAATACAGAACGCAACATAATAAGAACAAATCAAACACCAAGAAGAACGAATCAAACACCATACACAGCGCATGCTATTTTGGAAAAATCTATATGGAATATATAATTTCTAATCTGCATAATGTATATTTGTACACTATCTTACAATTTATGAAACAGAGGCATAAAGCAGAACTATGCATGAATATATTTAAACTTTCTATATACACTTCGCAGAGAGCTACAAATAAAGTATACAAAGCTCTTTTTATCTTCAAAACGAATACAAACAACAATTATCTTCATTTAAATTCCCATGCAATTGTTCTGCATGATGAAAACTTCAAAATGGTTTAATTTGATAAGTGAATCAGAGTACATTTATTGCTCTTCTCTGTAAGAAACTCTTTGTCTTCTGTAAATTATGATAAGACACTTCTGGGTCCTAATATTTGAACAAAATGTGACGCCCCTCCAAAAAAAGGAAAAAACAAAAATTCTTTTCCTCATATTGAATAAAATGATACATTCATTGAGCTTAAGTATAACTTCATTTTTGATAATTTTTAATAAATCATTTAAGATTTTCTGCTTATACTATCTTCAAGTTTGAACATGTACACATTACTGAAGTTACAATTGTAAATCTCAACGTGTTAAACTTTTTTTTGTGTTTTGTTTGTATTTCACAAAAGATTGTATATCTCATCAAAGAACTTAGCCTAGAAGATAAAAGAAATATATGTGTGGTCGAGTGGATAAGTCAGCGGACTGACGATCACAAGGTACACGGTTCGAATCCCGTCCATTCCACTAGCATCCTTCGGCAAGATGTCAATCTACAATTTGCCGTACTTGACCCAAGTGAGATGAATGGGTACCGGTAGGAAGAAATTCCTTGAATGCTGTGAGCGCCCTTCGAGGTAGCCTAGCTAAGTCGGGTAATAATAATATGATGCGCCTTGAGCACTCTACAGAGTGGATACGTGCGCAATACAAATCACAATATTATTATTATTATTATTATTATTTCTTATATAGTGTATTGAAAGGTAATGCAACTGTCATGTTTGAACTGGGAAGCCGTGTTTGTGCAGCTATCACATGAAATAGTGTTTACTGGTATCATTCAATGATGCATCATAGCCCTTCTAGCACTAAAAAGATGTATAAACTCATAAACTTCAGATGAGTATAACAGCTAAACACAATACACATTCTTCAAATTAAATGGGAATTAATTATCCCCTCAGAGAAATTTGGCTTCAGTCAATTGAGGAAAACCCCCAAAACACATTGGTAAAAGTTTCAGACAAATATGGCAATAAATAAGAGATATATGAATTTTTAGATTTTGAGATCACTTATGATATGGAGATCCTCCAATTGGCAACGCGTCCATGATGTGTGATGTAATGCAGGGAGATCTTTCCCACATCTATTATACACATTTGACTAAAATCCTCTCTTTTCTCAATTCTAACAGTAGAATATATAATTATTTTTTTTTATGGATGACATGTAAATATATGAAATACATAATAAATCATGTACACAAAATCTGATCTATCATTAGAATGAACATAAAGAGACATGTTAAATAGTTCTTGTGCACACCATATGGGGAGTTCTCCCTGTATGACATCATAAATGGTGACCGCGTTGCCAAAGGAGATTTCCTATGTCATCACAGATCTCAACATTCAAATACTCATATACTCTCTTATCATTTATCCCATTTTTACAAAATCTTCACTGATGTGCTTATTTGATTTTTTTGCATCCACAGTAAGCCAACTATCTATAAAGGAACAATTCTCCTTTAACGATATGTACTGGCTAAGCATTACAATCCTTTATAAATTATGAGCAGTCCACTCCTGTTTTAATGAGGTGCTCGGGAACGAGCCTACTGCTCAGCATTAGCATGTGCCCCATTGCCTGGGGCAACCAGATTTGACCCTCAGGAAACCAAATTTGGAAGAAATAATCAAAGTAGTTGCCCAAATTGGGCAACCACATTCTTTTTGATAGACCAATGTAAGGGTCTACATGACAGAATTAAATGTGTATTATGTATTTGCCAGATCATTTCAGACTTTTAAACTAGGTTACATTATAAAAACATGTTGTAAATCACATTCTATGCACTCCACAGGGCAACCAGATTTTTCATTCGGGCAACCATTATGGAGCAAATTCAAACACTTGGTTGCACTGTAGGGCAACTACTAAAAAATGTTAGTGTTGAGCGTTGGATAATGAAATATGTTTATGATGCACAAAGAGACATGTGCAGATGTTTAAAATTTTGACTGAGAAAATGGCCTTGTAACAAAATGTTGTTGTATACATGCTCCTTATAACAGGAGAAGACTGTACTAAAATATTATGCATGGATCATTTTATGTTCAGATTTGTCAAACATGACACATCCCTAAGCATAATTTCATTCAGTCTTGCCCATTCATTCCTTTATCTATGCCTGCAAACTATCAAAGTCATCTAGCTTTGATAATCATAACCAAATATATGGCTCCAATTGAAAAATAATTAACTTTTAAAAGTTCTAACTGTGAGCTAGTGTATTGTATGTCATACGCTGTTACCACTGAATTCCAATTTCTGTGCCATGATACTTAGGACCTGTTCTAGAAGCCGGTACCGCTCTGTTGCATTGTCCGTGGTTGCCTTGCTCCCCCACAGGAGCCTGAGATGCAGCTCCGTCTTGAACGCATCAAGGACACCCTCTTCAGGCGGATGCTTGGCAAGCTTGGCATGGGCGTTGATTCGGTAGAGATTCGTCTGTTGCGCCAACATATGAGCATTCTGCAGATGACCTAGGATGATGTCCAAGCCGTAGGACGGTGCCGAGTCCTCCCAGGGTTCGCCGTTCGGGACAGAGTCTAGGACATCCTTGGTGGCTGTTTGGGACCAGTCCCGGTCCAAGGCCGAGGACCAATCACGGTCCAGGAGCTGGATGATAGGTAGGATGTGCGGAAGGCTGGTCTTGGTGAGCGGGACTACATTCTCACCGGCGTTGATGGATTTCAGCAGGGAACGTAGCCTGGTGTCGTAGTTGACGGCGGTGTTGGTGAAGCGAGACCTCAGCTGATCCCATGTGCTACGCAGATAAGAGACCTAAAATTCCCAATCACAGAACAAAAACAAGTTGTAACTAGAGTCTAGAAATAAAGCTGGAAGAAAGTCTACTTCTGATTTACAGAATGTTTCCATATTCACAAAAACATTATGGAATCGGAATATCATCTAAACTCATTCTAAAAGTATTGAATACTGGAAGTTTATCAATGCCATCCCCATCCCACCCCACCATGACATGACTAGCCTGATATAATTTTCACTCAAACTTATCCCATGGAATATTTTCTTGTTCTTCATTATCAAACATACAAATGACTTGATATATTGTGTGATCAGCCTATAAAACCAAGGCAATTCTTATCTTATCTCCAAGTTTGAAATCATGATAGCAGTACAGGATTGGCATAAATCGGTAGATTTTCCCCTTTTAAAAAGTTTAAACAATTGGTTTAAAATATGAACTTTTTTTCTCACCTGTTTGGTAGCAAGAGCATCCATGATGGTGGAGAAGCTGAAGAGGTTGCCAAGGGAACCACGTAATGTCTCTGCCAGCTGGATCCACTGATGCAGCACTTGAACTCTGACCTCAAGGTCTTCACAGGTCAAGAGGGTCGCCATGCAAAACATCTTGAGCGAATTGTGTCTGTAGTTGTGGGAGTAAGAAATGTTGAGAATGTATTGAATTTGGTAATGTCAACAAATAACATTGCAGATTCCAGCAATACCACCCCAACAGATTTGATGGGGGGAAAAGGTATAGGGGCCTACATGTACTGTAGCAAAGAAATGGAGTAATGGCTCTTTTTTTGTAAAGAAATTAGCTCTAGCATTTCCCCAAATAGACAAAAATACAACTTTTAAAAATTTGTTTGGGGGTGGAGTTACATCGTTACATTGCTTTTAGAATCAAATTGGTTGTAGCCAGCTTGTACTAAAAAAAAAAAACATTTTGGACACAGCATATTGAATTCAATTGGAGCCTTTGGTGAAAATATGAAGTCTATGACATCTTCAAACTTTACACAGGAAATAGGTGTTGCTAGGATCTGGATGCAATAACAAATGAGGATAGCAGACCTTGCAATTTCAATATCTATTCCAATGACTGAAAATTCATAAAACTTATGCTGCTGTCTTAAAGCAACTTGAAGCTGCACTCTATATCATTTTCATTTTGACAGAAAATGTTGTCTTTACAACTGTCAACTAGCACAATTTCTAACAATTTGGTTTATGTAATTTGTAACAACAACTAATAAATTGCATCTTATTATGCACATAACTATAGTATGCCCAATACACACATACTTCTATCACATGTGTTTGGTTGTTTTATCAATTCATAATAACAGCAAAAGATACAGATTTGAATTCAATAATAGATGCAACAGCAAGTGATTTATTCAAGCATTGATATCAAACCTTTGTATGCCAAATGAATTTGTTGCAACTTAATAACTATATTAAGCTTTTATGAAATATAATGCATGGGTTACTCTCCTGTGCTCAACTTTAGAACAATCATTGTAACATAAATGTATTTTTCCTTTAAAGGTACAACTTGAACTTTCACAATTCTACAGGATGCCCCGCCTTAATCCAAACTACTCTCCCTACTGCCCCAGAAAATGACCAAAGGAATAAAAAACATCTATGATATCTGTTACGTCTGGAGTCGATATTTAAACAAAATTTGTTTTGTCCTTTTTTTTTCTTGTTAACTCTTTACACGCTGAATACATTCTGGAGGAAAAATAATGACAATTGTTGTTCATATATTTTCTCTGAATTCTGATTTTCAAATGACAATATTGATACTGGTAGCTTTACTACAGACATTACGTATGATCAACAGCTATTGTTTTACTTTCTCTTGTAAACAATAGCTGAGAAAAACAATTATTACAAATTTTCAATTTAATTATACGATTGTGCACAGATGCCTCTTCAGAGTTCAAAGTAGTTCTACAATAAATTAATTTAGTTATATTCCATGAAAGTAAAATTTAACGTCAAAAACAAATAATGTAATTTGACAAAGTGGTATCTAACATCAAAATTCTAGAGTACTAACACACAGAAATTAAAAGATTCCGGCACTATCTTCTATAAAAATGCTTTTTGGATCAAAATATCATCTCAATTCATTTTTTAGATCTTGGCAATCATTCTAGTCGCATTGTGGGGAAATGAAAAATTCGATTCAGGTAATCAGAGATAAGAGAAAGATGAGTAAATCACGTTTATTCAAAGTTTATGGTTCATTTCCTTTTTGTCTTATCACAAGATAGAAATGGATCTGGAACCCATGATAACTGGCTATCTCAATGACTTCATATTTTAAGCTTTCCTTTTCCTGTTGACACCCCACAGAGAATATTTTCATCATTTGAGGATCCTTGGTATAGTAATACTTTTTTTTTAATACTTCCACAGAAAGTTTTGAGTGATATAAAAATATATTTGTCTATCACTTTTTAGAATCTCATAGGTCAACCTTGTTCCCATTGGCACATATTTCCACTCAAACCTGCAAAATTAAGAGTTTACATTGAGTGTTTTCTAGGTTTATACCCACATGGTCAAACAGAAGTTAGTTTAATTCTCCATTTATCTAACATGACATGTGCTAAACCCATTTGGTCTACTACCAATTTGGTATAATTGACCTTGGTCTAATACATACTTGGTCTAATTCTTACTTGGTCTAATGACCACTTGGTTTAATTGCCAATTCATCTAATACCCATATTGTCTAATTGCATTTTTTACTAATTCCCAAATGAGTATTAGGTCTATTACCAGTTTGTTACAGGAATTGACTAAGTATTGTTAGACCAAGTGGATATTAGAAGAAACTGGAATGAGACAAAATGGTAAATAGGTGAAGCGGCAATGAGACTATAAGGTGAATTAGATGAACTTGTTGAAGACGAAATAGAATTAGACCATGTGGGATGGCACCAAATGGACATAAGTCAGAGTGAGTCAAGACCAATTGGCAATTTACCCCTAAGCTTGACCGTGACCCAATTATTCTGATGATATCATTAGACTACAAACCTTTCCATAATGTCCAGTCTAAACTGTCCACCATGAGGGAGGCACAGGAGCTCCAAGCCTGGCATTGAGTTGTTATTGCTTCCATGGCCTATTCTACATACCTGTGATGATAAGAGAAAAGAACAAGAAATAAAATGAATTGGAGATATCATTGAATGAATGGACAGATGGATGAACAAATGAATGAAAAAAAAAACTATTCTCAAAGGATAGATTGATTCTTGATAGACCAAAATAAAAATGTGTAATGCATTTTAATGCTTCAACAATTGAAAAGACCCTCCCTCCTCCTAAAAAACTCAAATAACTCCTTTGGACATTCAAATGTTAAATAATTAAACGGGACAAAAATTATTTTGAAAATTTATATCATAGGCATGGAACCTCATAATATTACCCTCCAAGATTTTGTTTTGTTTGTTGTTGTTCATGGTCATGTTTTTTTTTTTTTTTTTGGGGGGGGGGTGGGAGGGTGATCAAAAGACTTCACTAAAAAAAACATTAAATTTTAGATCTATGCTCATCTAAGGCTGAGCTCAGCTCATCTTAGTAAGGTAAATCTATTCACAAATGTTAACTTTGTATATACTAACACACTGGGACGTAACACAAAGACTTACGATTGATAAAAAGTTACGATTAATTTTTTCTTGGTAGCCTCACCCTTATACAAAAATAAGCTTGTCGCAAGCTAGTTACTAGCTTGTCACAATCTTATTAAGCGTGTTTTTCAGAAAATAAGCGTGCTGCAATCTAGCTGCCACCTTAAAACTAGCTTGTAACATACTAACCATCTTGCAACTAGCTTGCCATAGAGACTGACTAGCTTGCGACTAGCTTGCAGGATTTTTTTCGAGTTAGTTGCAAGCGCGCCAATATTTTTACTTTCCTGTGACTAGCTAGTGCACTAGCTTGCAGGAAAACAAGCTAGTTTGCATTAGAGGGCTAGATAGTGACAAGCTTGTCATAAAATGTTCAAGTTAGTTACAAGCGTGCCAATATTTTTACTTTCCGGTGACTAGCTAGTGCACTAGCTTGCAGGAAAACAAGCTAGTTTGCATAAGAGGGCTAGATAGTGACAAGCTTGTAATAAATTTTTCAAGTGAGTTACAATCATTACCCTCCTGTGACTAGCTTGCCACTAACTAGCTTGGAGGAAAATATGTGAATTATAGCGAGATACATATATGCCACTATTTGAACCCTCCCATGGCTAGCTTGTGACTAGCTTGCAGGAAAATTTGCAAGTTGGTTGTAAACTGCCACTATTTGAACCATCTTGACTAGCTTGTGACTAGCTTGCAGAAAAATTTGCAAGTTGGTTGCAAATTACTGCCACTATTTGAACCCACTCGTGACTAGCTTGTAGAAAACACGAGAGTGGCTAGCTAGTGACAAGCTTGCCAGAAAATTTGCAAGATAGTTAGAAAAATTCCACAGAAAAATTTATAAGAGTGGATGGGAGTGACAAGCTTGCAAACAAGTTAGTTGGACAAAACAAGCTATATATGTAAATTAGGTAATTTGCATACAAAACACAGGGTGTGTGCAATTCAGTATTTTGGTACTATCTATTTGATTTAAAAGTAATTAACTCCATTACTGATAATTTAATTCAATTTAATTTTTTCCTAAATATAAAGATCGATCAATAAACAACATGCAGGGAATTTCAATAATATATTTCAATTACACCTAATTAAACAGGAATTCAAGAATAACTAACCAGGAAAAAAGTACATTTACTCAAATACAAGTGTATAGGAGAAACAACACAAAATTAATAAAAAGTATGGCAGACATACTAGCTTGTGGCAAGCTAGACAATGAAGCTGCATAACTAGCTTGCAGCAAGCTTGTTTGAAATAGCTTGTGGGAAGCTGGTTTCCCTTGAACTAGCTTGCGACTAGCTTGTTTTCGAACTAGCTTCCACAAGCTTGTCCAACTAAATATCACGCTTGCCATACTAGCTTGCTCAGTTACAATCTTGTCGCAAGCTAGTGTTGCAACATACAAGCTTGTTTAACTAGCTAGTTTCGTTCCAAATATGCAAATGAGCTGCACGCTTGCTAAACTAGTTTGTTACAAGCTTGTCTTACTAGCTAGTGTCAAGCTGGTTTCGTTCCAAAACAAGCTAGTCACTGAGCTAGTTCTATAGCTTGCTGCAAGCTAGTTTGAGCAAGTGAGCGTGCAACTCATTTACATATTTGGAACGAAACTAGCTAGTCGCAAGCTAGTCAAACAAGATTGTACAAAACGTATAAAAATTTGTATAAGGGCATTTGGAAACCAGGTACATGCAGTTATGGATTAAGATTTTGATATGATTAAGAGTAGGGTTAGTGCTAAGGTTAGGATTAAGATCATCAACTTTGGAGCATCCTGTCCATGATGAGGCTAACGAAAAAAAAATCAATCGTAACTTTTAATCAATCGTAAGTCTTTGTGTTACACCCCAATGGTCTATCATTGTTGTACATCTCTATACAATCCATGCACGAGCAAACAAGTGGATGTTTGAACGTTAATCCTTCAAAGTATACTCGCGCTTCACTTCCAAATGGCAAAATGAAGATAAATAGATTCAGCTGGTCCTGTTCAAATATAAACTACAAGATGCATACTCTCGCTATAACATCAGTCATGCCAGAACTTCTTTTGTACACCTTGTTTTGCCGTGTGATTTTGTGAGGCATTAACGTTTAACGCTAACCAAACATTGACTGAATTTCTCGCTTTTCATTTTCCAATATACATTGTAAGTATTAAAGCAAATGAGGAACTATTTTGGAAGGTACACTCTTTCCAATGTTTGTTTATAAGAGCTGCACACAAACTTATACCGGTTAAAAAAGAGAAAACTGTAATTCCTTCCAATTAGAATCATCTAGATACTGAAATTAATTTCTTGGTTAGTAAAAACTGCTTTATATGAGAACTTTGTTGTGATTTAGCCCTATGCCATATATATTGTCTGAAAATATATGGCCACTTCAAATTCACATCATTGCCTAAAATTGATAAAGAGCAGAGATGCCACACCTAAAAAAATGTGTGGATTTCGGAAAAATAAGGCTAAAAATAAATTTAAAAATCCTAAAATTTGAAGTTACAAATTTCCTGAATTCGGGACTTATCCTAAAAAGCGACATCTCTGTTTATACCAAATGTATACCTACTGCACATGGAGAATAATACAATTATTTATTATAACTTCCAAGATTGGAAATTGAAGTTATCACAGGTACAAGGTATATACATATGTACTAATACTTGAACTTAAAAAATAAACAAAGCAAATTGCCATGATTTGTCATTGAAATCAGGATCTAATGTAATGTCCTGATCGGGTAGCTAAATACAGGATGTGGTCTCGATACTATACATTGAACATGGACTTAATAGGAAAAGGAAAGGAAAAGAGTGACAATTAAATGGTTTTTGTTTGGTGTGTGGTGAATAATTGATGGATATGTGGCCAATTTGTCACAGTGATTTAATTTAGCAAACAGCTGATGCTTTACTAATGACCTAC
>CALNVZ010000649.1:24133056-24195460 GCA_940671915.1 Paracentrotus lividus
TCCCCCCCCCCCTCTCTCTCCCTCTCTGTAAATTTATCTTTATCTTTCTCTCTCTCTCTCTCCCTTTTTTATATGCTACCTAAAACATGAATGTGTATTGATGAAAAGTCACCTTGCCAAAAAACAAAAAACAAAAACAAAAACAGATGGAGAGGGGATAGATAAGATAAAATGAGTTTCAACCAGGAGAAAAGTATAAATTAGAATACTGGTGTCATGTACTTTTGTTGTATACCCAACATTGACTCTACCTTCAAAATCTGTTTAGATCAAGATTGCCCATTGCAGTATATTACTCTATAAGCTGAATATTTCACGGTGGTTTTATTTTCGCGACATACTGTACTGCCCGCCAAAATTTTTACTTCCTGATATTTCTGTACAAAGTGAATGCAAATACAATAAATTGGCAAAAATATACGAATTTCCCATCTTGAAGCAAAATTGCAAAAATAATAGGACGTGAAATATATGGCGTATACAGTATGTGATTCAGTAAACTAATTTGAAATACATGTGTTTGTCAGTCAGTCAGAGCTAGTAATGAATAAATTGAATAGATAATTACCTCTGTATCAACAAGAGTAAGATGTCTGGCAAGAGCTAAAGGACTTGAATCGATCATCATCTGTCTGATAGTATCCATGGAGGTCCTATCTAAAGGTTTGTTCTCTGGCTCCAGAAGTGATGACACAAAGTCTTGAGGATGGAAGATGGACTCCGTTTCCCGGAGAGGAAGAATAGTTTGCAGTGTCTGCGGTTTCTTCTCGAGGTGGTTCGGCGATGACCGCTGCGCTACCCGCGAGTAGTCGCTATCCAGAACAGAGAACCTTGTGCCAGAGTTGACACGCTTTCGTGGCTTCACGTCAAGGTTCTGTACTTCGAGCTGTCCCGGCGATGACGTCTCTTGAGGTTCGGGGATGATCGGTGGGATGACAGGACTTGAATCCTCGTCATGCAGCATGGTGTATCTGATAGAGTCTTTAGGATCCTCAGGTTCTTGTGGATGGTCAATCTCACTGTAAATGTGTTCTCTGATGATCGGTTTCACAAGAGATGTGGGCTGTGGTGAAGGTGTCCTGGTGTCGACAGTGGTTGCTGTTGTGGTATCTGTTGCAGCAGAAGTTGTGGTGGAATCTCCTGAAGATGTTGTTGCTGTTGCATATGTTGGGGCGGTTGCTATTGAAGGTGCTGTTGTTGCTGATGATATAGACTCTGACGTTGTTTCCAACGTTGCTTCTGTCGTTGACTCAGTAATGTCCACCATGTCCGGCTCATCTTCTGCAGAAGTCTGCTCTGTTGGTTCAGGAGTCACCTGAACTTGTGGCATAGGGGAGACAGGCGGAACTCTGGCAGGTGACGCGGTGGTTGAGGATCCGTCAATGGATGTTATTGATAAACTTCCTTCATCGTCCGAGGTTGATGTGTTCAAGCAAGGTTTCGTCTCTGCATAGTCACTTTCTATTGGTCCAACTTGTCCATATTCCCTGCTGGGACTCAAAATGGGTTCACTTCCCGTCCTCCCATAACCACCCTGTTCCCTTGACAACGGAGACGGAGATGGGGAGGAGGATAATGTTATCTGGGATAAAGGAGAAATCCTACCGAGCAATGGTTGACTGTCAGCGCGATTCACAACCTGTTTTTCCATGCCACCATTGAGATGAAACGGAATAGGGTTACTCCCAGACCTCTGACGCAACACTTCAGGTCCATTTGACCCCCGACGTGGGGTCACCACCTTCTTCTGTAGTTGCCCATAAATATAGCTACCAGGATGGGACTTGTTGGTTGCAGCATATTTGTTATCAGTGTAGCTCAGCGGAAGAGTTCTGTTGATCGGACGTTGGATCACCGCTCCAGACGCCTGAGATACCGGTCGACAATTCCCAACATAAAACTTAATAAGCGACGGAATCGCGTCAAAGCATTCCTTCTCAAACTGGTACTGGACGCTCGCGTAAGGGGAATGCGCCTTCAACACAACCTTGTTCACCACAAAATGCATCGGACAGCTCTTCCATCGAACCGTCAGCACAAAGTTTCCTGGCTTGGAGATGGAATCACGCACAAGGAAATCACCGTTTTCTCGTATGAGTTTCTCTGCTTTCTCGCGGCTGATTCCTCCATGAAACCAGGCATGGCTTCTCACGTCTTCACTTGGAAGTTTAAACTCCTCCTCCAGCTGCTTTCGGAGATCATCCGGAGACATATCCTGGAGACTCATTTTTCTGCTCGGGGACGGAGGTGGCTGCAAAAGAACAAAAATAAAATGGAAATGATTATAGACATCTATTTTCAACCCTAATGATCATAAGCTCCTAAAGTGATGTACTTAATGGTGGTATCTCACTTCCCATAACACAGCTTTGAGTCCATTTCAAAACTTGTCGCAGAGACATCTTCTGAGTCTCTGCAAAGTTTCCTGAGTCTCCACGACGTCTCATGAGTCTCATACAAAAACATTTGTAAGAATATTTTCCGTAGCATTTGTCTTCGCAACAGAAAACTTGTTGGATACGTCTCTGAGTGTCCGCGAAGTGAGATACCACCTCCAGTCTTTGAGCAAGATAGAATTTAACAACAATTGAAATATGAAAATCAACCTCTGCTTCTCAACTTTTTGTGATTGGAAATTAGGTCTATTTTCTTGAATTATATTCAACTCATATGCTTAAATTCGCCCCAAAATAATAGGCTCCTTGACCAACGTACACACCTATAAAGATAATGCTACATGTCCTTACTTCCAAATCTCCAACGCTGACTGCATATGACCTTTAAAATGACCAACAACAAACGAGTACAAACATATATTATAAGCTTAACTCTAAGCTCTGTCCAATTGCAAGCTTATAAATGATATAGATGTATGCTTAGTGATGACTATACCCCTTCCAACCCAAACAGAGCCCCTTAATGATCATTAAGTCCCAAATCAAATATTGGTGACCCCAAGCTCTTTGCTTTATATTCGTTACAGCTAAATCCTTCCATATTGTGGCATTCAATTATTCATATATGATACCCATATAGGAAGGACGGTTGATTCGGAGATTGTGGAGTAGCCTGGATTAAATCCATTAATCATATCAAATCTATGAAGGATGTTCAGCACTCAATAACAATTTATCTACCCACAAAGGTATTCTTCCCCCTAGAAATGACCAATTCGGCCAAATGAAACACAAAGTAATTCTTATCCATTGATCTTATAAAATGAATATACGTGTACTTTAATTCTTAATGATGTTTATTTTTGCACCAAGATCCCCCCCCCCCCCGAGAAATTATTAAATTGATCAAGTTATACAAAAAGTATATATGTAATTATAATTATATTATAATTCTAATCCATTGATCTCATTAAATCGATGATGAATATATCCAATCACAAATAATATTTCTTGCACAGAGATTTGTCTTTCCTCTAGTAATGCATTATAAATCAACTAAATTAAATAGAAATGATTCTAATCCATTAATCTCATTAAATCGATGATGAACATCCAATCACAAATAATATTTTATGCAGAGATTTGTCTTTCCTCTAGTATTGCATAAATCGACCAAATTATATAAATAAGAGTAATTCTAATCCATTGATCTCATTATATCTCTGATTAATATCCCTGTACCCAATCACATATATTTTTATTTCCAACATTTTATGTTTACCCTAATCAACCAAGTTATACAAGAAGTTATCCTAACACACTGATCTCTAAAATCTACCCTACCCTAAATGATTTATCTTTCCGCTGATAATCAAATTGCACCCCAATCACACTAAAAAGAAAACTCCATTATTGGCCATCCAGACTAAGTGGAAACTTGTTATGAAGAGGTCTGATAACAATATTCCTGGGATAATAAGGTAATTTGCTGGTCCTAGCTCTTTATGTTTTTTTTTTAAAACCCTGGTATGATCTCAGCAGTATGACTGAGATGAGAGTAACATGTACAGTAATTTTAGCTGCTTACCTTACTATGGTGATCCTCTGGTATAGAACTGTGAAAACAAAAAACAAAGAAAGAAAAGTTGATGAAGACTTGCATCAATTCACGTTAAAAAAAATGAAAACATCAGTTATCTCTATTAAAATGAATGATAATTATCATTTGACATACATTTGTGTGAATTTTCAGTCATTAACATTTAGAGAGCATATCATAATCCCACCAGATACAAACAGGCTTGTATCTTTCACAAAATAATTTCACAATATATTATGATTTTCTAACACACTTCTTTGAACTACATGTACAATGTACATGTGGATCTTAAGAATAAGGCAATGCAAAAGTCATAAAGGAAACTTAACAAAAAGGAAATCCTGAAGCCCATGGTTTCCTAATACATATATGTATGTATACATATAATTCCTTGAAATATAGAGCAATTTTATAATCTTTCAGGAAAACTTATTTTTGCAGAAAAACTAGAAAATTTATTTTTATATTTAAATCAACTTGTTAAGAAAGACTACATTGCCTCTTTATACAAACAAAAAGACTTGGAATATAAAAAAAAATCAATTGCATTTTTGTCTAATTTCTGAATATTTACCAAATCTCACTTTTACAACACTGTCCAGGAAATTGTTCATTGGTCACACACATGAACAGAAACTTATATCTTTTTCTCCCTTAACCTGTTGAAGACGAACTGATTTGGCTATAACACACATTTCCCATAGACCTCAGCCCGAATATTCAGGCTCAGTCCCCAACAGGTTAAGGTAAAAGTACTGGTACTTCTTTTTTTTCCCCCAACTATATTACCACAAAGAGAACCCACAGAATATAGAAGAACAAATGTATGGATATAAAATGATAAAAAGGCATGTACTTGTTATGCAGTTTCTGTACACATACACATTGTCTAAATGTAAATTTTGGATCATGTCAATCATTGAAGCTCAAGAATTAAACATGATCCTCAGAAAAAATGTCTGTAGACTTGGTTTTTAGTTGAAAATTATACTCCTGAAGAACATTAAGTGAACATAGTTATGTTATATCCCTGTAAAGGTAAGAAATCCTTCAAATCAATTTTATCAAAGAATGACTATTACCGACGGCATGGCAAGTAGTCGTAGTCGTTGTCATACGCTGGCGATATGCAAACCTCCATTTCGGTAACATGCAGCGAAAAACAATTAATATAATCCACAAATAAAATTCAAAGTGTGTAACAGACTTCTTTCCTTCTCGAAATCTAACCCAAGAATGAAACTTTGCCTGTAGTCCTATAAACACCCCACTGTTACTAAACAAGCTCGTAGGCGGTTCAGGCACGTGTACGCATTCACAAGCATTCACGGTATAACTTGCTAGGTTGGTGCCACAGACCCTAGTCAGTCATGACAAGCAACACAGTGTCTGAAATGTCAAACTACACACTGTTATCTCATACACCCTGTACTGTAGATGCTTCTGACGTGAAGACATTCTCAGAGATAAACACACTTTATAGCCTAGGTTCAAGACTTGAGGGTCCATTTGAGAAAGTTTGAGAATAAAGTCTGAGACTGGAGGCTACTCTGAGCCTAGTTACGTTGCATTCTGGTATTCAGATGGTTTACTCATTGAACTTGAGACCAGGGTGAATCAGACTGTTATTGATAACGATCGAGTCATCTGCCCTGCTGGTGGTATGACCTCAAACACAGTGTGCTGGAAGTGCGTGAATGTCCAAAGGCGTAGAAAGTATCGATTGGGGGGGGGGGCCACTAGTGGTTGTCAATAGATGCAGGGATCGGTCTATAAACTGGCCTATTAAATATCTTTGAATTTGTGAGAGATTACGCTATGACGTCAAACTCAATGTGCTAGAAGTTGGTGAATGTCCAGAGGTGTAGCCAGGCAGGAATATTGATTGGAGGGGCACTTTTGACTGTCAATAGGGCTGGTTGGATCAAGCTACAACAATTTTACTTCTAAACTGATGTACATGTACTACACCAATGTCTCTACCAATTAGCCTAGATGGGCACCGTCTCTCTGAATTCCAACATACACAGGAGTTGACTGGACTATTATTCGTCTCAAGAAATTCAACTTTCAAAGTAGCTCCATTAAAGCTCACTGTCTTTAATCAAAGCCAATTCCTCCAATGTATTTCAAGACTTAAAGGGAAGGGTGAACAAAATAATAGGGATCATTAGAATTATTTTCATTTGTTCAAAAAAAAATCTGTTGAAATTTTCCTTTCATGACACAATTTCTTAGGTGAATTATTATCAACTTTTCCAAATCACTTTTTTAAGACAGTTTCTTCCACAATTCAATCTCATAACAATAGCCCTCGGAAAAACTTTGACAGATTCTACTTGCAAGCCTACCTTCATTGAAAAACAGGGGCACGAGTCCCCACCAGGCCTAAAAAGAACCATCACTACCCTAAATTCCACCACGCACTAAAACTGGAAGCAACACGCATCCTGTTACACCTGCACACTGTCTGTTCCTGTCGTGGGAAGGGGGTCCGTGAATATTCTTCCTCAATTGGCAACACGCTCGCAATGATCACAGAGCATCTCTGCGGAACAACAGTGCAGGAAATTTTAATTCTCGCTACCACTAAGGGAGAGTCTGTCATGTGTTACGCGACAGGGGTGAATGAATTTGATCAGTGTTGAGATTTCTCCGCGAAAGGACTGAGCAGTGGGTTTTGATTCTTGCTAGCTCAAAGGGGGGCTCCGTCATGTGTTACACAACAGGGGTGAATAGGTAATATCAGTCATGGGTGAGTCAGGGATGCAGATTAAAAAGATCAACGAAGAAAGAAGGATTTCGCTTTCACTTTTCAAGAAAAGCGCATATATCTAGACAAATGTTTGGATTAATTCAAGATTGAAAGAGTTCCAGAAGGACTTCACTTTCAGTTTGGGAAGATAATCCCACTTATCCCAACAAACACTTATTGTTTGTTAATACCTCACAACAATAGTGTGAGGGGGGTAACCAATGGGGAAGGGAGCTGGCTTTTGTACATCAATATAAAGGTTTACCATGATACCATAACCCCGTTTCAAAACTTCCTGGAATTAATCTATTGAATTAAGGAGGGGGTGGCAGTAAATGAATAATACATGTAAATAAATAATATGATACAAGAAGAAAAGTCGTTGAAGGCAAAATGTTCCACTTTAACCGGTTTCTTTATTTCTTCTGAACGAAATAAATTAAAGGAAACCAATACCCAAGGAAATAATCACTTTCATAGGAAAGAGCATAATGAGAGGAGCAATTTAAAAAAAGTTTCATCAAAATCGGTTATAAAATAAGAGAGTTATGGAAGTTTGAAAAGTCTTGTTTTACCTTCTATGGGGATTCTCAAATTGGCAACATCAGCTTCAAAATGGCCGATTTTATGGACAACTCTCCATTGGTTTTGTACACAAATTTTCAGATTTTTCCCGTTTTCTTTCAAAATATGTATTATTTACTTCTGAGCTCAAAATATGTCACGGGGAAATATATTTCACACAACATATGTTGAGCTCAGAAGGAGGTAAGACATATTTTGAAAGAAAATGGGGGAAATCTGAAAATTTGTGTACAAAACCAATGGAGAGTTGTCCATAAAATCGGCCATTTTGAAGCCGATGTTGCCAGTTTGAGGATCCACATAGAAGGTAAAACGAGACTTTTCAAACTTCCATAACTTTCTTATTTTATAACCGATTTTGATGAAACTTTTTTTAAATTGCTCCTAGAGCTGATTGAGCTCTTTCTTATAAAAATGATTATTTCCTTGGGTATTGGTCCCCTTTAAAGAAACATCTTTTCTCTCTCTCTCTGACTTTCTGAAGAAATAAAGAAACCGGTTAAAGTGGAACATTTTGCCTTGATCAATGACTTTTCTTCTTGCATCATATTATTTCTTTATATTTTTCTGTGACGTAGGATTTCTATTTTCATTTTTATCTACACATGTACATGTATATAGGTTTATATCCAGTGTCGAAAGTTGTCTTTTTTAACACTAAATGATTCCATTTTCTAGAAAAGAATGCTGATCTGAATCATGTCGCCAGATCAAAAATTGTGATTCCCAGAAAAAAATTTAAGGAAAAGGAGATTTTTATTCATATGTATTGCGTTTCTTCTGACCTATGATACAAATAATGAAACACAAGACATAGTTTGACACTAATTGGACCCCCCCCCCCAAAAAAAACAAACAAAACAGTGGATTAGTAAATTACGCGATGCGTAATATATGTCCCCGCCGATAATGTAAAATTCCCATTATATCACGATCAGTGCTATCACACATAAGGCAAACAGAATCGAAATCGGGTAAAAAATGGCGAAGAAGTAGCATTTTGTAGCCAATGTACAATATAGGTCAAAGTCAAGGTCAAAGGTCAAAGGGGTCAAAAGTCAAAATTCTGTGAAGAAGTTTGTAGTCCTCACCTAGTGCTATCACATAAAGCAAACGGAATCAAAATCGGATGAAAAATGGCGAAGGAGTAGCATTTTGTAGCCAATTAACAATATAGGTCAAAAATCAAGGTCAAAGTCAAAGGTCAAAATTCTGTGAAGAAGTTTTGTAGTCCTCACCTAGTGCTATCACATAAAGCAAACGAATCGAAATCGGATGAAAATGGCGAAGGAGTAGCATTTTGTAGCCAATTAACAATATAGGTCAAAAATCAAGGTCAAAGGTCAAAGTCAAAATTCTGTGAAGAAGTATTGTAGCCATCACCTAGTGCTATCACATAAAGCAAACGGAATCGAAATCGGAAGAAAAATGGTGAAGGAGTAGCATTTGTAGCCAATGTACAATATAAGATAAATCAAGGTCAAAGGTCAAAGGGGTCAAAAGTCAAAATTCCGTGAAGAAGTTTTGTAGCCCTCACCTAGTGCTATCATATAAAGCAAACGGATTCGAAATCGGATGAAAAATGGCGAGGAGTAGCATTTTGTAGCAATTAACAATATAGGTCAAAAATGAAGGTCAAGGTCAAAGGGGTCAAAAGTCAAAATTCCGTGAAGAAGTTTTGTAGCCCTCACCTAGTGCTATCATATAAAGTAAACAGAATCGAAATCGGATGAAAAATGGCGAAGGAGTAGGATTTTGTAGCCAATTAACAATATAGGTCAAAAATCAGGGTCAAAGGTCAAAGGTCAAAATTCTGTGAAGAAGTTTGTGTAGCCATCACCTAGTGCTATCATATAAAGCAAACGGAATCGAAATCGGATGAAAAATGGCGAAGGAGTAGCAATTGAACTCACATACGGACGCACGGACGGACGGACGGACGGACGGACACACACACACACATACGTACGGAGCCCGTTTCATAGTCCCCTGCTCGAACTCGTTCGGCGGGGACAAAAAAGTGTGATACAGTTTACCTCAGCCCCCCAAAACACCCCTCCCTCATTCAACCCCTGTCCCAAATCCAATCCACTCTACAGAAAAAGCCAGAGCATAAACATAAATGTGATTATAAAACAAACTACCTGCACAACTACAAGATGCAAGTCATAAAGATAGAGAAAGAATAGGTCAAATATAAACAGGTTGACAATTAATCAACTCTTACCACCAGACCCATATATCAAAGTCACAGATATATGACATGAATGGTAAAACAGTTGTATTAGGCATGCAAAGGCAATCAGATCTATCTTACATATAAAAGCAAATTGTTATATTATTTGTTATTTTTAATACTGAGTGTAGATAATGCAGTAATGTAATAATAATTGTTACTTTAAGTATTTATTTATTCAAAGTTTCTGAAACAATGGCAATGCATTTAAAACTGAACATTTCTCATATCTAACATACCTGTACATAACATTTTTTTTTACCACAAACCTTATACACCCCATACACCTCCCTTTGTTACTTTCCCCATGGTATACCCTGTTTTTTCTATCAAATTGTCTCACTAATTAACAAATATCCATTAGTTTATATCCTTGTAGAATGTTCAAACTTTTGCTTTCAAAAGTCATGTCTTTCTATATTTCAACACAAAATGTTTGCAAACATATAAACATTGGCATTCCTCAAAACAAGACAAAGCAAACATACAATAGAAAACACTTTACATTGAGGAACGCGACATAATTTATATCAAAACGAAAGTTATTATAACACAAACTTGACTATAAACTGCATTTGGAATAACAACCCAGTATGTTTACACAAAAAAGGACCCCATTTTGCATTCCTTTATGCAAATGTTTTCATATTCAGTGTTTCCAAATATCATGGAGAGAGGCTCGAATTTCAATTCAACGCTATTGTTTTTCAGACCAGTGTTTCATGGGACAAAAAATAAATAATAAACAAAAGCAGCAAAACCCTGTCGGGTCCTACACATCTGTAAGCTTTACTATGTTCTATTTAACTCTGCTTTTAAAAAAATCCAGTGACCCAAATACACACCAAAGAGCAATAAATACTGAACAAATCAAATTTCATAGCTGACCACACTTGCTTGGTCAACGGAAAAACAATTTTGGACAAAAGGAAAAACAAATGTGGGTAAAATAATCCATTTCACACCCCTTTATGCAGCTCTTCCCCCTCGACGAAAGCATACATTGCCACCTTTCAGATCTGCTTCTCTAAAATTCGGTGACTAAAAACTGCATTCTTTTTCTATTTCTGTTCCAATTCACAAGCTTCTTGTATTCCTATTCAAGAGATATGTCAACAGAGACACGTCTACTATTTTGATTCTTCTGCTCTCATTCTCAATTGCTTCATGCCTCTACCTCTATCTCTCTCTCTCTTTCTCTATCTCTCTCTCTCTCTCTCTCTCTTTCTCTCTCTCTCTGCTATTCTCTCTCACTTGTTTCATTTGTCTCATGCGTCTTCATCTCTCTCTCTCTCCCTTTCTCCCTACCGCTTCATGGATCCTATTATCCATGCTCCCTTCATGAAAGTTTCCCATTTTTTAATATTCCCTCCTCAGTTTCATTTTCAAAATCTCCTTCTTCCGCTTTCATTTTTGTCCCTTTCTTTCCGTCGACATGAGCTCTCAAATATTACTTTCTCCATCATTCTTCCTTTCATTCTCTTTGAATATTCTTCTCCGTCCTCCCTCTCTTTTTCACCCTTGATATCCTTTTCTTGATCTATTCCTCTATCTATCCTTATCCTTTTTTATCACCTCCACTCTCTCTCTCTCTGTCTTTCTCTTTCTATAATCTTCGTTTTGCTTTCTCTAAACATGTAATGTAGCTCCCTCTCATACATGTACATCATACAAGTACATCATACAAAGTGAAGTCTTCTCTAAGTTTCACCATTTCTCTCTCTCTCTCACCCTTGATCATTCTGTCTATTTTCTCGATCCATGTACTTATATTTCTATCTCGTTTCCTAGTTCTCTCCCATTCTCTTTCAATTTCTATCTCTATGTACCTTGAAGGTTACACACACGCTGTGGCTTTTACCAACTGTCTTCTGTGGCTAGCTATGAATAACTGAACAATAATAGAACTGCACTGAAATTCTACACTTCATAGTGACATGTGGTTTTACACAGTCTTTTACATACTGAGCTCCACATGCACTAAAAGCACAATGAAAGTACAAACAATTCAAAGTAGTGACAAGAGGCCTAGCTTTATAAATCCTAAGAAGAGCATTTAAAAATGACAACAATATCATCTACCGAAGAAATATGCCATTAAATAAAGCACAGAACAAGCTTCTGTAGGCCTGCATGTATTTAAAAAAATTATAACATTATTTGTACCATTAGGCACACAGAAAGCCAATGCACTTCGATCTGATGAGTCTATAATATAAAATTGGAGAACTTAAGGCCTCGTCACACCGAGTCCGGTCCGGGTCACGGCACTGGCCCGTTCCGGTTCAACAATGGGCAAAAACAGTCGAAATGAATCGGCCGTGTACTATTGCAATGAGACTGGTCACAACAAACACGGGCTGTGCCGTACTAGCCAGAACGGCAACCGGTACGGTTTTTATGGGATCGCTCTTGGGGCGATTTGAGACGGTTTGCCGTACCGGTTACCGGACCGGACTCGGTGTGAGGAGGCCTTTAGTTTAGGCCCTGCATGTATGCTGTACTTATCCATGAAATATCAACAAAATGCTTTTTTTTAGCTATACCTGCCATATCCAATCGAGAAAAAGCATGCAATCCTCTCTAAAATACCAGTCTGTGCAAGTTTTTTGGGTACTGGTTACATTGAATAAATGTTTCCTTCAAAGTCCCTTTGTCACTAGCTAGTCGTTCGGTTTACATTTGAACAATGGACCACGTCCCTTAAAATTTTGAAATTAAAACAGACAAAAGATCTGCACACAAACCCCAAAATGTATGAACTGGACCCCCTGTGAGAATTTTTTTTTTTAAACCCCTGGACAATACCTATGTTCCTTTTTAATTTTTTTTTTTTTTCAACCATACCATGAACACACACTTTGACCCTTATCATCTGGACCTACCTGTATCTGAAATGTAACCTGGATGGTGATGCAGGAGTTTGGCTGGATGGGGCGATACTCCTTGGTGAACGGGGCGGAGTGGAAGAGAGAGGCGGGATTCCTGGACCTAGAGGGAAGCAAACAAAGATTGATAAACAGGATCAGATGACAACTAAAAATCCCTGACACGATTAATGACGTTGCTTGTTTGAAATTTCAGTTACATTGTTAATATTTTGTCCTTCTGTAATCATTTTGATCAACAAGAGAACCACTTTGGGTATGATTATATATCTTGGCCGAGTGGTGATAACTTATATTCAGTCTAACTGATGTTTCTTTCTGGGCCATGTAAACTGGAGGTTAAAATCACGATGTAAAAGCGCCCCGGATCGCAAAGTACGAGCCCAAAGCAAAGACTGTCTCGTTGATAATGTAGCAGGATAATGGAGACATTCTCTGCAAATTGATCCAATTAATTAGCAAAGTACTGTTTGTCTTCAGGCGATGAGAAGAACTGCTTGAACATACACTGTATGCTTGTGCATGCATGTATGTAAATATGGGAAAGTCATCGGTTAATACTAGCAGATCTTAAAGACTGTATAAAAAATCAGCCAAAGAGGCTCTCAAACACAAATATATATAATAATTTTCCACCCTCTAGATTTTTATCACTTCTAAAATTTGATAGGAAACTTTTGTGTGACGATGTAGAGAAATGGAAATGTTTAAACAAAATGGTGGATGTAATATACATTTAAATTCAGCTCCATGGTGCTGGCAACAAGAAAGACTACATGTATGATATTGTACATCATAATAACATGAATACTGTTGACTTTATAATCGATTGTTGCTTTGAATTTTAAAATAAAGGGACGAGATGCCCTTTTGCAAGCTGGCCATGCGAATTTGGCGATAAAACGTGGTCTATGTTATCCATAAACAAATTTATTAATAGTACCCTTTATTACGGTATCTATCGTCTCGTCACGGTACCACCACTTTATAGGTTTACCTTTGCGTTTCATGAGGGGGTCATTCAGGAAATTGGAGAGGCTAAGTAATGGAAGGAAGAAATGTGAGCTTGATTAATCGGCTAAGCCTCGTACTTGAACGTGTCAGTGAGTTTGCTATTTCTTTCTTCATGATGAATTATGGGTGCTACTTCGATCCCTACTTTATGGGATGCGATCAATTAATGGACCCGTCACTGGATTTCCTGACTGGTTCTTTGCTTCAAGTGTTACCCCTCTTAAGGAATCTTTCAAATATGATAGAGAAAAGGGGATCTTACTGTATCACGTCAGGCCAGGTGAGCTCTTGGCAAAATACCAAAGGTCGCTGATGTAAGTTTTGGTGTTGTTTTTTTTTTTTTTTTTTCTTCAATCAAAACCTTCATCTTCGAAGGCCGAAATGATAGCATCTTGACTTTTTTGGGGTGACTAAAAATTATATTTCTTTCCTGACCCATCAACAAAGCATTAAACTCATCAAAATGTGTGAATCTGATTAGTTTATATATATCAAAGTCTAACAATGCCTTTAGATTGTTAACTGCCCAAAAGATTGGTTGTTTTATTGAACCAATATACAAAAATTAGGCTGCACTTCATTTATATCTCGAGCCGGACATAACGCACTGCAAGTTACATAGAAACCTAGAGTAAGTTGAAGCAAGGAGTTGATACTACATCACATCAAGCTTCGATCTGATATGGTGCGTATGTGATTGTGCTCAGGTTTATAAGGATGGTGCAGAAACACTAATTTAGCTTATACTTTGTTTAGCATACTTTTTAGGTACCCTACTTTAACCCGTTGTATACTGAGAACTTTTTACAAAGCCGAATGAATCGTGATTGTCAAGCATGCTTGCAAGAAATCCTTTTCATTTAAAGGTGAAACGAAGACATCTTTAAATAGATCAATGTCAGATAATTTAAATTATGTAAGGTCTTAATATGTTTATGCAATCATGAGTGAAATAAACGGTCGATAAGAGGGATGTTCTATGTTTCTTCAGCCCGCATATATGCGGGCTTAGTATACAACCGGTTAAGCCAAAACTGCAAAACTAGCTCCTGTTTAAAAATAATCTCAAGATGATTTGGGCCAACAGTTTGCTAAATCTAGCACACTATTTTAGAGAAAAAGCCTAATATATGAGATCGGAAATAGCTTGTTATTCGTTGAGTTTGATCTGATGAAGCACTGCCTACATTCTGTGCAAATTTTCTTCTATCAATATCAATAAGATGATCATCTTAGACTGAGGACAAACTTACCAGCTACACTTGTCCGTTTGAGTTTCTCTCTGATATAGACGAGGTTGGACACCAGTCTGGCTCGGTGAGCAGCATTACGGATCCCTAAATCCAGAAGGTTCTTTTCAGTCCAGTGCAGGAGTTCCTGAAAGAAGCAACAACAAAAATATTAATATTAATAATTCATATACAGGAATTGATAGTTAGGTTGATTTCCGAAAATGACATCTGATAAAGTTTCTCCCTGATGGAATCTGTGAGGATGACAAATGGCATATCAGTTTGTGATATCATCAAGGTTTTTTTCTGTCCAATGCATCGAGGCCTACAACAGTTCCTCAAAGAAAAAAAAAACACAAATATAATATATCAAATCATATATAAGGTATGTCAGATCAAATAATGACATATTAATCTGAGCCAACATGGGAAGAATAAGCAAAGAAGTGAAGGCAAGGCGATGGAAATGGATTGGACATGTGTTACGAATGGAGGGATAGCTGCCATTGTATGACAGCTATAACATGGTGTCCAGAAGGGAGGAGAAAAGTTGGACGTCCAACACTATGGAGATGGACGGTAGAAAAAGAGAGAAGAGAGTTGGGATGGAAATCATGGAACCAAGCCAAGCCTGTGACCAGGGACCTGATCCGTTGGCGGAGTAATCTTGCAGCCTTACAGGCCAGAGGGCCCGAAGACGATAGGTGAGGTGAGGAAATCATATCAAATCATATCAACGAACTGGTATTATAAGTATCTCAAAGCTCTGTATCTTGGTTAGGATTGGAGAGTATTTTCACTGGGCATTGTTCTGTATTTGCCACTCCATTCCCAGGAGATATATTGGTCCCTTATAAGATATTAAAAACCATTATATATTATGGTAAAAGCAATATCACTCCTCGTGTTTATGATGTCTAGAGCAACAACAAAATAGTCCCACACTGCATAATTGGTAACACAACTGAATTTATAAAAAAAAGTTTCACACTGTTCAATTTATTGAATCCATTTCAATGTTAAAGTCCCCTGAGTCTAGAGAAGCAAGAGGAGATGAAATGCCTCGCCTATATGCACGGCATAGGATACAAAATCATAAAGCAAACAGGATTCATAAATCTTGCCATGACTGACAATAAACCACCTTGGAATTTACCACAATAATGTAGAGAATAAAAAGATGTGTAAATCATACATGTATGCAAACAAACTCCGATTCTGAGTATTCCTTTGACAAGGGGCACTCTGCAAAGTCAATATAATCCACAATGAATGTACGAGTATATGATAGTAATACAAATGCTTGAATAATAAATGAAAAATGTATAGTGCATTGGGATTCCAATTGTTTTGTATTTCGAAATGACATAACTGCACTAATTTGCTATACATATTTCTCTTAATGCACTGTGTCATGGTATAATTATCACAATGATTTGATAAATCAATACAGATCTCTCACCCACTGGAACAGCAAGTGATTATGAATGTGAGCTCAACCAATTATAGAATTCCAGTCATTGTTTTATCGCACAAAGTGACACAGTAAACAATCATGAAGATATGCAGGAAGTTTCTCAACTCACTGATCACAATTCACTCTGGATGTACCCAGATGATTACCTGTTTCCACAACTCCAGTTCAAATGTACATGATTAGTACTGGATGGAGTACACAAGAAAACTTTCTCACTTACTATGGGAACAACCGTCACTTTCTAGAAGTATTCACACTACAAAAACCATACAATTGTGTCAACAAGATGACAATTGATGATTTTTACTGCACTAGTAGGTTTTGACACACTTCTAGGTTTATCTGATTGGTGAACTAAAGTCCAACCGCCCCCCTTAAGAAAACAAAGACAAATTTTCTTTCTGTTATCATCATAGTCTACAAAATTAAACCTTTTCGGTCAGTGTTTTTCCCATTTCATATCTTAAACTTAAAGCCAGCAATAAAATATGATTATATAACATTTTACCGTGAATAAGTTACAAAACTCTCGTTGGCAAGAATTCAAAAGAAATAAGACTGTATGGATTGGTAATACAAAACAGGGCAATAATTTTCTATGCAGATGATTTCTAAAAACTTATCCTTTGTAAAAGTTTACCAATGCTGCTAAAAAAACACACAAATAGAACCAGCAACTGGGGCACCGTTTTCTTGAGGGGCCGGGTGGGGGGGGGGGGGGGGGGGGGGGGGGATTTGATGGGCAAAATTGTTTTGCACGGTTCAGCACATATATGAGCCATAGTGTATTCTAGCACAAACACGAATGATAACAGGGGACACTAAAATTTCAAATGCAGAGCCCCCCCCCCCCCATATCGAGCATTCCATTACAATGTTCACGTTTATCCCATTGATCAATGGCGCAATAGGCCTACTAAGTACTTTTGAAGAAAGTGAAAAGAGTTCTATATTCATAGACTATCTTTCCATCATGCACTGATAAGTTTTCAAGTTATGAAAGAAGGACCATTTATGCATGGGGGTAAGAGCTGAATAGATAGAAGATACTTCGGTAGACACAACAAAATGGACTCCTCAATCAATACCTTTTATAAACAACATTCTTAGAATGCACACAGACTTAAAGCATCAATCCGTTGTGATTGCGCAAATAAATGGCTCATTATTTCCCCCATGACATCATCAATTGAAATCTTCTTAATACGCCCCGAAATTGATTCCATATAAATCTTATTTAGGTCCAAACCGGACCTTGGATAATTTCAAAGTAAGCATCACAACATTGTAAGAGCCATTTTCTAGCTCCTGGCAATATAAATCTTGTTTGTTATTCTTTTTGCTTGTTAAAATCTAAATAATGCACAATGTGCTATTAGTTGTATTGATCCTTGGATATCTATAAGACTTCCTTCCAGGCATCTCTTTAAAAAAAGAAGAACTTTCAAAGTATCAATAAATTGTAAGATCTATTTTGCCCCAAGTAAATCTTGTGTGCAATTTCATTTTGCTCATCTAATAATCTTTCTCTTCTTTCATGGTCATATTGATCCAGGAGGTTCTGCATGTATAAAAGTTTTTTCCGTGTACAATGTATCTCCTGATAAAAAGAGCTTTCAAAATAACATTGAAAACGAAGGATGAACAAGCGATAATTAATTAGTTTGGAAGAAAATAATGTCCTAGAGTTCTGGTAGGAAGACGACTCATCAGTGGCAAAAATAGATTATCCCCTGACCGTCTAACAGCTATCAACATCACCGGTATAATTCTCCCTAAGATTTTTCTACAACTCTAAATATACAAGAGCAAGGAGTTTGTCCATGAATTCCTTGGTCAAACAAACAAAAATTTGCCAAAACGTAAGGTCCAAAAATATTGTTGCTTGCTATTAAACCAAAGAGAGAATTTGAAACTATCTCTGTAACTATCTATAAAAAAAAACCAACAAACAAAACAAGAGTTCAAACCAATGGAGCCTGATAAGTTTTAACATAAAGCAAAACTCATGAATGCAAATATCTAGCTTTAGACATGTGAAATAATGCTTTTCGGTGAACTATCAACAATAAGAATAATCAAGAAGTAAAATATATTTTCCATACATGTATAGATTAGACAAAATTTCTAACTAAGTACTGATATTTGTCTTCCCTACCCTGCAAAGGAGTGGCACAGTCCACATGAGGCTAAATCCATTTGGTACATTTTATATGGAAAGATTATACCATCGCAAAACCATACAGGGGTCATCTTATTCAGATTAGGAGGGATTAAGAATTAGCTTAATCCACTCCAGAGGCAAAAATACAAAAAAAGACATCTGCCTAACTGTACAGGATTAAATTCTATGAGGAAACAGCAAATGAAATGTTGACAATGAAGAGATTACAAGACTAAGAGTGTGTTCAATGTCCAGTTTCAAATTTATACGCCAACATGAATCATGATACAAGACGCAATCACAAAACGCTGATATAAAGAAAAACAAAGAGGGTGTTCATTGTCCCCCATCCCCGGTCTTAAAAATAAACGTGTTTCAAATCTCAATTTAAATTTAAACGCCGAAAAAGATGCGTTTACAAACACAATCAGCTTCAATTTTACGACCTTGAGCATCGCGATTGCAACAAAATGCGACACTGAACAGGATCGAGTTTTCAAACGTGTTTAAATGTGCTCTCGCAATGGAAGCTTCCGGTGCAAGTGAAAAAAGGAGAAGATGTTGTTTTTTAAGTGCGGGGAATTTAAAGACGATGGAAATATAAGCAGCTTTAAATTTTTGACACTGAACGGTGCACCGCACCGCTGATCGCGTTTGTGTTTCTGTTTTGTAATTGCGTTTTGTATCATGATTCATGTTGGCGTATAAATTTGAAACTGGACATTGAACACACCCTAAAAGTAAAAAACAAAAACAAATCTGGGGTTATCTTTTGTAAGCTCCCATCCTAGTCATCCTAACAGTATTTTAACATTTTTATTACTATTTTTTTATTACTACTGTTTTACTAAACACCTATAAAGAACAGTTATGATAGTAAAGAAGCTTCCATACAAATGAGGTTATTTCAATCATGTTCTACATGTTTACATTGAAACTGTGTGAAATAATTAGACCTATAGGCTTAAACTGTATTTGTAATGAAGGACATGCGGAATTGAAAGGGAATCCAAATCAACAAATAATTGCGATAACCCTGTAACAGTACAAAGAGACAGTATGTCGAAAAGAGCCTTTCCTCAAATTATAATGGCAATTAGACTATAAAATGAGTATTAGACCAGGGAATTGTACAATTCCCAATTCCCAGATTATTAGTTCATAAAAAGAACTACAAAGGATCAGTTTGTACTCAGTATTACTCTACTGAGAATAAACTAAATGAGCGTTATACACCAAATGATTATTATCAATAGATCATATAGACCAAATGAGACTCATTTATAACCAAAATTGACAAATCACCAAAATATAAACCACTTTAAATTTCACCAGACGAGAGCATACATGTACATACATGTACATGTAGGGTTAGCTGAGATACTTGTAGGGCCTATGTTTAACACAGCATCTGCACTGGCTTTTAATCATTATCATCCCTACAATATTATCAAAGGGTCCCTTTGAAGGACACAAAATTGGATGATAATGTCTGCATCATTTCTCACATACAGAATTGTGGCTATTTCAGCCAATCCACATTCACATTTGTACATATTTGTTCACTTTCAACAGAACAGACTGGAATATTTGAATGAACACAGATGTATACATATTTCATCTGCTTGTAGATTCACAGGTAGGCCTACTATACTATTCAAGACAAGGTACATTTTTGTAGATCCTATGACTTGTACCGAAATTTGTTTTTGTTTATATTTTTCTCACTTCAGATGTGTTTCTATTTGCAAATTCTAGTAAACAAGTCAAATTTCTTTTTACATGCTCGATGCCCACGACTGACCAAACAGAATTTAATTCGATAAAAAATATGAAATGAATGTTTTTGTTCACGATTAATACTGGTCATCTATCACAGAGCAAAGACTATTTTGAGAGTGACTTATTTGCTATCCAGTCAATTGTTTTGCCCATATTTTTTAAAGTCATGGTTGACGTTTCAAACACATTTCTCTCTTTCACCGAACCGCAACCCTGTTGATGATCGTTAAAGCATTGCTTCCTGATTCTGTGGAAGTGTGGGAAACACTTGGTAAATAGCTGTCGTTCTTTTGTTTAATTGCGGAATTAAATAAATATCAATTAGAGAAATTCAAAAGTGAGTCAGAGTGAATAACGTCCGTATGCCATAATTTCAACACGACGGAAACACCTACATGTATACAACATGTACAAGAGATCAACAAAAGGACACTAGTTTAAATATTGTATTTTACTGATTGCTTTTAAATATCATGTTTGGAAATCTGCATTACATTGGTCAATCTAGAAATCCTTTTCTGAGTTGCATGTTGGAAGATAAAGGTGAAAAAAAAGAGAGACTTCAAGCCCGATAACTTAGAAAAAAAAATCAACTGGGATTAGAATTATGAATTCTAGTAATTCTTTTGGTCCAATTATTTTTTATCCAATATTTTATTGGCAAATTGGCTGAATTTTATGGTATGCTGGGAGTCAGCTCTGCTAGTATATTGGATCTACTCATGTTCCTTTATATTCTAATACACAGAGATTTTTTAAAAGTTCTCATCAGTAGATCAGGGGGGCGTTTCATCAAAGGACATGTCGGACATATTATCCGACAAATTTGCTCTCAGCCAATCAGATGCAAGCATTTCAGTAGCTTATAACAGTTTGTCGGATAAAACGTCCAACAAGTCATGTCAGTGAACCATGATTACTTGGCAATTTATTTGTTTATAGATATGCATAATTTAAATATTGAACTCCATCCTGTCGACTTCATCATGAGGAGTGGGTTTCAAATAAAAACATAAAATTGGCTTAACTAGAGCCAGTTCTCAGGTCCCTGGCACTAAGCCACTGTTTAATTTTCAGTTTGGAAAAATACCATGTTGATACAAAGTTTAATCCTATCAATGTCATATCATACACGAGGAATGAGATGACAAAATACATATGAAATTACAGCTATCGGTTTGATCCATATATGATAGCTGACAATGGTGGCAGTCGGGCATGAAAACTAGCTCAATCCCCCATCACAAAGAAATATTATGACATCCAAACTGTGTGGGCGCATGTTGATCAGCTGACTGTCAAATTGCAACAATAGGAAAGATGTAAATCCAGCAGCTTTTATTGTGAGAAAGCCAGCGCTAAAAATCATCACAACAATAGCATTTTTTCAACAAACACAGCCAGCAAACTATAAACAAATTTCAATTTGTTTGTGTAGTCCAAGGCCAAAAAGGAGTGCATGTAATGCAGTATGATATCATTAATTTTCATCTCTTCCTTGTAAAATTTGGTATACAGACTATGCCTGGTCTACACATGCATGTTATCAATGATTTTTCATTACAATTCAAAAGGAGTTGTTAGGTGGGGCAACAAGAATAGAGATGAATGATCATTATGAAAAATTCTAGTTCAGTACTGAAAAAACCCCAAATAAATTATAAACACTTTGCACAAAATTGTCAGAGGAATTATAAATGCATTAAATTCAATGGAGAGTGCATAACGCCATTCTCACTCCAAGCGACGATATAATTTCATAGACATCATTGCAGCATCAAGGCTTGCAAAGGGATTGGACATCATTATGATCCTAATATTCATAAGGGATAATACTTGTCTCCTTGCAAATTATTTCCAAGTATATTCCAGGCAGATACATATTAGTCTCAATGTTCAAACTTTATTCAATACCGTTTCAGTCCACTCCATTGAATAACGGGAATGTATACAACAAGAATTTGTTACAATGTGGTAATTCTCATTTGCAAAGCTACAAGTTCATTATCAATCGCCACATACTGTTCTACAAAAACAACAGTTCTATTGCATTTTTGTATGATTTTAAGACAATTATTATCCGAGAAAGAATTACCTGAAAAGCAAACAAGAGGGAGTAGAAAATGCATTTGGAGTGGTGACAACAATTGCTCCTCCAACAATTACTCTAGTCTAGGATATAGGGTTAGGTTTGGGGTTGCAATATGGTTTTATGTATTAAATAGGTTTAGGGTTAGGTCTGAGTTAGGGTATATACAGTCTGTGTCAAAAAGAATGGTACAGTCGGGGAAAAAAGAATTTAGGTGTGAAATCTTGTCAAATAATATGTGTATGTGGTATCAAATTAAAGCCAAAAGATTTTTCTTGCTGATGCGCTTTGTTTTGTATAATTTGCTTTCCTAAAACAAAAGTTATACTAAATTGTGTATGACAAGGAACAAATCGAAATTACACACATCTATTGTTCTGGAGCGCTGCATTCACGACCATTGTGCAAAACCTACACAAAGGCATGGGATGGCGTGCGAAAAATGGATTTTTCTTGATTGTAGATAACTAGTCATATCTCAAAAATTACAGCACCAAATGTGATGGAAAAAATTGTTGAAGAAAGTCTGATTTTCTTGCTTTATGAAAATACCAAACAATACCAGATTGTTCCACTTGTACCATTTTATTTGACACAGACTGTACATATATGGTTAAAGTTGGTCATGAGATAAATATGAAAAAGTGGAGCACTCGGTGGAGTAAATGTCATGGAATCGTTTGGAGCACAGTATGAAAGATCAGCTAGGGATGCCCCTTGTTGAAGTGGGCAGATTAGCAAAGGATAGAAATCTGGGGCTTGTTTCTCGGAATCGTAATATGTCTAAGTTATTGGACAACCCAAAAGTCAACGTGTTGTAGAATTAATACACGTTTCAATGGGATGTCCACAAACTTATGCCCTTTTCTCACGTACCAAATTTTCCTTAACCCCGTACTATAGGTAGTACTAACTTGCCATTTAACCCGACCTAAAGTACGGGGTTAAGCTTATTCCACTTTTTGTTCCCACGGCGTTTTGGCAAAGTAGGCTAACCCCACCTATAGTACGGGATTCTCTGGCCCTGCTAAATAGCAGGGTTAGCCGGGCAATTGCGGTGCTAAGGGATATAAGCCGGGGTAAAGAACTCTCGTCGGAACAGCGATGGAAGTTATATCCGGCTAACACAAAAAGCGGTGCTGAGACACATAGGTGCCAGCAGCTGTTGTCCAATCAGAGATAAGCAGCGAACCGCTTTATTGGAAAAGCAGGGGTTAGCGAATTCTGTGTGAGAACAGCTTGCATTTTCTTAGCCGGGGTTGGAAAAAGAAAATAAATAGTATGGGATAAAGGAAAGTATGGGGTCAAGGAAAGTACGGGGTAAAGAAACCGTAATGAGAAAAGGGTATTAGACTTATCATGGACACTACTAGAAAGTGTCCATGGACTTATGATGTTCAAGAAACTGGTCCAATGCATCTAAAAAGGGAACCAAAAATCAACGTCCTCTAATGTGAATTACTAGAAAGTGTCCATGGACTTATGATGGTTTCAAGAAACTGGTCCCTGCATCTAAAAAGGTGAACCATAAATCAACGTCCTCTAATGTGAATATACCATCACCACAACCATCATTATTATTGTATCATTACTCAAACTTGGGACCATTATAATGACCAACTTCCAAAAGTCTGAAAGATGAGACTACTTGGTGAGAAAACAAATCATCTCCCTTGAATCTCCTAGGGAGGTTGTTTTAATGGATTTTGAGAAGACCCTAAATAGTATTTTCATCTTGGACGGTAATTGATATCGTTGATACAGACAGGAATGTTGTCTCCTCTTCTCATCATCCCAAGACCATCTCTGGAGCATCTTGGATGTGTTCAATGTTCATTTTCAAATTTAAACGCCAACATGAATCATAAAGCAACAAAACACAGAACACAAAAGCGATCAGCGGTACACTGTTCAGTGGCGAAAATTTAAAGCTGATAATACGTCCATCATCTTTAAATTCCTCGCTCTCAAAAACAAACATATGCGCCTTTTTTTTACTTGCACCAGAAGCTTCCACTGCGAGAGCACATTTAAACACGTTTGAAAACTTAAATGTATTCAGTGTCGCATTTCGTTGCATTTGCGATCCTCAAGGTAGTACAATCAATGCTGATCGTGATTCAAAAAACATCTTTTTCAGCGTTTAAATTTTCCTTCGAATGGAGATCGGAAACACGTTTACTTTTACGACAGGGAATGGGGACAATGAATATCAGCGTTTTGTAATTGCGTTTTGTATCATGATTCATGTTGGTGTTTATAATTTGAAAATGAACATTGAACACACCCCCTGTCTCATGAGTACAGAAAGGGCATTGGCAGTCTCTTCAGGATCAAGAAGCTCCTTAATACTTCTGATACTGTACTCATGGAAATATTTATGTTACATTAATTTTCGCCCGAATATCTGCAGGCGCATATTAAAAAACCTGCCAGTATATGGCCATGCTTCCTCATGCATGTAAGCTTATAGAATAGGTTCAATTGGGTGCTTACGAAAATGGTACGCGAATTTCAGAATCTGTGAATATTTTTTGAGGCCTCTCAAAGGAAAAAAATTCATTGTGCAAAAATAACATCAAATATTATTATTTGGTTATCAACCTACATCAAAGATTTAGAAGCTCCTTGTATGTTTGTCTGTCACACAAGAAAATACTCATTGAGAGACAAAATCATATCATGACTTAATCCAGTTTAAATATTTATATTTACATGTAGGCCTATATTGTTTATCACATATACCTCATTTAATATTCAGATTAAAGCTGAAAAGTTTATCATAAACTAACAAAAATTTACATGTAGGCTTATATCCTATAAGTTTAGGCCTACACAAAGTGATTGATTATTTGGTCATGAAACTTGCAGTTCATTCATATTCAAAATCCGTCTTTCACTAATCCATGGGTTAATAGCAGATATCACTATGTTTAGTCTCTGTTTAGTCAACAATCAATATTGATCTTGTTGGTTTCTGTTAGGAAGTTCTTCGAAGTCATACAGTTCTAATGATTCCTTCCTTTATTCAGATATACTTGCAACTAATGACAGCTTCGTTGATGAAAGAACTTGAGTGTTCTTCAAGTCCTCTATGACAGCTGGAAAAAATGAAATAAGGGATTTCCTAGTGTCATCCACAAAGCCTACTATCATGTATGACAACATTGCGAATGTCTGGTACTGAGCCCCCCCCCCCCCCCCCACCCATCCACCAAAAATCCTGGATCTTCAAAACGTAAATCTCACCTATGCCCAGTGATATCTAACTAAGTGGTTACCAACATTAAATCAAGGCTTTATTTCATAAAAAGATGAAAGGTCATGGTCATGATTGGGTGTAAGCTGAAGATTCAGCTCATGGTTAGGATGTCTACCCCCAAACTCCCCCCCCCAAAAAAAAAAAAATAATAATAAGATAAAAAAATAATAGTTAAATAAATATTCAATCAAAATGCTCATTTTTCTATTTTCATGGAACAAATGGCTGTTAATAATATTATGATACCCTTTTCTCAAAGTTACGGTTTCTTTACCCCGTACTATCCTTAATCCCATACTTTCCTTCACCCCATACTATTTATTTTATTTTTCGACGAGCCAAAATATCTGCCTAACCCCGGCTAAGAAAATGCATGCTGTTCTCACACAGAATTCGCTTACCCCGGCTTTTCCAATAGAGCGGTTCGATGATTGGACAACAGCACCTGTGTGTCTCAACACCACTTTTTGCGTTAGCCGGGATAAACTTCCATCGCTGTTCTGACAGGAATTCTTTACCCCGGATTTTATCCCTTAGCACCGCAACTGCCCGGCTAACCCTGCTATTTTGCAGGCCGAGAGAATCCCGTACTATAGGTGGGTTAGCCTACTTTGCAAAAACGTCGTCGGAACAGAAAGTGGAGTAAGCTTTACCCCGTACTAAAGTGGGGCTAAATGGCAAGTTAGTACCAACTATAGTACAGGGCTAAGGAAATTTTGGTACATGAGAAAAGGGTATGAAAGTCATATTTCACACAGTTTCAGGTTTATTTACAGTTAATTTAGCCATTAAAATTTCTCTCTGTAATACTATATAAGCCAATATTTTCGCGTACAGAAATTTTTCACGATTTTGGACTAGTTGGGCAAATTCGTGAGAGCAAAATTTCACGACTTGTTGATGATTTCATTACTACTGAAGTGGAAATTTCATGATCACTAACTCGCGAAATTCGCGAAAATAAAGTCACCACAAAAATAACCACTTCTACAGTAAACCATTAAAGGACACAAAAATGGTCATCGTTTTGCAGACATTTCATTTCATCAGAGTCTATGTTATGATAGTCAACATCAATTAGCTCTAGCATTTGTTACATCCAATCTGAACTGACAATGAGCTGTGAGTATGATGAGTTAATGACAAGTTCATAAGTGATCGTCTAAATCTCTTCCTCCTTGCTAGAGATGAATCTTGTCATATCTTGTCATTGAAGATCACTGTATGGCAAGTGAAAGAAATACCTGTGGCCAACCACATTGCGTCATGACGCATTTGTTCTCACATCATTATCAAAGGAGATATATATCCAGGAGCCATTTATGCATTTCATATTCAATATATTTCATTTCATATGCATTCCACTACCCAAGTAATAAACAACAAAAGATGATGAAATACAACTAACACACCAACAAAGTCATGTCATGCCATAATTAATTTGCGAGTTTGCTAGTGTAATTATTATCTTGATAATAAGTAATGTATATTTTTCATATATATCTATTCATTATATCGAATAAGAATTGTTACACTTCATGTTTCTTCATGTAATTTCTCATTGTTTCTACTATCAATCTCTCTTTATTACCCTGCAGTGTTCTTTCTTTCAGATTCTTTCTTATTCTCCTCGACTCTCTTTTGTTCCTCTTCATTTTGTCCTACTTCCAGTAGTCCTTTGTTACTCTTTTCATCTTTTCTCAGTTAGATTTTGGGTTTTTTATAATTAATATGTTATTAGTTTGTACATTGTATATTTACACTTAGCTACTGAATTTATGTTATGCTCATTAATTATTATATCCCTTATCTAAGATTGTTTGCATTGAGAGTGTACACAAGGAGAAAGAATAGTTTAACTAAGAAAAACGTTTCTCAGAAAATAGTTCGTTTTTCTTCATGACGTCACGCATAGTACATTTTCCCTAGGGAAAAACTGGACTATACGTTTTTCCGACCCCACCCCCCCACCCTATTCACGAGTTGCGCACGCGAGCGGTGCTACTCTGCTGCTTTTACCTAAATTCTCCACTGCATGCGCGCATGCCACGGGAAACTTTCGGCGAGCTGAAGCTGAATGCACTGCACTGACCAGGTGCGCAACAGCTGATTTTGTTTGTAAACAGACAAAATGGCTGCCTCCACTAGTTGCCAGATTGATGTAATAACGGAAGATTTCAGCAGTATAATAGACGGGAAATTGTGGATTTCATGAACTCGACTGACAGCGTTAATAACTCAGAAAACAAATTAAGTATGCTGTATCTATATTCCGTGAATTTTGTTCACAAATTGATGGTGTGAGTTGTGATTGAGATCGACATCAAATCACTCGATTCAGCGCTCGCCGCAAGATTTTTCGTCGGCTGCTGCGAACAAAAACGGGCCGCTTTGTAAGTAGCCTACTTGTACTTATTGGATCAGAAGAAAGGTAAGCATAGACTACCGGTATATAATTTTGTTCATTAAAAAAATTAAAAGTGGAAGGGATATAAACAAATATACAATGACTCATTCTCAGAACAGGTTAAAACTATTCGCACTCAGGAACATCACATAGTACTATTCTCTCTCGGGCCGATGCCCTCAGAGAATAGTACTATGTGATGTTCCTTCGATGCTGAATAGTTTTAACCAGTCCTCGATTGTCATTGTATTATTTGTATACTATTATATATTATGTATTCGGACTTTGTAAAAAATCATATGCAATTTAGCCATGTGGCTACGACTTTGATTTTGAATTAATAAAAACCATTATTATTATTATTATATTATTATTATTATTATGTGCAATAAAGGCCTATATTTTGCCTTTTCTGTTCAGAATATTTTATTTTTTTTTGGGTGAGATTTTAACCATTAGATCATACTGGTTCATCGGATGGGATGCATCTGTACAAGCTATTATTATAAAAGTTAATAACAAGACATAGTCAGGTGACATGTCATGTGATGTGTAAGGGCAGGGAGCTGCCATTCAACAGCATGTCAAGGACTGTTAAAGGGGAATCCAACCCAAGGAGAGATTCAACCTTACAGGAAAGAGGAAAATGAGAGGAGCAATCTAAAAAAAGTTTCATCAAAATTGGTTATAAAATAAGAGAGTTATGGAAGTTTGAAAAGTCTAGTTGTTCCTTCTGTGGGGATCCTCAAATTGCATCATCGGCTCAAAATGGCCGATCTCATGGCAACTCTCCATTCATTTTGTACACAAATTTTCAGATTTTCCCCATTTTCTTTCAAAATATATCTTATCTCCTTCTAAGCTCAACATATGTGTGTGAATATATTTTCCCATCAAATATTTTGAGCTCAGAAGTAAATAGTAAGACAAATTTTGAAAGAAAATGGGGAAAATCTGAAATTTGTGTACAAAGTGAATGAGAGTTGTCCATGAAATCGGCCATTTTGAAGCCGATGATGCCAATTTGAGGATCCCCATAGAAGGAACAACTAGACTTTTCAAACTTCCATAACTCTCTTATTTTATAACCGATTTTGAAGACATTTTTTTAGATTGCTCTCTCATTTTCCTCTTTCCTGTAAGATTGATTCTCTACTTGGGTTGGATTCCCCTTTAATGACAGGGGGAGTTCCAATGTAACCAGGGTGCTTTCATGGTCAAAAAAAATTTAAACAAAAAAATGAATCATGTTAATGATGTGATTTGAAGAAAAAGGAGAGAGAGCTCATTGATAAGGTTTTAAGAACTACAATGGAAGTACATTGTAGAGGTCACTACAAATACATGTAGGGAAAATTATATTGGGGAAGTACACGTAGGAAAAAGTAAGGACATGTATTGCAATTTCATAAAACAAATCCAAATCTGGTTAATCTTCAATGGAATAACCATTCTATTTCATTTTACTTTATCTGCCTTATATTAAGTAATTATCTTCAAATGATTAAAGTGAAACTAGTGTTCTGGTCATGACACTGAAATGTGGAAGAGACTGTCTAAAAGTGATTTGGAGAGGTTGATAACATTTCACCTAAGCATTATTTTGTGCTGTGAGGTTTTGGAATTGCCAAAATGATAAGAAATTAACCCAATTCAGCTTTGAGTCACATGCACTTACACAGAACTGCATGTATGGGGCAAGACAAAATGTTCGGGGACCCAAACATGTCAGCTGTATGGTATACTGTATAAGTGGTTATTTTCGCGGTGACTTTATTTTCGCGAATTTCGCGAGTCAGTCATCGCGAAAATTCCACATCATTACAAGGTTATTTATGGTAATGAAATCATCACAACATCGCGAAATTTTGCTCCCGCGAATTTCCCCAACTGGTCAAAAATCGCGAAAATATCTGTACGCGGAAATATTGGCTTATACAGTATTTGGGATCATATTATGACTCTTAGGGCATTTGAAGATCAGTATTTTCTTGTGGGGCTTTTTATTATGATATTCTTCCCAAACGTCATACAAATAACAGGAAAGCTCACAATAATTTTCTTCATCTTTCCAAAACCTTCCTACTACACTAGATTCCCTTTAAGCAGAAGTATTATGGTACAAGGAAAAAAATCATTCGTCAATCTGCTAGCTGTATGCAAACCATATCAATATCCAATGTCAATCCTAAAGATTTGGGCTACATATATATTTTCAGAATCAGAAAACAACACAGATCTAATAAAGAGATCTTGTCAATGTTATTGACCATAAATATGAATTGATGAATGGTCTACCTTCCTTCTTGAACCAAGAATCTCAAGATCAAAGAAATGCTAGCTACAAATATACTCTATTTTCTTACAAATATTTGCACCATTCAATTTTATTGTTTGTTCCATCTTTTGTGACGTATTCCCCTCATTGTTGCAAATTGTATAATGATTTGCTAAAGCTACGTTGATTGATTGTAGTCTATTTGCCAACGTCACCTTCCCCGTTTACTGGAACTAAAGTCATGGCCAGACATATTTACTTTTGTAATGACTTCAGCGCCTTTCCTTTGTACTTCACTGTTCTTGTATGTATGTGGGTTAATGAATCGTCTTGCTCGGACTTTGATGTTTGACGACGTCATGCCATTGGAGCTTCATGAGGGAGGTCACCCTCGAATAGGAACTATGTCGGAATTTACGATTTTCTTTTTTGTTTTATTTTGTGCACACGTTTAGCTTCAATACGTGAAGATTCGGTCACAATTCATGGATGGAAACTCTGTATTTTTTCTAATCATCACTTGTTCATGTTAGTTTTGATTCTCGAAGGTGCTTATAAATGATTAATGTATGATTAATACAAGTTGAATTAGATTATCAAATAATATAAAATGTCATAAATGTAAACTAAATTCATATTGAAGAAGTTTGTCTGCAGCTTTACAAAAGTTCCCCCTCTTAATATCCTAACCATAGATCCTTTTTCAAGCGCATCTACAACCCTCTTGTAGAATTTTTTTATTACATCTGCTAAATTATTTTTGAAATCTTTGTCAACTTGGTCTACAAAATCATGTCTTGGCTAAATCATACCCTTTTCTCATTACGTTTTCTTTACCCAATACTATCCTTAACCCCATACTTTCCTTTAATACCCCATACTATTTATTTTCCTTTTCCGACATGCTAAAAAATTTGCCTAACCCCGGTTAAGCAAATGCACGCTGTTCTCACACGGAATTCGCTAACCCTGGCTTTTCCAATAGAGTGGTTTGCTGCTTATCTGTTTGGACTACAGCTGCTACCACATGTGTGTCTCAGCACCGCTTTTTGAGTGAGCCGGGTATAACTTCCATCGCTGTTCCGACAGGAGTTCTTAACCCCGGCTTTTACCCCTTAGCACCACAATTGCCCGGCTAACCCTGCTATTTTGCAGGGCTAGAGAATCAAGTACTATAGGTGGGGTTAGCCTACTTTGCCAAAACGCTGTGGGAACAGAAAGTGGAATAAGCTTTACCCCGTACTATAGGTGAGGTTAAGTGGCAAGTTAGTACTACCTATAGTATGGGGTTAAGGAAAATTTGGTATGTGAGAAAAGGGTATCTTGTGATGACATCATGCATTTATGAACTGTACAAATTCTCACCACACACAGTACAAAAATGGACATGTATGTTCATGTGTAAACAATCTTGCTGTTCGGGCTGAAAACAGATTTGGTCTTGACGGCCCAAACAATGATAAAAAGCGGAGGACCAAATGCTCCTGCAACTCGGGGAGGGCTACCTAATTTGGAGTTGATTTCCCTACTGGTTTAACCTCACTGACAAATATGGGATGGGAGAAAAGACTTCAGAGCTGTTATAATAATTACCATGGCATTTTTGACAATTCCTTGCATGATTGAATTTAAAAATTGCAGAATGGTTGGTGTGTTGTTTCAATATTGTAATTGTCTTTTGTTGAGATTGAGCTGGGTGTTATGTTTATGTTATGAATGAGTTAAAGTTTGGTGGTAATTAACTCTGAGGAATACTGGGAGATGGCTCTGTGGTCCCCTTAATTGTGAGGTCCTTAGTTCAAAACCAAGTCAATTGTCAATAGCAAGTCCCTTATAAAAAGGTAAAGTTTTCTATCTTTATACCTCATACCCCCTTTTCTTATCAAGCTGATTTGCTGCCTAGTCTGTATAAAATAGATTTTTTGGTTTTGGGGTAAAATAAAGAGTGACCCCCTGTACATGTGTTTACACTTCAAAAACTTAGCGATGACCAACCTTGACGTTTAATGTAAAAATTTAGAAATGTAACAAGAGCAAAGATACAGAGAATACAAAAATAAATAAATTAAAACAGCACCAAAAATGTCCAGACAAATAAACAGAGCTCTCCACTGTCCAGACGAAAGTTTGTCACACTCAGAGGCTTGCCAGACATAGCACCAAGTATGTAAAAATGGATTTTACGTGCATGTATTGTAGTTCTCTCACTAATTGAATCACTAAATGTAGGTCCCCTGGGAAACACAAATAATAACGAAATGAGGACTGAGCCCAAATATATTCTGGTCCAGTAGATCTATTCGACTGATACTGTGAAATGATACAATGAAATAAACTGAATTGTTCATGCCAGGATTTAAAAGACAGGTCATATCAGGTCACACTCTTATCCTTCATCACTAGATGGGGGCGACAGACAAGACTTTTAACGAGCCACCCTACTCAGCTGATAATGAGGGTAATTGGATAATGACCCATTATTGGTGTGAGTGATATTGTCCACAGAAAGATGCAACAGCAGTGTGTCCTTGGTCATTTGTTGAAATTAGTTCATTATAAAGGTCTATTATAACTTGTTTTCTATGAAGGTGTTCAGGCTGACAACAGAGTTGCACCAAATAGCTCGATAATAGACCAACAAAATCATTCTTTTACATTTTTATTACCCCCACAAATCAGACTTAATCAGATAATATAGAGAGACAATTTCTACAAATCCACGAAGTCACACTTTTCTCTTATATACTTTTGTTGATTTTAAATCAGAAGAGCAAAGTCCCCTAAATACCTTTTGGACTGAAGGTTGTGCTCTATAATGCAATCTGAACTCTCAAAATGAAAAAAAGATTCTAACAGGATTACTCAGTTAGCTTATGATCCTCTTATGTATTTCCATCTTACAAAAGGACATGTACCATTTCTTTTCTTTTACATACTTTGGAGACTTTGTAACTTTGTAAATAGTTTGGACTCCAAATTTTACCACTAAACTAATTAAAAAACAGCAAACTTTTGGCCATTTTAGGAAATATGTTTTTGTGCAAATGCATCTTGTTGGTTAGACATCTTTGTTTAAATATTTGTACATGTATCAGGCGCAGCTAGCAAACAAAGATTACAGTGATACCAGCACAAATTCCATAGAATTCAATATTCCAAACTGTCTAACCCAATGTATTGTCTTCTTGTAAATAATACATGTTTCTGATTTGTAAAATATAAGCTTTCATTGTTTGATGTGTAACAAATATGGCTGATTCAATTTTGTGAGATTGCATTCCATGAACTACACTTTTAATAAACGTTTGATTTCCTTTACATGTGTGACAACCCTTATATTTGCACAATTGTTGCAAAATCCATTTGTTGTATTTACATTTAGATTACACATTTTCCATGGTTTTTTACACATTATTTATGAAGCTATCCTATCAGAAATGAGGAGAATATTCTAGATCATTCAAGAAATATGAAAGATGTATTAAAGCATGTCAAACCTTTTGACACATTTTCAAACAAAGAGAGACTTAGGAGCCAATACACATCTAGATAAAGTAATAAAAACAGAACTATGAAAAACAAGCAAAGAAAATGGGATTCCATCAAGAGTCGAACCAGAGACTTCCTGATTGCCAGACAGGTGCTTTACGGACTGAGCTATGGCAAACCCTTATGTTGGTGTCCGTCCCTTTAGCTTCAAATGCTTGAGTGACCTGAAGCTACAAAAATTGACAGTGCATCAGTGATCAGAAGATCCAGGAATGAAATCTTGAATGGTGCTTGAACTAAAGGATATAAACCGCAAGCTCCATTTAAACGCAAGCACACTTTCATTCCATTACCATTACATCATGTCTTTGGTATGTAAGGTACTCAATCGCTGGTGACATTTTCATGTTGAATGTCCGTCTGGAATGAAGGTAACATGAGCATGTCAACTCTATACATTGGCAGCCATGATGTATGAAGTGAGCCTAGGCCTACTCTCTTTTGAGTATGATCATCGGCTTGGTGCTTTTAGGTGCCAACTGATATCATTGGAGCCAAGGGTTAAAGCTGGGGTATAGTTTTGGTAAATCTAAAAATATAATCTCTGAATTTACTTTGAGATAGAATGAAAGATTATATGACAAAAACGCCTATTTATCACCTAAAAATCGAGATATAAATATATTGGCCGGTATTCTCGAACGGTGACTAAAGTAAGTAGGTCTGCTAAATAAGTATTTAGTACAGTTTTTTGTAGGCCCTCCTATTGTCTCAAACAATAACAATGCCTTCTAAATGTGTATTTAGTAGGCCTACTTACTTTGCTCATCCTTCGAGAATACCAGCCAAAATGTGCAATGTGATGATAAAAATGTTACGATGGCTATATGAGTACAAAGTAAACCTCCTTGCTGCTTTAAAGGTAGTGTCAGCCTTTTGCAGGCAAAAATATTAAATTTGTAGTTTTTAGAGGATATAGTAGTATACCAATGACTATATCTTCCCACAACATGATTAAGCTCAAATGTGTATGTTTGTCATTATATTGCGATTATCAAAATTCATTCCTATTTTTTCGAACCTCGAAAAATATACCGTACGGTGCGAACCGCTGACCGTTAGCGCAGAGAATAATGCACGCTGATGCGCCGTGTGTATATTGCTGTGTACGGTCCGTGCTGCACGCGCTGTAATATCAACGATGTTGATGGAGAGCTGGTCAAGATTGGTAGTCAGATTTTCGTTTCATATTACTGATCTAGGCAACCTATGACAGTAAGATTGAATAGAAAGTATAAAGTCAATCATATTCTAAACTTATGCCAAGTTTCATTAGCTTTCAAAATTTGTGAAAAAGGATGACACTACCTTTAACAGTTGATATATTCCTAAAGGTTCATCTCTTACCTTAACATTATGATAGGATTGAAAGAGAGGGGTATATTCCTCCAACTCCAAGGTCTGAAGCCACACATCTATCTCAAGATGAAATGCCATCCTAGTAGGACTCCCTGAGAGATAATTAAAAATAAATAGAAAGAAATATTATTAGATAAAGTCAATCACATATATCTCAAACAAAACCAAAGAATTGTTGTTGCTGTTGTTGTTTTTATATTTCACGGCGCTTTCATTCATTATGTATTTACATAAATACAGCTACCAAAATTTTTATTCTTTTATTTTTTTAATACAGGTTTCTATTGCTTTCTTCCCTTTATAAATGAAGGCCTACATGTCCCTTTTTTCAGCTTTTATTTTTTTTTTATTATTTTTTTTGCACAAGACACTCTCTGCTCCTAAAAAAATCTTGATAAACTTATCTCTCTCTCTCTCTATATATCTCTATTTTCTCCGTTTCTCACCCTACCCTCTCTCTCACTCTATGTGGCTTTATTTCTATTCTCCCTATTTTTTTTATATTTTCAATTTCTCTTGCTTATAACCGATATTCACTTGAATAAAAAAGCCACAATAACCAGTCCTGGGGGGTATTTCATCAAAGGACATGTCAGATATTTTATCCGACATATTTGCTCTCATCCAATCAAATGCAAGCATTTCAGTAGCTTATAACAGTTTGTCGGATAAAACGTCCGACAAGTCCTTTGATGAAATGCCCCCCAGGTTGACCTCAGTCTGAATCCTTAAAAACCGGATATTTTCATTTCTAATTCTTCAATCTCCGCTAATCATTTGCTACACTGGGCACCAGAATGAATACATTCAGCCTGGAAAACGGGAAGCCCTGCAACTATGCCCCGTCTGCCAGATAATCAGAGAAGCATGGCGCCAAATAATTCTTGATTTTCATCCATCGATGAAGGTCCTAAGCTGATTTGGCGGCCCGATCAGGCAATTCTGAACTGCTTCAGTGGCCTATTTAGGAAATTCTGCACTAGCTCGAGCTTGCAAAATAGAGCGCAATTTGTGATCCGGTAAATTATCAAAGAATATCAGGCTTTTTCTCTCAAATAGCAAGATAAATTGGGGGGGGGTGGAATCTCGGCCCAAGTCATGTTGGGCTTATTTCCAAACTGGAGCTCGTTTTGCCTCAAAATACTATAGCCTGGAACATAATCAACATTCAATCATGCACATAATATTTATCAGGCTTTTTCATGCAAGCTCCTGGGCTCTGTAACACAAAGATTTGCAATCAATCGCAAATTTGAAAGAACAATTCCGATTGGTTAAGGGTCAGTCTTTTTAACAAAAAGTGCATGCAACATTGATTGTGATTGGCTACTGCCACTTTATGATTGATTGCAAACAATTGTGTTACGGAGTGCAGGTCAGGTCATGAAACTAAATATTGAGATTCAGCTCGGGCTAGAGCAGAATCAAATTGATGTTTGACTGATTCCCCCCCCCCCTAACAATCAAATAGCTTGATATTTTTCAAGCTCAAACTAGAGCAGCACCACCTTTTGTGAGGTGTCGTCCATAATTGAGATGAGAAACAAGTAGGCACTATCACTCTTTAGTGCAAGAAGGGTGTTAAAGCAATCATTCTGTGCAGGGTTAAGGCCTTTCTACCTCCAAGCAGATGATGTATGCTAGATCAACTAAATTGAAAAAATATGCAGGAAATATTCAATTTGTGTAGATTACCAATTACAAGATGTATGTATTTTTCACTAACACGACGAACTTGCAAAATAGATTAAACTTCATAACGTAAACCCCCATCCCCCCTCCCCAATAGAGAGGGGATTTACATATCGTCGGCTGAGAACCAGAAGGGCGCTATTACAGATCAAAGATGTTCCGTTGAGAACCATAAGGGCGCTATTTACATAGACTTTGTACATCAATAGCACCATTCTGGCTCTCAACAGAACATCTTTAAGATGCAAAAACGCCATTCTGGCTCTCAACAGAAAATATAGATGTAGTATACAATGTACATTCTAGTGAGCCAGAAAAGCATTATAAATCAGTATAAGATGTGACAACATCATTCCCAGAATTAATGCCCTTCTGTGTAAAATAAAAAAATTAAAGGGTAACAACTTATAGAATTAGGTAGCTCACTGTTGGCAGTTGCACTAGTGCCCTTTACTAAGGTATTACTATTAATGCTCTCATTTTCCAAGTAATGGGATGAAGCTTATAACTGTAGCCCCCCCCCCCCCCGATTGCTTACTTATACATGTATGTATAGAACTTTAATTGCTTCCTAAAGTTGGGTTCTCATGGGGAACACGAGCGTTTTGCCAATTGCCATAGCCCAACAATATAAGGAAGCAAAAGTTTTGTGCAGATTTTGCTCCACAAAAACGAGAAAACAAAAAAACAAAAACCCATCACTATTGGACTTTCCCAAATCGCAATATGCAAAAATATTTTGAGTCCCATTAAAAATCCAGTGGTAGCAGTCTGGTAAAATGCATTAACAAACTATAGGTTTAATTGTCCAAAACCGAAGTTGGTAAGTCCAAAAAAATGTCATTTCTATGCATCAGAATCAAGTGGTGTCAATGAAAACGCTAATGCAATAACCCTGGGCAATCATGATCTTGTTACAGTAATACTCTGCCCTGGAACCTGCGAAAATTCCCACCAAAGCGAGGCAAACAAATGTACAAATAAGGTCTTGATGTTTATTTTGATCTGTTTTGGAATGAAAGAAATCTTTTTCAGCAACAATTCAAGAATGGTTACTTAAATGGCTGTTTTTATTCCAAATGGAACCCCTATTGTAAAGTTTCTTAAACTTTTCACCTAACCCTCTGCAGCGTTGTGTTCGTATTCACCAGGTGAAAAGTTCAATGGTTTCACCTTTTTGAAAAGGAGACTCAAATTTGTTTAGGGGAATATTCTGAATAGGGCATGAAGATCTTAATCTAGAGGGAGCGCAATCATATACAGCATGTCATTTCATCACATTTGAAATGTACTTTTGCATAAAATTGAACAGATAAGATAAGAAGAAAATAGTAAAATTGTGAGAAAAGATGATTTACCATCTAGCCTAAATATCATTGGAATTTTAAATTCCATCAGTCTCCTAGATATTTTATCAGGAGGGTGGAGGATTGGGATAGACCAAAGCAGCTGAAGCAGACCAAGCTGTGAAATAAACATTGGGAAGAGGGATGTCTTTCGTGATGATCATAAACATCAAATTATCCATTCCAATCGCAAACTGATTAGAAACATGTCTGGTTTCCCTCTCTCAACCCTTCACTGACTGACTCATGATTTATGGAGCTTTAATTAGGAAAGAAAACATCCTCATATCAGGGCATGGCATGCATCATTCATCACTACGGTAATGGGGCTATCCACACTGCTGAAAATAAACACTGACGGGTTGATACAGATTACGCATTGATCAGCATTGTGCACACCTTTAAATAGTACGAAAATGTACCTGGTTGTAAAATGCACTCCATATTTGGGTGAAGATTGTGCACATATTGGGTGTGAACAAGCCTAAATCTGATCAGGGTATTCATACATTTGTATGGATGCACTTCAAGATTTACAGGTAGGCCTACAATGTACATGTACATGCCTCGTATTAAATCGTAATCTAGATCACTATCATTATTGAATCGTAATCACCCGAGAAACTACTGGTTGTGCATAAACAGAAATGTACTGACCATGGATCATAATGTACTGACCTACAGATACACTCAGTCAAACTCTTAAAATTACAATAAAAGAAGCATACATTTCGTAGATTGGGGTGGAAATATCTGCCAATGGGAACAAGGTTGAGGAATCGAAGATACTGGGATTAAAATAGAAATATTGCATGCCTACAATGCTTTATGGTTATCAGTGAAATGGCGATTCGGAATGCTAATCACACTGGTTCAATGTCATTTTATGACTCGTAATCTGTCTTTATTTCCCTAGGGTTGAATCGAACTTACGCTCTATTTTGAGATCATCTGAAGTGCCGCCCAATGACGTGAAGAAAGCAAAGAGATACATGTACATGTATGACTTTCTACGATCTTCAAGTATGAAATGTCTTATTATCAATTTATCATTGCAGTAGAATCTGTAATTTGTTTCTCGGTGTGTACATGTTATATGTGAGGGGTACAAAATGTAGGAAAGAGAATTCAGCATGGGTTTTATAAAAGATGGACACTATCATATCAACAACACAAACCATAATGGTAATTTTTGGGGAAAACACTGAATAGACCTCCCACTTTTCTAAGAAGACACTTCAAGAATAATCTTTTTTCTATTATTTCTTTAATTTTGCTTCATTTTATCAATGAAACATGAATATGTTTAATTAATTTCAAATGTGACGCTAGAGGCACTATTATCTACAACTGTAATCTCCAGAGATGCAGCTTCATGACAATCTTCTTATCATCTTTTTCGAGAATATTTACAACCAATCTTCAAAGTGCAGGAGATCAGAGGATCATCTACCTTCTTCATAATTGCCTCAGCTTACGACAGCACAGTTAAAAAGATGTTCTGTAGTCCATATGGAATGAGCGAAAACACTTGATTACTGCATGTTCTAGCTCTGGGCAATATTCGATAACCAATACACCAGCTACAGCTTTGCTGTTAAGGCACGGCCAATTTGGCACGAAAAGGCTGGTGATGGCGACCTATACCATGCCCTGAAGGCAATCGAGATTAAAGGTCATGTATAGTGTTGGGAGAATAGATTTTTTGTTTTGCTTCCAGAGCAGAATAATATGAATGAATACCTCAATTAACCTCTGTGTACAAAAGGATTTGTTATAAAATCCACTCTAACATCTGAATTTAGCAACAAAACTGTGTAAATATATCAATTGACAGTCCGATCGATAGGATCTCACAGGCACAATGCCAGCATACAGCGGTATGTGTGCAAAGCATGTGCTATTCCCATACACAGACTGTACACACAGAATTCACTCACGCTATACCAATCAGCTGCTGGTTGGCATGCCCAGAGTTCTGGGGTGAGAATGAAGGAAGTATGGCCTTACTTTGATGAACATCTCCCCGTGCTCATGCAAATTATTACATATCATGGAAAGACATGCATGGAACATGATTATATCCTTTGCCCATATACTGTTATGTCTTTAGAACACTATGAGGACAAGTTGAGCAGGTTTTTCAAAAAATCAGTGTTTTCTACTACAACTATACTTGGGCTTTAAGCCTTCTAATTCGGGTCAGACCCTCAACGGGAATGGTAGGGAAGCGCAGAGGATCAAGGATCATAAAGGAAAGGTGAAAAGACTGAGTGTAAATTACAGATGGGCTTCATTGTGAGTCACAGGTACCGCTTCTTTTTATCCGTTGAGCGTCGATTGTGTTTTTAATCTCAGGGACGTGATTCCGCAATAAAAAACACAACCCGGAAAAACATACTGGACTACAATTACAGACTACAACCATCAGAGGTGAAATTGGATTAATTCAATTTATAACTGCTGATCCTCTGCTATGAATTCATTATTGGTTTTTATGAGCTTTAAATCTAATATATTCCAACTAAATAATTCTTTATTAAACCTGTACAGGGCATTACACTTTGGTATTGCACCAACAGTTTTCCATCTTTACGTGGTGATAATTTATAATCAGGTTTTACTCATCTGTATCTTTACCTTACCGGTGACTCACCACACGTTTTATTTCCCTTTCTTTAGAGTTTGTGTAACGTTGCGGCAAGCACTGCAACAGACGCTGTTCAAAAGCTGGTAATTTGGCCGCTAATGAAATGACGAATATTCCACTCTTTGTATCTTCCTCTTTAATTAAGATGACAATTTTGGATTAACATGTGCTGGATCGCAACCCAAAACCATGAATGACTCACACGCGACCAAGTACCCCTCTCTTTAATATTTCATAGTCCTCGTATCATGTTACATGTGTATCTGACTACTCCACCAGGCACCAGACTTCAAGAAATTGATAGCACAGATACGAAAAGACGGGTTGCTCGTGGATGAAGTTGCATCTGAAATTCTGAATATCAAAATTTGAAGTGGGACGTATGAAACGAGGCAGGGGGATGGGAGGCTGTAACACAGAGCCGCAATTCATAGAAGATGCACATTTAGGTTAACATGACACGTATAAGCTTCATCTAAAATTCTGAATCGGAACATTTAACCCTCTCATTACCACAAAGTGACATTAACCCATTGACATATATAATGTAGGCCTATTACACATATCTATTCCTACAAAATGTATTCATGTGTAAAAAGGTTAAGCTGGTCTTGCATTAGAACGAGAGGTTCCTCAAATAAGACATATTCAAAAACACTTTAAAAAGAACATTAATAACAAGTAGGAGGAAAGATATCAGGTGAGGAGAAGTATAAAAATAATGCAGAAGAAGAAGAAAAAGGGGGGAAATGAGACAAAGGAGAAGAATAAGTACAAAGAAGATTAAAGAACAATATCAAAAGGAAAAGGAAAGAAAACAAGCAGAATAAATAGAATATTTTGAGGAAATTATTAAACAGCATTGAAAGCAGCATGTGTGAAGTAAGGCGATATGAAATCAATATTACAATGTCAACATAACTTGGTAGTTGATACAGTCAGGTAATAAAAAAATTTCATTGAACTCCAAAATTATTGATGAGTAATACATGTATAACACTCTCAATGTTTATTTACATTCATAAAACAAACACCATCATAAAACATCTCCTTGTTTACTCAACCTTCCATCATCAGTGTATTAGTGCCCATTTAAATGGCTCATTTATTTTACGAGTAGCGAATAGCACACAATCTATCGCTCCTGCTGTAAATTTATGCAATGATAACAAATGGGCAATGAATTTAAAACCCTAGATCCCCTAAATTTCTAAATTTTAATAATATCTTATTATTAATTTATCTATTTTAATGTCATTTTATGGCACTTGATCGGACTACAAACCTACAAAAGTGATCAGGGACCGCTATTAAAAAGTTAAGCCTGTGGCACCAATTTGATACATACTGCATGATTTATGTTTCTTGGTGAGAATGGAGGGATTTTTGTTACTCGGAAATCTGAACATACCCTTTAGGGCACGACGAGTTCTGTACACTAAAAAAGCAACCTTTGGCGGAGAACATCTTATATTTCATCCTCTCCTTCAATAGTGGCAACCTTTCCTTTCTTTTTCACCTCTGGTCTTTTTTTATTCCACCTCGGTGCTTTCAGTATCTTCTATATCATGAAAAATATATCAAGTCTGCACAATGGAAGAACCTTAAGGGAAACACAGAGCACTTACTCCAGTCAACAAGATAGACACAGTATTCCAGGGTACCCCAGTTTTACTTTCGCTTTGCTTTGCTTTAATTCGGAAAGTCTGGGAAAATGAAAGATAAACCAAGCCCACAAAAAAACTTGATCTATAGTTATAACAAAAAATTATGAAATGGATAAATTTGTGCATTTAAAATGTCAGTCTTGTAATGAATCCTCTTTTCACAATACATTATAAAATCTAATATATATCCTATCTGCTTATAATGACAAAATCAGAAATTTAAACTGCAGATTTGTCCAGCCCCCCCCCCCCTCCCCTCCCCAACAAAAAGGAATTTGAAAATCTGTTTCTTGTTAATAATCTTGCTTGTATTCAAATTTGAAATTAATCTATAGCCTTGTTTCCATAACTTGTCAATCACCAACATTAGACAATCATATGTATGAAAATTCAGACGTAATCACAAAAGGTATTGTGTTTCAAACCACTACACGCAGTGTTCTTTTCACACTTTTCACACCAGGAACAGAATAATAGAAATGTTTTACAATGTTTGGAAATGCAGGATGTTTGTTTTGATTTGTCATGCAATTCATGCATTCTCGTCTCACTGCAAAAAGGAAATTTTAGCCCTACTTGTAAATCTCTCATGTTTGTTGCTCCCTTTTCGCACTCACAGACTGCAAGTTTTGTACACTAAAAAGCTGAGTTTGCATTCATGCGAGACATAACAATTTTTCTTCATTTAGGCCTAAGCGAGATTGTGATATGGATCAATACAATAAGGGAATAACTACCATCTATCAATAATGGCATTTAGTTCCTTTCTGCCATTTCAGGCCATTTAGGCTTAGTAAAAACAGCTTATCGCAACTGAGGCAATGTTTGCATTCATGTAAAACACAACTCAAATGTATTTTTTTTTTTTTTTCTTTTGTATTGTTTCATATCCTGGAGCTTTTGCATGCTTGATGGATAGGGCTAATTATTCATCAAGCTTGTTCCCTCATTTTACTCACAGTCTTTCCCACACTTTTTTTATTACCATTTAAAGGGATAATTTTACACACGTTTTTGTAATCCTCAACAAAGTTTACTCAATCCTTTAGATATTTAAAGGGAGGTTCATCCTAATGTTCAAGTATAATGTGAACATGCACAGAGGTTCATATTTTTACAAGACCAAAAATAGACCAATGCAGAGTTTTCAAAAAACCTATAAAGAAGTAATTGAGTAAGAATGTTTTTTAACACTCAACACACATTCTGTATACTGAAAAGCCGAAGTGAAAATCAACTTTACTTGCTTACAAATGCTTTATCCTGCTCCTTTTACAACAAGTGATTAGTAAATTACGCGATGCGCAATATATGTCCCCGCCGATAATGTAAAATTCCCATTATATCACGATCAGTGCTATCACATAAGGCAAACGGAATTGAATCGGGTAAAAAATGGCGAAGAAGTAGCATTTTTGAGCCAATGTACAATATAGGTCAAAGTCAAGGTCAAAGGGCCAAAAGTCAAAATTCTGTGAAGAAGTTTTGTAGTCCTCAGCTACTGCTATCACATAAAGCAAACGGAATCGAAATCGGATGAAAATGGCGAAGGAGTAGGATTTGGTAGCCAATTAACAATATAGGTCAAAAATCCAGGTCAAAGGTCAAAGGTCAAAATTCTGTGAAGAAGTTTTGTAGCCATCACCTAGTGCTATCACATAAAGCAAGCGGAATCAAATCGGATGAAAAATGGCGAAGGAGTAGCATTTTTTAGCCAATTAACAATATAGGTCAAAATCAAGGTCAAAGGTCAAAGGGGTCAAAAGTCAAAATTCCGTGAAGAAGTTTTGTAGTCCTCAACTAGTGCTATCAAATTAAAGCAATCGGAATCAAAATCGGATGAAAAATGGTGAAGGAGTAGCATTTTGTAGCCAATTAACAATATAAGTAAAAGTCAAGTCAAAGGTCAAAGGGGTCAAAAGTCACAATTTGCGAAGAAGTTTTGTAGTCCTCACCTGGTGCTATCACATATGCAAACGGAATCGAAATCGGATGAAAAATGGCGAAGGAGTAGCATTTTTTAGCCAATTAACAATATAGGTCAAAAATCAAGGTCAAAGGTCAAAGGGGTCAAAAGTCAAAATTCCGTGAAGAAGTTTTGTTGTCCTCACCTAGTGCTATCACATAAAGCAAACAGAATCGAAATCGGATGAAAAATGGCGAAGGAGTAGCATTTTTGTAGCCAATTAACATTATAGGTAAAAAATCAGGGTCAAAGGTCAAAGGTCAAAATTCTGTAAGAAGTTTTGTAGCTATCACCTAGTGCTATCATATAAAGCAACGGAATCGAAATCGATGAAAAATGGCGAAGGAGTAGCAAATTGAAGATTTTGGTCACATACGGACGCCACGGACGGACGGCACCGGACGGCCACGGACGAACACACACACACACATACATACACACATACACACGTACGGAGCCCGTTTCATAGTCCCCTGCTCGAACTCGTTCGGCGGGGACAATAAAATATCAAACCATGCAGGCCTACAGGCTACACATAGGACAAAGGACATTGAAATATATAATTTTTAACATTGGCAATCATTATGAATCCCCTAAAGCAACATCTGTATTTTTACAGAAGGATATCAACAGATAATATTACTTGGCATAATAATGCTCATATCCTTCAAATTAATTCTGTCATCCGATCTCTTGTTGGAGGCAAAATAACCTCCATCCTCGCCTTTAAAAAAAATGAATAAATTTGCATATTGATTTGTGTCATGGCAATATTTGTAATAAGAGAGAGTGAAGGAGGAAGAGGTAAGAGATAGAGGGAGAGAGAGAAAGAGAGAGAGAGAGAAAGAGAGAGAAGGAAAGGCAGAAAGTGAGAGATGTAGGGGTCGTGGAGATGGGTTGGGGGCACTTCTTTTCTTTTCTTTTCCTGAAAAAGTGCATGCCTACAAAAATGTGAAAATGAACATCTACTTATGATTTTTTGCAGTTTCAGCCCCCCCCCCTCCCCCCCCCAACTTAAAATTAAAAAAAAAAAACACCGCAGCCCCTGAGATGCAGAGGCATAAGGACTGAAAATTGATGGATTGAGTAATAGAGAGACATACATACATGTACATGTCGCAAGTACAGAGAGGGAAAGAAAGAGGCAAAGTGAAAATATAGAGAGACAGAGGCAGATAGAAAGAACAGGAGAAGGACAGGGGAGAGAGAGAGAGAGAGAGAGATGGAGGGAGGATTTTTTTGTTACTGACTTACATCATAATACGCACAGCAGGACAGGTGCACAAACAACTAGAGCATTTTTCCATCAACTCCTGTCACGGAAATTGAAAGCTAACGATTTAGCGAACTGAAGCGATAATTTCCATCATGGAACGCATCTCAATGCCCTGGAAAAGAATCAATTTACTCTCGAGGCACTGTTTTTTTTTTCTTTATCATTGTTGCAATTCAGGTGACGTTATTTTTTCAAATTCAAGATTCTAAATTGCATTATGGGTATTGTGTTTGTAGCTCTGAGAATATGTTGGGCATATCTGCCAAAAGGGTACTAAATCTGTGTAAGTACCCTTTTGGCTGAAAGAAAAATGTATAGGGCTACTGACGGCAAAAGAGTGTTTAATGTGTCGTGTGTATTATGCCATCAGGTACGTAATACATGTAGTTGTGCATCATAATGGCCTCAGGCATTCTTTTAACCTACATATTGCACAATTTATCACACATTTCTTTTAATTCCTTATAGAGCATTTTCTTTTTAAAACAAGATATGCGTATCATTGTTTTTTTTAATGTCCCAAATGTAAATGTACCTTACAAGCAATTTTCTTTCACGTAAAATGTAGTGTCACAGGACTGAACTAATTTCTTACCATATTCTACTGGCTCAGGAGGAGGCTGAGACTGTATGAAGGTGCTATACTGTGTTTGGGCATGCATCGGCCGAGCCCTCATCCTACCTAATGTCATCGTCCCGTTGGCGTACATGGTGATGATGATCGATGGAGATCAATTTCCAGTAAACGATTGGATGGGATCCTATCCAATTTCAATCGCACAAATTGCCTCCAATCAGGCATCCATTCTCATGACAGTTTAGCAAAAGCCGGCTCCGAGAGAAAAAAAGATTGATTCAAACCAGTTTCCACCGTTTGCGAGAAGTTACAGTTGATGCCCCGTTTGAGCAAACCTATTCCAAACTGTTATCCAACTTCTTAAAGTGCAGTAAGAATTCCTGGGTGATAAGAAGCCTTGATAACACTTGATATACTGATCAGTTACACAAGTCCCATCATAAATGAAATGGGGCAAGATGAATTATCATATCACGACTAATACATGTTTGTACAGCCCAGAGAAAGAAGGTAATTTGTCACAATCACCTAATGACTGCTTAATTGAATCGCTGGCAGCAAAGAAACCTTGGGTTTAGAAAAATCTGGTCCTTGAAAACTTCAGTCAAGAGCTTATCCTCTTTAATTGTGGATGATTAATCATAATGAGCACTGGAACCGATGCGAAGGTAACCTCTTTACGGTGAGATAGACGAGGCTAGGGTGAGGGAGAGAGCGGTGCGTCCGTGAGGTTGATACTTCCTCAATGAGTTGCAAAGAGTATACTGACACGATCATAAACAGATCCTGACTGATGTCACAAAGATGACAACAAAAGTGCCGGTTAAAGTCCAAAAACAGACAGCCGACTGCAACAATCCGTGCTGTGCCAGCTACTCAGCCAGCCGTGCGACCCTTTACGATGGGTGAGTCGACGATGTGTCGCGGATGTTCTAAGATTCGGTTCAAGTTCATAGCCAAGGTTAAATGGGTTGGAGCGTGCGGTGCCCAATGGTTTCGGCAGATCCCTCGTTTAACCCCCCATAGAGCATTAACACCTGTCTATCCAATTGACGTTGAGCTTCTAGAATGCATGTTTTATGGGGAGCTGAGGCAATCTCATTATGGGTTACTTTACATCAAGATTATTTATCTTACATACAGTTGTTCTGTTTGTTTGCACTTAAGAATACCAATAAGCCCAAATTCAAACTGTCATCCAACACCTTTACAAACATTCCGTCTGCAAATGTGTGCAGAAGGTATGTACATGTTCCCCTCCAAAGGCTATCATTACATGTACAAATGTACATGTATAATCTTATTCATGAATATTCATTAGGTATGAGGGTAAACAAACTTATTTTGTTACAAAGAAAGCAATGAGCTCATTGGAGGAATGTCAAGTATGAATATTCATGAGCAGGGTGGCTTGTGCATGCATTGGTTATGGAAGCCAGGAAAGGGGCGGGACCTGTGGAGAGGCTGTGTCTAATCACACTGAATATTCATAAATTATTTGACATCATAACTATGAAGGGATATTGAACAAAGCCAATATTTGGCAACATTGTTGCAACACTAAGTCAAGGTTAAGCCACAGGAAACAGGAAAAGATTAATAATTTTGCTGATATCGTCACTGGGATGGTAAACCGTTGAAAAATAATATCCTAACTGAGCAGATTATAAATACATCAAAAGATCATTACACTTTTTAAAGGGAAGAGTTCAGAAGAAGAAAAACAAAAATGGCTATTTGAAGTCAATGTTCTGAACAATATTGGGCTGTGCTTTAACTGGATTAATCCAACACTTCGTAGCGATTTTCGTAATGTTGGTAAAACCGAAACTGTCCTTCATTGTCAATCACTAAAAGGCGTGAGCTATTATGCTAATTAGAACCAATCTTATGAGTCATTGTTTACTCTTAATACATGAAGTCCAAACATGCATGCATAGTCTTGTTTTTCAGTCAGTCATCATTTTTATTAATTTTGGTATAGCTTAGTACAGGTGTATGTAAAACTTCAACTTTGAAGAAAAAAAAGGGAAAAACGACCCCCCCCCCCCACCCCCAGAAAAGAGCAAGTCTGAGGCCGGAGGTATGTTGGGCAAGCTTCAACAGCTAAACTACAAGTAATCTACAAACCAAAATAGTCAAACGTTGGGGTCTGCGCTTGTAGCCTATAAGTTACAATCATAATTGGCACAGATTTGATCAAATCCTGTTTTACTGCCCTGTCCAGTAATTATTTTAATTTTACGCCTGAAGGCTAGAGCTTAGCCAGCAAATTGTTCTTTTTCTCCTAATGTCCTTCAGGAGGAGCAGTAATAATCAAGGTAATCTGATTGTGTAAATGACGTAAATGGGTTTAAATGGGTTTACGAATCCAATGAGTAATCATAACAATGTTTTTATTACATTCAGTACTTTTCAAAGGGTCAGAGGAGTGCATTGATTGGGCAGTTAGACAAACAGTTGTTTGTGATGTCATAGATATTAGAACAGCATAAAATGCTTTTTGGTGACCAATAGGCCTGTTCCCTATAGTTGAACTGTAGGCCCCTATTTTTTCTGCCATCTTTTTTGTCTACCGAGATCTTTCCTTCTTTGCAATCTATGCTACCTAGCTCGGTATCTTTTAAGTTTGCTTTCTAAACAAATCGTGAAATTTATCTAGTGTTCATAAACCTTGTATAAACAACAAAAACATGAAGAAGTAACATTTTAAGAGAGCAAACTGAAGCAATATTGCAGTTCCGTGATTGCAAATATAATCACATAGGCTACAGTTAAATACATGGCATTCATTCTTTGTTCATATCTTTACTCAACATGCTCAAAGGACATTAGCTCAAAAACAGTAGAGCACAAGACTTTGCTAAACCCTATAGCATCAAGTTCCTGAAGAAACCCAGAAGGAATTATGGTAGCGAAAGTACATTTGTATTTATAATTAGCCAGGAAGTAATTCACCAAAACAAGTCCATATGTCCTTCCATTCCTCCACCCAAAGGTCATCTAAGGTCATTGACCTAATTTCCCTCATGGGTGATTGTAAGAAAGGCAAATACTCTCCAGACTTCCTGTGCTGAAGGGTTTCGCCTTCTTTTTAGTATGTCTGCAGGTCAGGGGTTCAAGGCACAAGTGGCCTAATATATACCGTGTTTACATTGTGACTCGGCTCTTGTGTCAAATCCTCAGGAAGGGTTCAACACAGCAAAGAATGAACCTGTGATCGTGTTTACACAAAAAAGGCGAGTTCAACACGGCTCCCAGATGCAAATCATGACCGGAAGTAAAAGAACGTCATTAATGTGCGTTGTGATGTAAAGCCAAATCCCAAGTTGACCTCGAAGTCATCGAGTTCAACACGGCTTTCTGTTTACACTCAGGAAAATTGACGCGTCACACCCGCCTCCAGGATCGAAACCTACGATACTGGGGGAGCAAAAAAAGGCATGTCGAACTACATGTAGGGTCGTGGATCACGTGCTGATCCCGTTTACACGCTATAAAATTGCTGTGTCGAACCCCCGAGCCGAGTCACGGTGTAAACATGGTACTGGGATAGAATGTGGACTTCAATGAAAAGGGCCTTGCACATAACACTCGCGGAAAGACAGCAGAGGGTACTGGCTAGGAGGAGAGGGGGTGATAGAGCTGGAATATAATGTAGGATAAAGAATAAGAGAAGATGAGAAAAAGAAAGGGGAAGAGAATTAAGATGAAGAGGAAAGAAGAGAAACGGATCAAAAGAGAAAGAGCAAAAAAGGAGGGGAGTATTAAAGATGAAATAGTCATACAGAAAGAAGAAAAACAAGAAAGAAAATTTCTTATTTATTTCAACAGCTTGCTTCAACAGCAATTGCAATGTAAGTAGAGCTCATTCAATCCAATAGACTGCATTAAAAAGTTATTGTAATTGAAACTTCTCAATATCATAATTCATCTAAATTTGTTTGACATTACAAAGCAATGCCTTCAACAGGTTTTAGAATTTTTATTGTTAACGATTTAATGTTCAACAACTAAATGCCTGAAAAAAAAGTTTTTGAACCTTTATGCTCTTCATGCATATATCAAACTAGACCAGACTCTGGTGTTTGAGTCTTTCACCTTACGTGTGTTGTCTATCCTCTACACCAATTTTTTTCTCACAAATTCACTATGAGGATGTGTTCTTAGCGCACGGCGGCCGGGTGCGTTCGTTGTATGTGTGGCGCGCGCAGGCCGCAGTGAGTAAAATTCATCACAGTGAAGGCAGTTGACTAATATCAAACTCGTCATGGGCTAGTCATGTACACCCACAATATTGTTCTTGAACAATTACTTGTTACTTGTTGTTGTAATCTCAAAAGGCAGCTCCTTTGAAGCTACAGGTATACTGGAATGTCCGTCATGTGCCAGTGGAGGTGACAAGGTGCAGGGTTTGGGTAGACTCAAATAGATACAATAAAATGAGCATCCAAGGGTGCGAGTAAAAACATTGATTTATTTACAGCATATGGGACCCAAAAGGAGACTGCATCATGCTGATGAAAGGTAGTGCAGCCTCTTTGAAAGCAGTTGGATTTCCATGAAGAATGATATATCCTGGTAATTTATTCCATATTCATACAGTCCTTGGGAACATTGCATATTTGTATGTTTCTATTGTAGCTTTAGGTATGACATATTTAGCTACATGGTCATGCCTGCCAAAGTAGGTAGCTGTCTTTAATACATCTGCCCCAAATTGCTTCATAAAGCACATGTACTAGTCTATTGAAACCACAGGAACATGTGATGATTACACCAGATTCAACAAAATCTAAAGGTCATCTGAGGTCATGTTATTGTATTTACATGGGGTCACTAGTATCGTTCACACGGCAAGCCTTAACTCCAAGTTAACTCCAAGTTGTCCTCGAGGACTATGTTCTCGAGGACAACTTGGAGTTAACTTGGAGTTAAGGCCCGTGTGAACGAACTCGGTGTTTATGTTCTCGAGGACAAGTCGGGGTTTATGTTCTCGACAGATCTTAGGGTTAAGGCTCGAAACTCCAAGTGGTGGGTGGTCTCCGATCGCGTGTTTGACCGTGTGCCGACACGATTTTAACTTGGAGTTACTGTTCTCGAGGATAAGAGTGACCTCTTGTAACGGTTAAACTTCCGGTTCAGTCAAGGGACATAGCCGAATAGTACAGGGAAATAAATAGCGCACGCTACATACAACTTGTACTTCCGGTCATCGAGCCTCTCACTTATCCTCAAGGATAACTATTCCCGAGGATAAGCACTCCGTGTGAACGCAACTCGAGAACAAGCCGTCGGGGTTTAAATTCTTAAGGATACAGTCCTCGAGGACTAAAACCCTGATGGTCCCGTGTGAACATAGCTATAGATAGTTTATTTGGTGTCCTTGATTTGTTCCCCCTTGTGTCCCTCCCCAGTTTACACAGGGTCTCTCATACAGTGCATCCCAGAAAAGAGTATAAAACCAAAGTTTGAGGGTTTCATATTCAAATTATTTAAATAACTGTGACTTTGTTATTTATTTCATGTGAAAGAGTAACTCATATTCTGTTCAAATATACCAAATTCATACCTGTGCTGTCATAGATGACTGAGGACTTGGGCTTTAAAAGCAAGTGTCAAAATTGCTTTGAACCAAGTTTTGGCAATAACAACACTTGCATTTCAATAGTTCAAGTAACTTTTTGTCCCTTATGAATGGAATCAGGAAGGTCAACAAATGTACCTCATAAATGAGTGAACCAGCAAAAATCTATGGTTGCTTCTTTCCAAAACTTGGTTCAAGGTAATTTTGACAGAGGTTTTTAAAAAGCTCAAGTTCACTGTCATCCATGACAGCACAGGTACAAGTTTGGTATCACGGGGAGATCATTACTCTTTAACATAAAAACAACAACTAACAAGGTCATAGCCATTTACAATTATAATATGAGGCTCTCAAAGATGGGTTTACTTTTTTCTGGGATGCACTGTATTGCATTTACATAACTTAAAGGGGAAGTTCACCCTGGAATTTTATTGGTCTTAAAAAATGAAGAAAAATAATAGAAAAATATTAGTGAAAGTTTGAAGAAAATCGACCAAAAAATAGCGAAGTTATGAATATGTAAAGTTTTGATTCTGTGACGTCACGTGCGAGCAGCTCTCCCATTGGTTGTGTATGTAAATTCCATAATTTGTCCTTTTGTCATGGTTCTTGATAAAGGAATGGCTCAATTTGATATAGTCATGTATATGAACATATGTTTGATGATATATCGACCGCACAAGTGGCATAATTATTTTCTTTTGAAAAAAATGACATTTTATGGAATTTACTCTACATAACACATAGGAGATCTGCTCGCATGTGACGTCACAGAATCAAAACTTTAAATATTCATAACTTCATCATATTTTGGTCGATTTTCCCCAAACCTTCACTCGTATTTTTCTTTTATTTTTCTGCATTTTTTAAGACCAATAAAATTCCAGGGTGAACTTCCCCTTTAAGTTATTGTAACTTACGCAATGTGCAAATATGTATGAGCAATTGCATTTACATGTAGGATGTTATAAGTTCTCACAAGTCAAAATATATCTAAAATTTCTAACGCGTATAGGCCTACATTTTAATTACTGTATAGGCGAACAGGAGTTCAAATGTAGGCCTGTAGAAAGAATAAAACGTAGGCCTACACCATTTTCCCATTTTAATTCAATTGTGCAACATCTTTCAAACACTTACTGGTCCAAAAGCTTATCTTTTTGAATAAGGCCTGCATACAAATAAAATATCATTGAATACTGCCCGATTATCAATAAAATGGCTACATGTACAGGTAGCTGCCGTTCTAAACTTTTATTTCAAAATTTAGTTGCCTCCCACTGGTAGCTTAGAATACAATAAAACATTACTTTTGTCTCTCAAAGCTGTTCACTTTAAGCAAACATACCCCCACAAAGAACTTAATCCCACATGATTGATGATAGACTTGCGCACACCAAGCAATTATTATATTATATCTGGAATAAGTTTTCATACATGTGGCCCACAATGCACACAATACACATACACTGTTGGTTAAAGGGAAATGTAACTTCTAGTAGTAACCATGGTTGAAGCTTGCAAAATTCTGATGTATGGGACACTACTGTCTACATGTATGCATCTTGGGTCAAGATAAAGCCCTGAAAATTTCATTTCCTAACCATCATGACATGCTTCACATTAATTTTTGTTTGAATGCAAGTGACCAAAAAGACCAGATTAGTTGTAAATGAAAAATCAGAAATTTATTCAATTATGCCTCCATAAAGTAACTCAAAGTTATTCCCTGTAACTCTCAAGGGGCATTTAGTAATTTCAACGAGACTATGTTGTCTGCTAAGTTTTTTTTATTGTGTCTTTTTTTCTCTTACAAAGATTCAGCTGGGATCGAAAGCTCAAGCTCTTTTTGACCCAAGTTTACCCCACTAGCTATCTTTTACTGGATAAGCAGTTTCAGCAGTTCTTTCATTTTTTCATTCTTATTGTATTGGCAAATGTCCTATCAAATCCGCTGTGAGCCATAAGGGCAATACATGTAACTCCTATTCGCAGACAACAACGATTTCAAAGAAATATATAGAGGGCCCAAGTATTATAGGAATACATGTATCCCCACTTTACCATAAACTTGGAAAGAATATCCATAACACTTTTCACTGCAGGTGCAATATAACAAAGCCAGATATAATTTTGAAATTGAACGTAATACACAAAATGGAAGGAAAAGGAAATGTGTATGATTATTTGGGCCATTATCACATGTCTTCGTTTCTGCAAAACCCCGAGCAGCTTCCGGTCACAATTTGAGGTCTAAAAAACCTCAAAGAATAATACTCCAAGTTCTTTGTTCTTAGGGAGGACGATTGCTTAGGAAATCGACCAAATTATTCAAAATTGAAAATGGTGGTAATAATTCTGATTTATCACAATGAGAATGGGAGATAAATAGCCAGAAAACCAGAAACCACAAAATCACCAGTGATATCTTCCCCATAGGGGTGAGATTAAAAAGTGAAATCTATATTTCAATTTCATTATTTGCTCTCATTTGGAATTACTTTAATTCAGCTTTGGGAGAACATTTCCATTTGTATTTTTATTATATCCTTCAAAATCTGTCCACCCCCATTGCCCCCCCCCCTCCCCCGCCATTAAAAAAAGATTTTGTTTTTTTCCCTATTATTTGAAATTTGTGCTGTTGCTTTTGGTTTGTTTTTTATTTTTTGTTATGTTCTCTGCCACCCAGCCCCCCCCCCTACAAACACCCACAACCTCACAAAAAAAATTGTAAATAACAGACTCCCCCCCCCCCCAACAAACACCTTCGACCTCACAAAATATTTTCATTGATCGCACATGACTTACCATGATAAGGTGACGATGACATTTGGCCAGGTGGAATATTACATCGGTATAATCCCGGGTATTAATCCACAAAGAAAGAATCACTCTTAATCAAGCTCACAGTCTAAACTCACATGTACGGACAACGCTCCATGATTTATTCTGTATGCAGGAAGAGAAAGAGAGGGAAAAGTAGATTGCGATTTGGTTTAATATGGTCTATTTCGTTTGGGTTCCATGAGAGAAATGGCATTAAAAAAACAGCCATAGTAACATATGATCCAGTTATAAGCAAGAGGGCTGTAACTCATATTATCTTACACAAATCTAGTGACCTTTTGCCTCTAAAATGGATGTACCACCAGAGTATTGCCAGTGGCTGATTCATAGGGTCACAGCCAAAATATGATGGAAAGTCACGTCTGGAAAACCATAGAAAGCACGGACTAGCCACAGAAAAAGTGCTGAACTGGGTTATATGTTTAAAGAAAAGAAACAGTTTCAAAATAAATTTGCTCAGACACGTCATTAGCCCAGTACATGACTATTGCAATAATACCTGATGAATACAATGTAGATACATAATAAGCATCCGTCATAACCCCAATACGACGTAAAATACCACTTTTCTGAATTTTGACATAAACTGGTGCAAAATACATGTAGCCCCGCCATACGCATGAAATAGAGGGAACCTCAATACCACATTATTTACATTCACTCAAAATGAGACACGAGTCTCCATAATTATAAATGTTTTAAAGAGATTTTTTTTTAAATTATAAAAAGATTTAGGCCTACAGATGGTTCTGCCTTTTAAAAAAAAGGGGGGGTTGTAATACTCCCATATCCAATTTATTTCCAAATTATCACTGATATGAACTTATGATCTTGTATTTGTTCGTCAAGTTCATAAAAACACCAAAAATACATGCATTCTCCAATTAAAAATACATTTAAAGGGAACTCCCCCTCCACCCCAACAAAAAACGAAACAAAACGAAAAATAAAAAACAATCATATAACTGGAAAGTAGATTTTCATACGAGTTTTACAACATCTGAAGCACTGGATCAAACCCAATAAAAATCTTAAAACACACATGTAGGCCCTATACTGTAACTTTAAAGTTGACAGAGTACCCTCAAATCAAGAATAAATTCCTCTGGAATGTAATTTTCTACAACCAAAGTGATGGAGGCCCCATTTTGTATTCTTGAGGCGACAGAAGCTTTCATGATTTGAAACCTAATACCTCGGAGTGACGAATATAAATACATGTAAGTGAAATATGAGTAGAAGCAGATCATACCCATAGCAATGCACTTTAGATAGTGAGCTGGAAATAATATCTGAAATGTACAATTCAAAGACTTTTTTTATTGGATTTCAATCAAAAATCAACATTATGAATATATCTGTCCATTGTTGAGCCAGAAAGATATTGACTCTGTGTTGAGGGACCTATTGATCACAGTTAGCATCTTTCTGGCATTGATGTGCAAAGAGGCCCTGGTAAAAATGTCCAAATTGGGGTTTCTGAATTTTGTCCAGTAGGCCTATAGGACCAGCAGTCGATATGGATGAACCAAGATGTTCTTGAAATGACCGGTGTTGGTTATATCATTTATTACCTTCATTAGGATAACATTGCCATAGGTTCCCATAATTACTTGGTCATTTATAACTCTGGTGAAAATTGCAGGTAGGAGCATAGACGTAACAGGGAATAGGAGAGAGTGAAATTTCTCCCATCTACTTTCACAAGTCAAAAGGGCCACACCATATTTGGACAGAGCAGCCAGAAATCCTTTCTAAACAATCGCCATAGAAACATGATCCCTCAACAAATGTCAGTGTACATGTAGCCTATAGTCCAAGTACATGTACATGTACATGTAGATACCAGGGATCGTCATTGCAAACTATCCGGCACGTTCAGATTTACATTTGGCATCTCCAATTGGTAAGGGATTAAATTACGATTTCGCACTAATGATGCACTCCCCATTTCTTTTACATGAAAACGCATACACACACCTACCTAAATGCTGAGTTTGGTTTATAATAAATTTCCTGTCAAAAGTTTGAAATATGCCAGAGTTGAGTACAAACATTTTGCATTGTGGGACTAGTGAACTAAAAACAAATTCCAGGGTTTATCCTTTTGACACATCCCTTCCCTAACGTTTATTCAGAGCTGAAACCGGTCAGTGCCAAAGAAAATGGCCCTAAGGGTCAGTCAGAAATTCACTTTTGAACTTGGCCCCGCATCTCACATATGTAGGGTGTGTATTGTAAAAAAGGCTGTAATGCCAGTACAGCAAGTATTCTGCAAAATATGGATACTGAGGCAGGGGGGGGGGGGGCGGTTTCATGAAAGGATTTGTCGGTCGTCGTATCCAACAAGTCCTCTTTTATCCAACAATCACCATGGTAACAATGCTTCTCAGCCAATCAAAATCAAGTAAAGATTTCTGATCTGACAACTTGTCAGACAAGAAATGTTGATGACATGCTCTCTACACAAAACACATTATAAGCGTTAAAAAATAACAGCTAGGTAAAACAAAAACAAATATTACTGAAGACAACATAAGGTATTTCAAGAGGAAATAAAGACCTTAAATTGAAAATATTTTTTATGTGTCTGCTTACAGACTCATCATGCAATGATTCTGTGAAATGATATAGGCCTATCTCACACAACTTCTTTCAGCTCAAAAGGCTAAGTACTAAGTTTGTGGTAGGTAAATAAATACTCACAGATACAAAGCTTATTATTATTTTCAAATAAATTGATACAGCTCAAAACGAGGCAACCGCAGCCATATTATTCCAAAACTGAACTGGTCCTGAGCAAATGGTGCCACACACACATGGTGGATTTATACCGTATATATGCACAACCAGAAAGATGAAGACATATTGCTCCCTGAACAAAACAATTCTGAGGCTGAGATTGAGAAGAAATTGGTAGGATGAGGAGGAGCAGGAGTGCATTCCACTCCCTCCCAGCAGCACAGGGGGGCTTTTCTGTGAGTGAGAGAGGTGTGTGGATGGTATGCGGGACAAATCCCACACCAGGGCACAGGGGAGGAGATTGTGTCCCTTCTGGGTCTCTCTGGTAGAATGATGCATTCCTGCATGGCTGGGAGATGGGTTGAAGAGAAGAAGATGAATCAGGATGATGTTTTATCCATCTTCCAAGGCATCTTTGCCCCATCATCCCAGACATCTTTCTTCTTATTTATCGCTTTCCATTTGCACATTTTGCTCTCGCAACATTTTGTTTTTCTCATCTCTCATTGAATTTCAAGTCAAAATTAAACATTTATCTTTGACCCCCCCCCCCACACTTCCTCCACCTCTCTGACTCTCCCTCTACCTCTCTCTCTAGCTTTACGTATTCTACCATTCCACTTTTCTACATATTTTTGTACCTTCCCTCCCCCTTTCGCTGTCGTTCCCTCTTTCCTTTCCTTCACATCCTCTTTTCCTCCTTTACCCTGCCTCATCCCTCTCCGTCTCTCCCATTCTCTCCTCTCTCTATCTCTCTATCTCTCACTCACCCTCATCCCTCGCTCCCACCTTCCCTCCCCAATTCTCTCTCTCTCCTCTCCTCTCTCTTTCACCTACCCCTCCCCTTCTTCTCTCTCTCTCTCTCTCCTCTCTCCATGCTCCACCATCCCTCTGCCTCTCCAACACCCTATAATATCATTAGACGCTCATTAATCACAGATTCTCAGGAGAATTTGGTGAAGATATTTCCATAAATTTCCAATCTTCCCATATGCAGCATGCCATGGCAAATAGCTTCAGACAGCGGGTGACTCAAATAGAAGCCTGGCATATGGGCTCCACTCTAAATTTATGTACAAGTTTGTTCCAAAATTGCAACATAACATGGAAGATTTTGAACAAAATCACTAAATTGGTATTGGAACAATGTAATTCATTTGAGAATAAAGTGAACTATTTTAGATAATTGGAAAAATGGAAGAACAGTAGCATAATGTCAAAATATTTAATAATTTACATTACATTATTGTTGGCAGTTACACAGATTTCTATGGTACTATACATGTATTAATTTCATGATATTCATATGTAATACTTTCTTCAAAGCTATATTAAAATGTAGTCCTACGTACATGCTGTGTATGCATTATTTATTATGCCAGATTCCAATCCAATTTTCTGAAGAGTTCAATCATGGGATAGTTGAAAATAGACCTTGATTAAAATATTTACAGATTACACCTAATGAACCTTTATCACGCATAAATTAGTGGATGAAAATCACCAAGATAATCTCACCAAGAAATACTAGACCAAATTGCCATCTGATTACATGGACTTTCGTTTTTCCCCAGCTGACCTTTTGAGAAGTCATTAGCTTTGCATTTAGAGAACATTACAGAGAGCGGATGAGAAAAAGGCCAGACACTAATCGATTGGTTCTTTCATGATTTTGATGCAGTTGGTTGGTTTTGAGTTGTTTTCAGAAAGCCCATTCATTGTTTCACTTTAAGTCGAGCTTATCCATAAATGAGGATTCTCACTTCAAAGATAATCAATAAAGCGCACAGTTCAGAAGTTTAATTGAGCTAGCTTCTGACGTACATTTGTAGTCATGTAGAACTTATGAAACACTATTGTCGTGCTTGAGATATTTTGTAAGCAGATGATACAATGCACATTCTAATCCTTTTATCAAAATTTGCTAATGTGACAAAGCCTTAACAAATCTTTATTCATCACATAATTCTATACCCAGACAATTCTCATCTAAAATTTCTTTGGCAATCAAAGAAATCTATCACACTTTTATGAGCAAACAAGAAAAGACTTCATTCTTAGATAGCCCATGTGGTACCTAATTATATCCAAGACACTTCAAAAATAACTAGCTCTCTTAGGGTGGTATCTCACTTCGCGGAGACGTCTCCGCGTCGGAATCGTTTCCGCGACGGATAAAAGTATCAGAGACGTCTCCTAAACTTATGAGACGTCTCCATGACAATTTTCATAAACTGTCTCAAAGCAGTTTCAAAGAACCGTCTCAAAGTAGTTTCTGTGACTCATGAAACATCTCGGAGACGTCTCTGCGTCGTTTTCGAAATCCGTCTCAAAGTTGTTTCAAAGTAGTTTCGCGAAGTGAGATACCACCCTTAGCTCTGGCAAAAGCATCATCAATAGTGAACAGTGCATAAAAAAGTTTTTGAGCTGCATAAAAAAAAATTACTGAGCATTGGACTTTAAAATTCTATCTTTCGCAAATCGATTGCATGCTCTGTGAAAACCCCTACACAATTCACAATCCTACCAGGGGTAGGACTTGTCGGACGTTTTATCCAACAAACTGTTACAAGCTACTGAAATACTTGCATCTGATTGGCTGAGAGCAAATTTGTCAGATAAAATGTCCGACAAGTCCTTTAATGAAATGCCCCCCAGGTTAGCTTACTTGCATAACTGTCGGCCTAAAATATGTAGTACACCTGGATCCAGACACTTTTATCTTTTATGGAATGAAAATATACGCGATAAACTCACCCTTATATCACCCTAGGAGCTGTATCCAACCCCCGTATCAGGGATGCACAAGATAAGGAGGGTGATGCTCCCTAGGAAATAGATATGGTTGCCATGGCGATGGAGGGGAGGGTCAGAGAGATAAGTGTATCATTCTGCCATCCGTCAGTACTTGAGAAGTCGTCTGGATAGCATCAGTGAGCTGGACGAGATGGGTGGTGGTGATGATGGAGGAAGGCGTTTATCTGCATAGTTGGAGAGGATGGAATGGTCATTAAGATGGAATGGATATAAGATGGAATGGATATAAGATGGTATGGTCAGAGTAAGCGTAGATTAGAGGTGTCAGAAATATATCATGACATGTTTGAGAAAATTTTGCCTTTCCTTCTTCCACACGGCACCAGCATATAGATTAAGTGGATTAATGAAAAGATGCAGATTGATATGGGCAATTCCACGGTAACTGACGTTACACACAACCAGAATTTTCTACATGTTTTTGAACTGCAGTCACATAAATAAGAATACGTGGTCTTTCAATTAATATACCTCAATAAGTAAGTGTAAAGGAAGAAGTTTTGTCTAAAATTCAACTTAAACATTATTTCCATTGAAACGCCAAGCAAAAACGTGTCGGTAAGACGTTACAGAAAACGGACATGCAAATCTGGTGTTTGATCAAATCTCAATATCTCATGTCCATGACATGTCATAATATAAGTCTTATATGACATCATACCTAGGTCCTTATGAACAGATTTGCAAAATAAGGAGAGATTTTCATTATTTTTGTTTATGCTGGGGAAACTTTTGTGAAGACATGTCGGTAACTGACGTTACGTAACTGACGTTACCCTTACATCTTCTAGGGACTTTACACAGTTAAAACCCCAATTTTGAATTGGATCAAAATTTTTGTGTTCCGGGCTTCTGAGGATTCTGTGTTTGATATGATATCATACCTATGATCTAGGCAACAGATTGGCAAAATAAGAAGTGATTTAATCATTTTCCTCTTATTCAGTTAAAACAATACTGTGACCATGACAGTTTTACACATATATTTCCTATAGGGTTTGTACAGATATTTTTGAAAATTTTATTTCTTACTATTTTAAGAACTAAATTCCATCACATATATTATAACAAGGGAATTTTTTAGTATTAAGACATTAAAAACTCTAAAATAGTATTGTGATTGATTAATACTCGTAGGATGTCCCACACATGTATTTTTGTGTGTACCGGTAGTGCATGTGAATCTTGGAAGAATTATTAAAAAAGGTGCCTTTATTATAATTCGTTGATTCTAAATCCTCACAGCCACACAGCAGTTCTTAGGTGAATTGATTTAAAATCACTTTTAAACAGTTTCTTCCTCAATTCAATCTTATAACTGCAACAGTAATTTCCGTTTAACTCATTTTGGAGAGTTGTGATCCGCAGTCATAAAATGCGGAATTTCAAAGCTAGGTAATGAAATTTACTGCAAATTACTGTTCGTCTTGGCATCAAAATGAAATCCTGTTAAAGTAAAGTGTTTGTTTTGTGCTTTGTTCTGCCACAAATTACATGTATGCTTACATCTAAGCAGATGCACAGACATTGGAGCTATGATCATACTTTCTTTCTTTTCTTTTTTTTTTTCCTTCATTTATTTACATTAAAATACAACTAATAATTTCATTTAGATTATCATAACATCTGAAATTATAGGCTCATATTCAAAATTGAGAATATATAGCAATGGAACCTTGATCACACCAATAGATAATCAACTGAAAATCTAAAAATTTGGAGGGCTTACATGTACATGTACACTGCATGGGTTTCAAACTCTTAAATCATTAAAAGAAGCAGTTACCATTGCACTGGCAGTCTTTTTTATTGCTAGATGGTTAGTTTAAGCAGTGGTAATTAGTTCAGATGCATACATGAGTCCAAATTATAATTGTTTCTATGAAACGATAATGGCATCACGGTAACTGACGTTACACTAGGTCATGGTAACTGACGTTACACATATTGGTTGTCAATTTTGACTTGATTGTATGTTGAATATCCGAAGCTTAGCTATTGATAATAATGAGATGCAGTCATACATTAGAAATCTTAATTGCATAGTTGATACTGTCTCCGTTGTGGAAAAAAATTAACAAGTTCATGTTTTCGGTAACTGACGTTACACTGCAAATGAGGGTTGATTAAATCTAAGTTTTTGACCAAAGTCACAATTGAACAA
>CALNVZ010000649.1:24195485-24211703 GCA_940671915.1 Paracentrotus lividus
TTCATGAAAGGATTTGTCGGTCGTCGTATCCAACAAGTCCTCTTTTATCCAACAATCACCATGGTAACAATGCTTCTCAGCCAATCAAAATCAAGTAAAGATTTCTGATCTGACAACTTGTCAGACAAGAAATGTTGATGACATGCTCTCTACACAAAACACATTATAAGCGTTAAAAAATAACAGCTAGGTAAAAACAAAAACAAATATTACTGAAGACAACATAAGGTATTTCAAGAGGAAATAAAGACCTTAAATTGAAAATATTTTTTATGTGTCTGCTTACAGACTCATCATGCAATGATTCTGTGAAATGATATAGGCCTATCTCACACAACTTCTTTCAGCTCAAAAGGCTAAGTACTAAGTTTGTGGTAGGTAAATAAAAATACTCACAGATACAAAGCTTATTATTATTTTCAAATAAATTGATACAGCTCAAAAACGAGGCAACCGCAGCCATATTATTCCAAAACTGAACTGGTCCTGAGCAAATGGTGCCACACACACATGGTGGATTTATACCGTATATATGCACAACCAGAAAGATGAAGACATATTGCTCCCTGAACAAAACAATTCTGAGGCTGAGATTGAGAAGAAATTGGTAGGATGAGGAGGAGCAGGAGTGCATTCCACTCCCTCCCAGCAGCACAGGGGGGCTTTTCTGTGAGTGAGGAGAGGTGTGTGGATGGTATGCGGGTACAAATCCCACACCAGGGCACAGGGGAGGAGATTGTGTCCCTTCTGGGGTCTCTCTGGTAGAATGATGCATTCCTGCATGGCTGGGAGATGGGTTGAAGAGAAGAAGATGAATCAGGATGATGTTTTATCCATCTTCCAAGGCATCTTTGCCCCATCATCCCAGACATCTTTCTTCTTATTTATCGCTCTTCCATTTGCACATTTTGCTCTCGCAACATTTTTGTTTTTCTCATCTCTCATTGAATTTCAAGTCAAAATTAAACATTTATCTTTGACCCCCCCCCCCCACACTTCCTCCACCTCTCTGACTCTCCCTCTACCTCTCTCTCTAGCTTTACGTATTCTACCATTCACTTTTCTACATATTTTTGTACCTTCCCTCCCCCTTTCGCTGTCGTTCCCTCTTTCCTTTCCTTCACATCCTCTTTTCCTCCTTTACCCTGCCTCATCCCTCTCCGTCTCTCCCATTCTCTCTCTCTCTCTATCTCTCTATCTCTCACTCACCCTCATCCCTCGCTCCCACCTTCCCTCCCCAATCTCTCTCTCTCTCTCCTCTCTCTTTCACCTACCCCTCCCCTTCTCTCTCTCTCTCTCTCTCTCTCTCTCCATGCTCCCACCATCCTCTGCCTCTCCAACACCCTATAATATCATTAGACGCTCATTAATCACAGATTCTCAGGAGAATTTGGTGAAGATATTTCCATAAATTTCCAATCTTCCCAATATGCAGCATGCCATGGCAAATAGCTTCAGACAGCGGGTGACTCAAATAGAAGCCTGGCATATGGGCTCCTACTCTAAATTTATGTACAAGTTTGGTTCCAAAATTGCAACATAACATGGAAGATTTTGAACAAAATCACTAAATTGGTATTGGAACAATGTAATTCATTTGAGAATAAAGTGAACTATTTTAGATAATTGGAAAAATGGAAGAACAGTAGCATAATGTCAAAATATTTAATAATTTACATTACATTATTGTTGGCAGTTACACAGATTTCTATGGTACTATACATGTATTAATTTCATGATATTCATATGTAATACTTTCTTCAAAGCTATATTAAAATGTAGTCCTACGTACATGCTGTGTATGCATTATTTATTATGCCAGATTCCAATCCAATTTTCTGAAGAGTTCAATCATGGGGGATAGTTGAAAATAGACCTTGATTAAAATATTTACAGATTACACCTAATGAACCTTATCACGCATAAATTAGTGGATGAAAATCACCAAGGATAATCTCACCAAGAAATACTAGACCAAATTGCCATCTGATTACATGGACTTTCGTTTTTCCCCAGCTGACCTTTGAGAAGTCATTAGCTTTGCATTTAGAGAACATTACAGAGAGCGGATGAGAAAAAGGCCAGACACTAATCGATTGGGTCCTTTCATGATTTTGATGCAGTTGGTTGGTTTTGAGTTGTTTTCAGAAAGCCCATTCATTGTTTCACTTTAAGTCGAGCTTATCCATAAATGAGGATTCTCACTTCAAAGATAATCAATAAAGCGCACAGTTCAGAAGTTTAATTGAGCTAGCTTCTGACGTACATTTGTAGTCATGTAGAACTTATGAAACACTATTGTCGTGCTTGAGATATTTTGTAAGCAGATGGATACAATGCACATTCTAATCCTTTTATCAAATTTGCTAATGTGACAAAGCCTTAACAAATCTTTATTCATCACATAATTCTATACCCAGACAATTCTCATCTAAAATTTCTTTGGCAATCAAAGAAAATCTATCACACTTTTATGAGCAAACAAGAGAAAGACTTCATTCTTAGATAGCCCATAGTGGTACCTAATTATATCCAAGACACTTCAAAAATAACTAGCTCCTTAGGGTGGTATCTCACTTCGCGGAGACGTCTCCGCGTCGGAATCGTTTCCGCGACGGATAAAAAGTATCAGAGACGTCTCCTAAACTTATGAGACGTCTCCATGACAATTTTCATAAACTGTCTCAAAGCAGTTTCAAAGAACCGTCTCAAAGTAGTTTCTGTGACTCATGAAACATCTCGGAGACGTCTCTGCGTCGTTTTCGAAATCCGTCTCAAAGTTGTTTCAAAGTAGTTTCCGCGAAGTGAGATACCACCCTTAGCTCTGGCAAAAGCATCATCAATAGTGAACAGTGCATAAAAAAGTTTTTGAGCTGCATAAAAAAAAATTACTGAGCATTGGACTTTAAAATTCTATCTTTCGCAAATCGATTGCATGCTCTGTGAAAACCCCTACACAATTCACAATCCTACCAGGGGTAGGACTTGTCGGACGTTTTATCCAACAAACTGTTACAAGCTACTGAAATACTTGCATCTGATTGGCTGAGAGCAAATTTGTCAGATAAAATGTCCGACAAGTCCTTTAATGAAATGCCCCCCAGGTTAGCTTACTTGCATAACTGTCGGCCTAAAATATGTAGTACACCTGGATCCAGACACTTTTATCTTTTATGGAATGAAAATATACGCGATAAACTCACCCTTATATCACCCTAGGAGCTGTATCCAAACCCCCGTATCAGGGATGCACAAGATAAGGAGGGTGATGCTCCCTAGGAAATAGATATGGTTGCCATGGCGATGGAGGGGAGGGGTCAGAGAGATAAGTGTATCATTCTGCCATCCGTCAGTACTTGAGAAGTCGTCTGGATAGCATCAGTGAGCTGGACGAGATGGGTGGTGGTGATGATGGAGGAAGGCGTTTATCTGCATAGTTGGAGAGGATGGAATGGTCATAAGATGGAATGGATATAAGATGGAATGGATATAAGATGGTATGGTCAGAGTAAGCGTAGATTAGAGGTGTCAGAAATATATCATGACATGTTTGAGAAAATTTTGCCTTTTCCTTCTTCCACACGGCACCAGCATATAGATTAAGTGGATTAATGAAAAGATGCAGATTGATATGGGCAATTCCACGGTAACTGACGTTACACACAACCAGAATTTTCTACATTGTTTGAACTGCAGTCACATAAATAAGAATACGTGGGTCTTCAAATTAATATACCTCAATAAGTAAGTGTAAAGGAAGAAGTTTTGTCTAAAAATTCAACTTAAACATTATTTCCATTGAAACGCCAAGCAAAAACGTGTCGGTAACTGACGTTACAGAAAACGGACATGCAAAATCATGGTGTTTGATCAAATCTCAATATCTCATGTCCATGACATGTCATAATAATAAGTCTTATATGACATCATACCTAGGTCCTTATGAACAGATTTGCAAAATAAGGAGAGATTTTCATTATTTTTGTTTATGCTGGGGAAACTTTTGTGAAGACATGTCGGTAACTGACGTTACGTAACTGACGTTACCCTTACATCTTCTAGGGACTTTACACATGTAAAACCCCAATTTTGAATTGGATCAAAATATTTTGTGTTCCGGGCTTCTGAGGATTCTGTGTTTGATATGATATCATACCTATGATCTAGGCAACAGATTGGCAAAATAAGAAGTGATTTAATCATTTTCCTCTTATTCAGTTAAAACAATACTGTGACCATGACAGTTTTACACATATATTTCCTATAGGGTTTGTACAGAATATTTTGAAAATTTTATTTCTTACTATTTTTAAGAACTAAATTCCATCACATATATTATAAACAAGGGAATTTTTTAGTATTAAGACATTAAAAACTCTAAAATAGTATTGTGATTGATTAATACTCGTAGGATGTCCCACACATGTATTTTTGTGTGTACCGGTAGTGCATGTGAATCTTGGAAGAATTATTAAAAAAGGTGCCTTTATTATAATTCGTTGATTCTAAATCCTCACAGCACACAGCAGTTCTTAGGTGAATTGATTTTTAAAATCACTTTTAAACAGTTTCTTCCTCAATTCAATCTTATAACTGCAACAGTAATTTCCGTTTAACTCATTTTGGAGAGTTGTGATCCGCAGTCATAAAATGCGGAATTTCAAAGCTAGGTAATGAAATTTACTGCAAATTACTGTTCGTCTTGGCATCAAAATGAAATCCTGTTAAAGTAAAGTGTTTGTTTTGTGCTTTGTTCTGCCACAAATTACATGTATGCTTACATCTAAGCAGATGCACAGACATTGGAGCTATGATCATACTTTCTTTCTTTTCTTTTTTTTTTTCCTTCATTTATTTACATTAAAATACAACTAATAATTTCATTTAGATTTATCATAACATCTGAAATTATAGGCTCATATTCAAAATTGAGAATATATAGCAATGGAACCTTGATCACACCAATAGATAATCAACTGAAAATCTAAAAATTTGGAGGGGCTTACATGTACATGTACACTGCATGGGTTTCCAAACTCTTAAATCATTAAAAGAAGCAGTTACCATTGGCACTGGCAGTCTTTTTTATTGCTAGATGGTTAGTTTAAGCAGTGGTAATTAGTTCAGATGCATACATGAGTCCAAATTATAATTGTTTTCTATGAAACGATAATGGCATCACGGTAACTGACGTTACACTAGGTCATGGTAACTGACGTTACACATATTGGTTGTCAATTTTGACTTGATTGTATGTTGAATATCCGAAGCTTAGCTATTGATAATAATGAGATGCAGTCATACATTAGAAATCTTAATTGGCATAGTTGATACTGTCTCCGTTGTGGAAAAAAATTAACAAGTTCATGTTTTCGGTAACTGACGTTACACTGCAAATGAGGGTTGATTAAATCTAAGTTTTTGACCAAAGTCACAATTGAACCAATTTTTTTTAAATACAGTTTGATAAAGTGTCTCTCTAACAACTTTATCCATGTGAAAGATTATCGGGAACAGAAACGGTTTAGTTGAGAAAATGAAAATGAGTTTCTTGTTAATATAGCTTTTCTATAGAAAAAAAATATTGGAATACTTCAGCGCATGATTAGAAAGTGAAAATGGCCGTCATCGGGAAAAATTTTATTGATTCTCAAAACTTCAACTCATGTATTTTTTGAAAATCAAAATAATTTTAACCAAATATCATTTTGAATTTCCGGCACCCTTGTCCGGATTTCTGTGGAATTGCCCATATGAAAATTCTTTGTATGAAGTTTATAAATCTATTATCCAAGAAACTGACTTGAAAAAAAAAAATCAAAATCAAATGACTTTAAACTAAAAGTTCTTAGTTCTCTACAATGTAAGCCTATACATAATACTGTATAAGTGGTTATTTTTGCGGTGACTTTATTTTCGCGAATTTCGCGAGTCAGTCATCGCGAAAATTTCCACTTCAATACAAGGCTATTTATAGTAATGAAGTCATCACCAAAATCGCGAAATTTTGCTCCCGTGAATTTCCCCAACTAGTCCGAAATCGCGAAAATATCTGTACGCGAAAATATTGGCTTATACAGTATATTAAATTTAATCCGAACAGAAAGCATACCAAAAGCATTTTCAAGATACTTTTGAAGAATAATACAATTTCCAAAATCTCTACCCACATTAAGTTACAAAAATTTACAAGTCTGATGGACTTAATCTGGGACAGTTTAACATTTTCTTTATTGTTCACTTATTTTAACTTTAACCTTTCCATTCTTTCTTGTTTATATTGGTCTATAAATAAACTGAAAACAACTTCTAAAATCACATACAAAATCAACAAAGTAGTAGTACCCTCGCCACGCATTTTGCTTGAGTGCGAAAGGAAAGCGAAGTGCTGGAAATAAAGGTACATATATCATGTGCATGAATTGATACAAACTGACCTACTAAGAGCTTCATTTTATAAAGGAATAACTCCACTTTTGATGAAATTTAAAACATTGATAATCAGACCATTCTTTAGGTGATTACATATCTGTAATTATTAACCTCAATTTTGAGAGGAGTCATAACAAAAGGCAAGGGCCTTATATCCCTTTTCTCTAGATTAGCATATTCCCACACGCTTTACAATCACGTCTGTTCCACGTACACAATCGTAATATACCCAATTGTCCCCCGAATTAGACAAGTAATTGCCCATTGGTTCTCTATGAATGATTAATTTTAAGATTTTCTTTTTTTAAAGTTTGTTTACTAAGAGAGAGAAACCAGGCAGTTGATGCAATCATTCTGGTTTTTAAACATCTCTTCAAGAATCAAGATCTTTTCTGAGCTGAAGTGTTGCTTTCCAAGAGTGTGTTCAATGTCCAATTTCAAATTTATACGCCAACATGAATCATGATACAAAACGCAATTACAAAACGCTGATATAAAGAAAAAGAAAGAGGTGTTCATTGTCCCCCATCCCCGGTCGTAAAAATAAACGTGTTTCAAATCTCAATTTAAATTTATACGCCGAAAAAGATGCGTTTACAAACACAATCAGCTTCAATTTTAGACCTTGAGCATCGCGATTGCAACGAAATGCGACATTGAACAGGATTGAGTTTTCAAACGTGTTTAAATGTGCTCTCGCAATGGAAGCTTCCGGTGCAATTGAAAAAAAGGAGAAGATATTTGTTTTTTGAGAGTGGGGAATTTAAAGACGATCGACGTATAAACACGTTAAAATTTTGGACACTGAACGGTGCACCGTTGATCGCGTTTGTGTTTGAGTTTTGTGATTGCGTTTTGTATCATGATTCATGTTGGCGTATAAATTTGAAACTGGACATTGAACACACTCCAATTCCCATATACTCAAAGCCCAGTCACATCCTCTTCATTGTAACACACACGCCCTCACCCAGTTGCAAAGATACAACACGCTAGCCTGTGTTAGCCCTCTGTTCTTCGTATGAAATTAATTCTACGGTAGTGTGCAAAAACAAATTATCTACATGTACTCAAAACCAATGCCTTGCTGTAGGAAATTTTGTTTGTTCATTTTTTTAAAGCATGAAATAAAAACAAGAAGTCATGAAAGATATTAACACGCCATTTCAGCGCATAAAAACTTTACAGCAAACGGACCTACATGGTATGTAACTTGTTTTCGCTGCTTACATGTTGTTATAGGTCTAGATCTTGTTGAAACAATCAAACTTGGTAATTTTTTATCAAGAATCTGACCATTTATTTTAATAGAGCTCAATTTCAGGACGGGGCACAAATTTAAAAGAGGGCCAGTTTGAAAAAAGTGCACGGGCCATTTATTCATGCATTGTTATATATTTTTCTTGGGCACCAAGGCTGGACAAAAGAGCATCAGAGGCCTCTGCTTTTGATTAATTATACCCCCTGACGATGTGTTACAGTGTCAAATTGAAGTATGTACTCCAAACTAATACAATCACATGAATATAATTTTCTTACTAAAAACAAAATCAACAAAACACATCAACAAAATCAAAAACATCCCAATCAGCAAAAACTGAACTGCTTTTGCATTGGTATCATCAAGATTGCCATCCTTTTCCCATCGTGCCCCTACAATTCCTGAAAATTTGAAGGATCAGACTATAAAAGTAATCATACAGACACATTGATACAATACTCACATGTTCATGTAAACGTAAATGTAGACCCTAATGGGATGTAAAAACATCTCATCAGTCACAGTTATAATCCTAAATGCTCTGTCAATACTCCTTTGAGAGGAAAGAGGATGAAGATGTTCTTACAGGGACAGCACACAAACATCAACTGAAAGCATATTGTAGTATTACACTGCCTGAATGTGACAGACTGAAGATTGTGCATCCAACAACATATCTACATGTAGTCTACATTCACAGACCCAAATTGAAGTTTGGCCATCTACACTGTATTCATATCATTTGGGGGAGGATATACTTTGTCAGAGGTAAAATGTATACCATTGGAGCGTACTAGTTTCTATTGATGCTGGCTTCGGACTAACGATTTTTAATTCATACTAATACCAATACTAATTGCTTGCATCTGTTTCCATGTAAAAGGATCTATGCATACAGGCAGGCATACATGTATACCATATCTGGACCAGAGTAAAGGCCTTCTTTCATGTCAATAAATTACAGACGCATACTTTAGTTCTCCAAGAAATATGTTCAATAATAATATTATTGATTTCAATTTCCAATTTTTAATACAACTTTTTCCCCCTTTTTCACAAGGAATCATCTAGACTACACCAAACAGAATTTGAACAAGATCAAAATGGGGTCTGAAAGGACAAACTAATGGTTAGAAGAAGATGAGGACAGTGACAGAGATGTGTGAATGGGATTAGCACTTGGTCAATAATTGAACCTATTCATCTAAGATCTAGGGACATCTATTACAATAACATGTCTCTCTGGAGTGCCTGCATGTATTCTACAGAAAGATGTTCCTCTGACACTTACAAGATTTGTCCCTCCGACACTTATGAGATGTACTTCCGACACTCAAGGGAGGTCTTAAGTGCATCAGGTCAGGAGCGGGTACATATATTTAGAAGTAGATTTAGCCTAGATCTAGATTTAGTTCCTTCAATGAAAGTTTCTTTCTGTTGAAGTATTTCCCAAACTGAAAATTGATACTACAACTTACAAGTTCATCCTAGTCTGGAATATGTAGACTATTCTCCCTATGGGGACCTACTGTATAAGCCAATATTTTCGCGTACAGTTCACGATTTTGGACTAGTTGGGGAAATTCGCGAGAGCAAAATTTTGTGACTTTGGTGCTGACTTCATTACTATAAATAGCCTTGTATTGAAGTGGAAATGAAGACTCGCGAAATTCGCGAAAATAACCACTTTAAAGTATTATGAATATACAAGTATTTAAAAACTAAATGCATACACATTTTCAACATGAAATCTTTAATCATATTTTACGCTTGATCCAGATTTACTAAGTTTGCTGTAGTAAACTCTTGATAAAAAAAAAATTTGGTTTTCAAGAAGTCTGTACTGGTTATTCACTTTGTGATACGTATGTCATACACTGTATTCCACACAAAGAAATTATGAAGAATATTGGACGTAGAAAATATATATCATAAAATATTCTATTCAATCTAGAACCAGCTTGAGGTACTAGATGCAGTCATTTTGTTTTCTCCATTTGCTCAAAATTATTTGAGAACTTCAAAACAAACTTCACAAACTGCAGTAATTTTAGAAAACACTGCAATGCTGGGCTGAGTAAATGAGATTAATAGCTTATTAACCCATTTTCAGAATTTACTGATTGGTCAATCTGTATAATGGATATTGATAGTGATATGATATGCATTCAACGGAGAGCATCAATCGTACTGTACATACAGTAATGTTTCTGTCAACTCTTGGCATTCACCTAACTGACACAGAATGGACCCGGGTTCAAATCTCAGGTTCATCCCACTAGTTAGTATAATAATATTCATTTTTCATTTCATTCATTTACCATCAATACACAGTAAAATCAAATTGATAAAATTTTTACAAATGATGGTTTGGTGACCCCGGAGAAAGCACAGCTTATAAAAAGGGGCCACCAAATTACATTACACATAAAGAAAACAATAATGAATAAGCAAGAAAAATAACTTAGAAAGTTAATCTAAAACAAGTACAAACAATATCCCATACACATATTTTACAAACTAAAATCTACAGGGCATTCAATGATTTATCTAGAACTGGTAAAATGGCTAGAACTCTGCACATGAATTGGAAACAAATCAAATTGTAATACTCTCCCTATAACTTAGGTACAAAATATTGAATTCCAATATTCCTTTTTTTTTTTTATTGTAAAAGATTTGTTTTTATACTTGAAGTAGATGCCAATTCGGAGTACATCTATAAAGCAATAGCTTTTACACACATCACTTTATATACCCAGTGCTTTCAAAGGAATTCCAAGATTTTAGACATTACTACTCTACAAATTTGTCAACCAACCCCCCCTCCACCCCCTCCACCCCCCCCCCCAAAAAAAAAAAAAAAAAAAAAAAAACAGTTTGACTCCTCCAAAACATGAACAAGAGTTTTCACACCTGCACTTTTGAACAACAACCTCTTCAAAATATTTCTCATTTATTTGCCCTCTCAGTCAAAATCCATTTATCCATGAATTTTCAAAAGAAAAAGTTTGGACACTTGCACTTTTATGCAACAACAATAATTCTTTTGAAATAGTTTTCATTTATTTACTCACTCACAGTGGACTTGTATGCAATAGGTCAAAATAGCAATTAACCCCAAGTTGTTGTTGCAGAGTCTGCACCAAGAATAAACAGTACTTTGTAGGCTTACATACTTTTATACATCTTTTTCCGATGGTGGAACAATCCTCAACAGGCTATTTCAACCAATTTCAAATGGCTTTACTTACAATTTACATGTACATTGTAGATAAAAATGAATTCCACAATCTTGTAAAGAAAATCATGACAAGTTAGGGTGCTATCTCACTTCGCGGAGAGATGTCTCAGCGACAGAATAGAAATTTCGTTTCCGCGATGGATAAATAGTATTAGAAACGTCTCCGAGACGTCTTGGAGACGTCTCCTGAATTTTGGAGACGGATTTTATTTCACAAATTGTCGCAGAGACGTCTCTGAGACGTCTCCGCGACAATTTAAGAAACAAAATCCGTCTCGGAGACGTCGCGGAGACGAAATTTATATTTTGTCCCGGAGACGTCTCCGCGAAGTGAAATAGCACCCTTACTGATTGATGGGACCTATGTCAGCCCAACATCACTTTAATTGGATAATAATGGATCAATGAATATTATTGACTTATCCACTGAAAGGTACTTGATGAAATGGAGACAATTAATACTGGAAAAATGCCTGGATTGCAGATGTACCATGAATGATAATGAAATAATGAAATTGCAACTCCCAACAATCTCCATGAGACGAGTTTGAGACTGGTTTGAGACTAGTTTGAGACAGGTTTGAGACTAGTCACTGAGAAATCTCAGAGAAATCTCTGTGACGTTTTAGAGATGTCTCCTGAGTCTTTGCGATTTTTTGGTGGCTTTTCATAATCTACATGTACATGTAGGCCCTAGACCCTATACCCAATTTTTCTCCTTTCTTTGTATTTCAAGGGTATTTTCCAGGTAGATATTTTTATGAATCATTATTAATCTTTTTTTTTGGGGGGGGGGAGGGGGTGGGGGTGGCATCGAGCCCCAGTATTAGCGATGAGCTTTGGCTCTACCCTGGATAATGTCATGTTGTGTCAAGCTTTGCCATAGTGATTTCCTCACTAGTGAAGCATGATAATGAGATTGCAGCAAAAAGCTGTGAGCCAATCTCGCTGGCTGGTATGGTAATGAGATCGCTGTGACAGCCAGTGCCGAGCCAGGCCTACTGGCTTGTTGTACCTCGTTTACACTGTGACTCGGGTCGCGGCTTCGACACGGCAATCGTGCTCGACACGGCAATTTTATGCCATGTAAACGGGATCAGTGTGATCCGCGACCTGGGTTCGACGCGCCTTTTTTCTCCGCCAAAATCGTAGGTTTCGATCCGGGAGGCGGGTTCGACACGGCAATTTTTATGTGTGTAAACAGAAAGCCGTGTCGAAGTCGATGACCTTGAGGTCAGCTATGGAATTTTGCTATACATCGCAACACACATTCATGACGCCCCTTACTTCCGGTCATGATCTGGGAGCCGTGTTGAACTCGCCTTTTTTGTTGTGTATAAACACGATCACAGGTTCACTCTTTGCAGTGTCGAACCCTTCCCGTGGATTCGACACGAGAGCCGAGTCTCAATGTAAACGCGGTATTGGTTGGCTGGTGACATGCTTTGTGCTTCAGTGATTGGCTTGATCAGCCCCACAAATCTGTGCCTGTCACATGTGAGTTATCGGTCAATCTATCAAACTTGACAAGTCAATCATACCTTAGTCTGAGTAGATGATGTTTTATCAGAACAAAGTTTAGAAATTGTATTGCAAACATTTGCAATTTTGCAGTAAACTTGTTAAACTGCACACAACCCGATTTGCAATGCATTCAGTATTAAACCAGCCACTGCGCACCCAAGGTTCAAAAACTGAAACAGGGATATTAGACTAAACTGAGGCTGGTGTAGGACCAATATTCATGTTTCAGCTAATTTAGGGCTTTCCCCCCTGATATGGGATTTTCTGTATATTCAGTGTGATGAAGCACCACCGGTCATTGCGATTGAATACAATGGTACACCACAAGATAAAACACACAAGAAGGTTAGTGGGATATGATTCCTAAAAATGCCCGGTGATAGAGTCTAAATCTGAAAAAATGAAATTATTCCAACCAATGCAAAGCCCCCCCCCCCCAAAAAAAAAAAAAAAAAAAAAAAAAAAGTCTACAAAATACATGTACATGCAGGCCTATAATCCCAAGTTTGAGTGAATGAATTACAGTACATGTACTTATGGGAGTTTCATTCTAAAACACTTTATCCAAACAACCATTGTAAAGCCCCTAAAAAACAAAAAGACTCTATAATTTCTAAATCAATGTTTCTCACAACTTTCAGAAGAATATGAGCAAACAAGTTGGCCATTTTACTCAAGTGTTGTAATGAAGGTTGTATGCCACTTTGGTGCAAATTCTAGATAAGTGAGCGTAATGAAACTATCAAAGGCGTAATAAAGGTCCTTTCATATCATATATCTGATATACAACCGTCATCTATCTATTTAAACCTTTATATTTCTTTTAGTCTAAATAGTTTATAAATGATTCCATTTAAAATCATTAAATACAAGTGTAGCAGCAAAAGATAATTTACTTTCAGGTAGATTTTTCCCCCTTACAATTTTGAAAAGTTACAAATTCCCTTTGAAATATGATATGAACCAGAATTTTTGTTATAAATATTTACGCCAAATGTCTGGACATATCTGGATCTGTAAACAAAACTCCAGACATTGTTGAAGAGATTTCTCACTAGAAGAGTGATCAACTCAGTGAGGGCCTACATTTTTTTTTTTTTTTTTTAGTTTTAAAAATAAAAGATGGTATAGAGCCCAAGTGGCTGCATTCATTTAGGGCTTATAAACAAAACTCCAGATAGGCTTACAGTCTCACTGGAATTAATTCAAGGCCTGGTCACACCATGCCAATAATGATAATGTACATACTTATATTTTAAAAAAAAGTATGAAGTATGTATAGGGCCTACATGCAAAGACAGGTCAGGTCACACCAAAAATGGCAATTATATAGAAGTCGGTTACTTTTTCAAATGTACATTTTCAAAATGGAGGAATGTACAAATTGCAAGTGGCCAAAAGATTTTTAATATCAGTGCATTGCCTTGCAAAATCACTTTGAGAATGATCCCCCCCCCTTTCCCCTTCCTTCAAAGTGATAAATGCAGAAGCAAATGAGTTGGGGGTATAAAGTGATAATTGATCATCAAATCATACTTTTCCACATACTGTAGTAAACCAATTCATGCACGATTATCTAAAGTTTTGAGGCTTATGGGGTACCAAGAACAGGAATTATGGTGGTATCTCACTTTCTATGAGAAGGGGTTGAGACTATATAGACTGGAACAGGTTTAAGACGGTTTTGATACTAGTCTGAGAGATGTCTCATGAGTCTTCGCGACGCCTCATGAGTTATGGGAAAATCAAAAATGTTTAGAATTATAGTCTATGAAATTTTTTCGGAGGCTGAGACTTCTCAGTGACATCTGAGAGACATCTCCGCGTCAGAAAAAAAATTATCTGAGACGTCTCAGAGTGAATGAGTTTCGGAGACATCCCTGCGAAGTGAGATACCACCATTACTCAAGTCTGGTGAACTTGATTCCATTGGAATGTCTGCTATCTGAAATCAACATCACCAGGGATGAAATCTGACAAGCTGATTTGAGGATTGATAAATATCATCTCACATAAGACAGCTATGGTAATTGGATGGTACACAGTGTTACAAAAATCATTTCAAACAATGACCAGTACACAGGGGTGATATTCACTATTGATAAAAAATAGACATATTCACTCTTGAAAAAAAAATAGACATACTTAAGCGAGAGAGCGAAGCGACCAAGGCAGGAAGGGTGTGGGAGGGGGATGCCCCCGCTCACACAGTAGGGACTTTTTGCATTTGGGGACTTTAAATTGTGCAATTATGTGCATAACTGGATGAAAAAAAATTGAAAAAAAAAATGAGGGAAAAAAAAATTGAAAAAAAAAAAAAAAAAAATCGGCGAATTCTGATTTAAATCGGAGGAATATCACCCCTGCAGTACTTTAGCTTAATACACAGCTTTTTAATTCATTTGGTTTCATCATAATATTACAATAAAAATGTCCAAGAAGAGACGATTCAGATATTTGCATGATAGGCAAATATCTGACAGCACTCCATGTAGACAGAGCAAAAAACATTCCTAAACCTCATATACTTATTAAAAAAGGGGGCATTCTTTTTCTTGACACACCCTATAAGAACATCTTGGTTGGCTGCCTCATGTATCATGCTTATATCATGATAGATTTGGCATTTCTGAAATTCGCTGTCATCGAATTAGAACTGGCTCAATAGAATAGTAAGGAAGAACTCCAAAGGTATTTCAGTCTTACAAAGTTTACAAGTCGGTCATTCCATTTATACTGTAAACATTACCCGCAACGTGAAATTTTGCCATTGCGAATTCCTTCAACAAGTCCAAAATTGTGAAAATATTGGCTAATAAGAAGTGACAGAAATTAGGTCTTGAAGATGTCCGAAGCTATATTTTCTTCATGGAGTCTTAGGATTGAGAGAGATACCCTTTCTTCAAGTAAGGTGCCTCTTTTTACTGTTTCAGCCTTCATCCTTCATTTGATCTCATCCATCCTCAATTCCTCTCAAGATCATGCTAAGATGGAGCCACTACCATCATCACCTAACCTTCCATCATCATCCTAAGAGGGTTCGTTCATGGTCAAAAGAAACATTTAAACAAGAACATGAATCATGATATGATACAAAATGCAATTATAAATTACAGAACACAACAGAAATACAAAAGGTGGGTTCATGGTCACCCATTCCCAGTCGTAAATGTGAACATCTCTCAGATCTCCATTCTAAAGTCAATTCAAACACCAAAAACGATGCATTTTAAAAGACGATCAGCTTCGATTTTAAGGCTCAAGCTAGAGAGGTAGCAAATTCACAATTTACCTGTCTTTCTGCTTTTCCCCATTGATCCACCATAGAGCGGGCTACTTCGTTACAATGGAGTACTACCTACAATCCATTATAAGACAAACCTTTCAGCAAATGTTCTTAAAGGGGAATCCAACCCAAGGAGAGAATCAACCTTACAGGAAAGAGGAAAATGAGAGGAGCAATCTAAAAAAAGTTTCATCAAAATTGGTTATAAAATAAGAGAGTTATGGAAGTTTGAAAAGTCCAGTTGTTCCTTCTATGGGGATCCTCAAATTGGCATCATCGGCTTCAAAATGGCCGATCTCATGGACAACTCTCCATTCATTTTGTACACAAATTTTCAGATTTTCCCCATTTTCTTTAGAAATATATCTTACCTCCTTCTTCGCTCAACATATGTTGTGTGAAATATATTTTCCCATGACATATTTTGAGCTCAGAAGTAAAGAAGACAAATTTTGAAAGAAAATCGGGAAA
>CALNVZ010000649.1:24220106-24243878 GCA_940671915.1 Paracentrotus lividus
CTTCTCACCATCTCTCTCTTTCCACTCCCCCTCCCCCGTTTTCTGTCTTCTTTTCTTCATCTCCCACCCTATCTCTCTCTCTCTCTCTCTCTCTATACTAACCTCCTATCATACCAACCTACATCATCCCACATCCCGTTTCTTTCTTCTTCTCACCATCCCTCTCTCCATCCCACCCCCTCCATTTCTTTATTGGCCTCTTCTTCTTTCTCCCCCTCCCCTATCTCCCCTCTCAATCTGCATCATTCATCTCTATTTTATCCTATTCTATCATCATACAATTAAAACTCTACAGATAAATCCAATCTCTCTTTCTTTCTTCTTTCTCACCCATCTCTCTCCCACCCCCCCCCCCTCACCGCCCCCGCTCATTTCTCTATTTGCTCTTCTTCTTTCTCCCCCTCTCCATCTCTCCTCACAATCTGCATTCACAATCTCTTCTATTCCTATTCATACCAATGTACCACCAATCTACATCATCCTACATCCCCTCTTTCTTCTTCTTCTAGCTCATCCATCTTCTCTCCCCGACCCCCCCCCATTCCTACTCGCCTCTTCTTCTTTCCCCCTCCCTTCTCTCCTCACTATCTGCATATCCATCTCTAAATCTCCTAATTTCTATGTAATAACTCTACATAATCCTACATCCTCTCTTTCTTTTCTTCTTCTCGCCATCATCTCTTTTTTCTCCCACCACCCCCATTTCTTTATTTGTCTCTTCTTCTTCTGCCCCTCCCATCTCTCCCTCCAATCTACACATCCATGCCTCTATCCCTATTCTAGTATATACACCTATGTAAAGACTGCGAGCGAGGAGCGCACGTCTCATAGGTTCTTTGTTTCTTGCTCCTGCCATACTCTCTTTTTCTCACACCCGCCCCCATTTCTACTATTTGTCTCTTCTCTCCAACCCCTCCCATTCTCTCCTTCACGACCTGCATCCTCCCTCTCTAAATCTCCTATTCTATCATACAATGTAAAACTCTACATAATCCTACATCCCCTCTCTGTTCTTTCTTCTTCTAGCTCCATCCATCTCTCTCTCTCTCCCATCCCCCTTCATTTCTTAATGCGCCTCTTCTTCTTTCTCCCCCTCCCCCGTCTCTCCCTCACTATCTGCATTCTCCCTCTCTAAATCTCTGATTACTACTAATGTACCACCAACCTACATGTACATCACCCTACATCCACTCTTATCATGATGACTGATTGACAAGATGATTCCGACATCATCATATTTCATCAGGCATCATTATCCATACTCTGATACATTTGGCATTGCAAAGCTTTAATAGAAAATGCATATTCCAGGCGAGGGTGCATCATGTTCAAGCACTCCAAGTACATGTAAGCATTAAACTAGTAGGCTACTGGCATGCTAAAATTGATGCATGAAATTAATTGTATGATTTGAGCAAAATTGTCTAAATATCATTCCTAAACTGATCAATATCTTAAAAACACTTTTCATTTTGAACATATTGTATAAAAAGTTATTGTTTGATTATCAACAGCTCATAAATGCTCTGAAACAATGTATATTTGGCATTGCGGAAATTTAAAAAAAATTCATGCTACTACATGTAGGTTGTAATGCAGCTGTCATTTGTAAGACCCACGTCTTGACCCCCGGGAGTAGTCCGTCAAAGTTGCGTCAAAGTCCCCATAATCAGTGACTCACGGTACCGTCATGGACGTCAAAAGGCCGTCATAATACTGACTCGTATGTGCGTCTCAGTAAGTCACTTTACCAATTTGCGTTACTTGGTGTGTCAAATGAGACCGTCGTGGTTTGGGTGATATATCGCTACGATCGTTGTTCATGGTCAGTCACTATGGTCAGTCACTATCACCAAAAGGTGCGTCAGAAATGTTCATTACGAGTGTGTCATTGGTAAGTCAATTTCGTGAAATGGTGTGTCACTTTCTGTGACATAGGGTGCGTCATGGTATCTCAATGTATGACTCTCTTTGGTAAAGTGACGCACCTATCCCGGGGGTCAAGAAGTGGGTCTTACAAATGACAGCTGCATAACATGGACATTTCATGGTTGGAACCATCGTCCCTGATGAACATGTTCAAATAATCCATGTAAATGTGCATGCAAATTAAAGTACGAACATGTAATGTATCCTAAAATCCATGCTTGAACTGGTATGTTTAGTGAAAGAGAGCAGTACTGCATTCAACTGGTCAATAGATACAGCCAGGTCCTCACAACACAAGTAGACCTCCGGGGTAAGCCTATACCAATAATACCATGATTAATTTGATTAATTTGTGCAAAAATATATCTGGACATTTTAAATTTTTTCCTCCCGAATGAGGCCAAAACAAATACCCCAATCTTTAAATTGATTTAATGCAATAAACTACAATATAGGAATATTATCATATTCATAATGTCAATAAATTAATTTCAAGGAGATATATATCTTGGTGTATAGGCCTACACAAAATCCATAACAAAATAATCTCCTAAAAACAAATATTACTTATGAAGACTTAGATTCTGTATTCTCCTGGTACAGTATACTGTTGTATATAGCCTAGGCCTACAAGTTTAACATGAAATAAATAAATATTAACATGATTGAGGGACCAATGGATTTTCGTTTTTCATAAACAATATGTTTATTGCTCGTGAACATCTTTGAATGTGTTTAATCTCCTTTATTCCAGGGTTCAGAAAATATGATGCACTAGTGACCCCTGGTGACCTTTAAAATCTAGTAAAGGTTAACATTCAATTCCATAATTTTGCTTCGATTTGCAGACATGTTGCCATGATTGGTGAAATTTTACATTGTAGACTAGGGCCCCCACCCCCTCCCTCGGCTCGGGCTCACGTCAGGGTGATTCTGATTGCACTGTCTATGTGGAAAAAGTCACACTTAAAAATTTAAGCCCAGTAGTAGCCTACACTACAGTCACTGACACTAGTGCTAATATACCAGAAAAATAATACGATTAGCCTAGGTTTTCAGGAAAAAAATTATAGGCCTAGAGTCTATGTTGATAAATTCTCCAAATGAGTGGCCACACTGACTGTGTCAAGTCAACTAACAATAATCAACTTACCGGCTGTTGAGTGTTGGATCAGTGTTGAGAATTCATTGAATCCGTATCAAACATAAACCTGTGGCTAGAGCTCGATAGCTAAGTAAATAGACGACATTTGGCCGCTGTCTGCTCTCGTATTAACCCCGTAAAAGCACAGTAATGTGAATGGATGAGTGACTGTTGGTTGTTACGTCCAGCAGTATTTGCATGTCCTTTATTCACGTTCACCTTGATGCAAAATTACAAAGCGAAATAAAGCATGCAAGTGCAAGCCACCAATTCCTCACCACGGCAACTTAGCTCGAGATCAGCTCCTCCACCACCGGTGTAGCAGGTTTTTATGTCCGTGCGGGGAAAACGCCCGGAAATGCAAAAGCGGACAAAAAAACCTGATGACGTTCAGGTATTTCCGTCCGCCGGACTAAAACTCCGTCTTTTTTCCGCAGAAAACGTCCGTGAACTCCGGGTTTTCCGTCCGCCACCTTTTTTTCAGTGACTGAATCGCAGGCTACGATATTTTTTGGTGACTGAATAAAGGCTAGTTAAAAATTGGTGCATTCATCGCTTGCGACAAATTTTGTCAATCGGAGAAAACTTTCTTAGATAATAATTGAATATTTTAGTTTTTTTTTACAGACTGAGCTTGCTACCCGAAGGCTCAGCTTAGTAACCTCACTTCAGGTAAGGATACTTTCGATATTGCAGTATAATCTTATAAAATTTATCAGCGGAAATAATCAATAAACTTCTACTGTTGCGTGGTATTTGTGTATGATTCAGCTCTTGTCTTGACCGTGTAGATCTATACTGGTCCCACTAGTGCATCCCCCTGTTACTTTTATTATTCATGGTCATACTAAAGTATTGACATTGTATCATTGTATCATGAGTGGGTCATAATAAACTACGGTCTACTTTCCAAGGATCAACTGTTTAGATCTACCATTGCCATGGATCTACTAATATATGACTGGATTGCGTTAAGCAATAAACTTAATGCACTAGTCTATACAGGCCTGTGTGTAACTGTACACAGCCCCATCGCCTTCGGCGACGGGGCTGTACTTCAACCACCCCTATTTACAGCGTAACTTTCAGTGATGATGAGCGCAAAGTGAATTATACTGGTCAATTTAATTCATCTAATGTTAAAATATCTATTTTTAACATCTATGATGTTTCACGCGTAACAACGACTAAAAATGAAAGTAGAAAAGAGCTTTTTGACTTACCAAAATGAATTTTCCGTTGGTCTTGTTTCTTCTAAAATTTTTGGTGCCATCGCTGCCATCGTTCAATGACGTCATTCAATTCATGACCTCCGTCCCATAATTCTGTGCGAAGAATTAATTGAACAGGCGCACGCACGGAGACATGAAGTTGGAGCAGACGACGTTCCACTTCCGGATGACCTAACCTTGCAACTGAAATTAGAAATTACGTGGTGGATGTCTCTGTTTTCCAGTATTTTTCATATTATTTAGTTTTTTACTTCAAGTGAAATATTTGCAGATGTCACCAATTTGAGGAAGGACCTTCCTAGTCTGGATTCAATGTGAGTATGAATTATCTTGACCCCGAAATTTGTGATCAATTTTTTTTTTCTCTAGAAAAAAAAAAAACTTTGCTAGAAACGTGTACTGACTCGTCAGTTCCCGTCGCTTCGCGACGGGGGCTGGTCAGTTTAGTGACTGTGTAGTGCCTCCTTCCTGTTCATGCCTGTGCTGTGCTGTAGATCTGAGAGTGAGATAAACCCCTCAAACTTACGAGAGTTCGATTTGGAATGGTTAAAAAACTAGGGCACGGAGAAAAGTCTACCATTCCGCTTTTACAGAAATAGAGAACAATGCATTCTGATTGGGCGCTCTGATTAGCTATCGCGAGGAGCTCCGCCTCCTGGTTGCGATGACTGAAGTGCGTTGACCGTAACTGAACAACGCGATTCAGCTGTTCCCGATAAAGACCGCTTTGTCGTGCCCGCTGTCAATCATAACCAAAGTGGACCCATTTCGCAAGAAAAACTGCAAGACTCGACTTCACAAAAGGTTAAGCGTAGACCCACTCTTTCAATATTTTTTAGAATAAAGAAGAGAAATATAAAAAGGAACTTAAACGAATCCACTGTCGGACTACGCCCAACATTTGAAAACGTGTAAAGAAATGAGGAATTTCCAAAAAAATAAATAACGAATCTAAATTTTATAGTGACTATTCTTCATTGGAAGGCACCATGGTAGTGTATTTCATATGCTAAACGTGATCATTCGAGCGTTGTGCATAAATTATTAAATTATGGAGTAGGTCTAAACCTAATCAGACCCTTCGGAAATCAGATCTTCCTAAAAATTGCGTGCACTTGTATTCCATTCAGCAAGCGCGGCGATTTCACGACTGTGAAAAATAGTATGGTGAGTGTGCCTAAGTCTGGGCGGTGCCCATGTCTGTGCACCCATGTAAATGCGCGAATTTTATAGAACAAACCCCTAACTGATATCAACCTGCAATCTTAACCTCAACAATTCATTTCGATACAAAAAACTGCGAAAAAAATTGATTGAAAATGGTTTTCAGCAAGTTATATTTGCTACCCTGAAAATTTCAACCATTCTCAAAAAAAGAAAGTCAAAAACTTAAGTGCGCTTGATTTGCGTGCAAAATGAGTTAGTGCGCAGACATGGGCACTATTCAATTCTGCAATACAAAATGACAGCCCTTCGAAAAATCGTAAAAAAAGATTGTTCTTGTAAATTTATTCTTGAGATTTTTTTGCTTCATTGATCAATAGAATATGAAGAATGGAATAATATTGATGAATCTTAAAATAATACTTTACTTTTCATTAAAGTTGAGGTCAAATTTTAGGTGCGCAGGCTTTGGCACCGCCATCATACACTAAAATTTGCATACTTCGCACCTTATGCAGAAACTAATAATGAAAATGTTTGCGAGCGTGAACCGCGAGCCAAAAATTTTGCCTTATAATAACATTTCGCATTGTATGATGTATCTGACATACATTTTACCTCTTTATTAGCTTCACAAGCTAATCACTACATTAAAATATGTTAAGCTTTAAAAATCGAGGGGGGACATGTCACCCCCCCCCCCCCCCCCCCCCCCCCCCCCCCCCCCCGTCCCCCCGGATCGCCGCCTATGCCATTCAGAAATCTTGTATTCCATTCAGAGTCTCGCACACGCAGAAATTTTTACATCACAAATATGCACGATGCTCAAATGATCACATTAGCATATGATATACACTACCATTGTGCCTTTCAATGAACAAAAGTCACGATAAAATTTAGACTCATCATTTATTTTTTTGGTAAGTCCTCATTTTTTCATACGTTTTCAACTGTCGGGCGGAGTCCGACAGTGGATTCGTTGAAGTTCCTATTTATATTTCTCTTCTTTATTCTAAAAAGTATTGAAAGAGTGGCTTTCCGCCGCACGTTTTGTGAAGTCGAGTCTTGCCGTTTTTCTTGCGAAATGGGTCCACTTTGGTAATGATTGACAGCGCGCACGATAAAAGCGGTCTTTTGGGAACTGCTGAATCGCGTTGTTCAGTTACAGTCAACGCACTTCAGTCATCGCAACCAGGAGGCGGTGCTTCACGCGATAGCTAATCAGAGCACCCAACAATCCTCTAGCTCTGTACGAACGAACTTCGAGCTTCATGCATATTTGTGGAGTAAAAATTTCAACTTGTCTCGTCCGATCTATGTGACAATACTAGCGTGTGTAGTGTTGTAACACAATGTACACTTGGCGTTCCATACACACAAGCAGATTGTACAATATGGCAGCATCGTGATCTTTCAATAAAACGAGTGCACTGTATCACTGGCTTAATAACTTTAATGAACCATGGAGTGAATGTGATAATTTCTTATACAACAACTCTACAGCGTGTAGATCTAGATGCTATTTTCTTTGCTTTATGATCATCATGAAGAACGAGGATAGTCTAGTATTGTAAGTACATTAAATAATAAATAAATTTGTTACCCGGTATTCCATAATTTTGAAACTAGCCTGGAAGAGCGAAGGCACCTCATGTTTTTATGCCAGTCAACTCGCAGCCTGTGGCAGTAATGCTGTAGGCCTACATGTATGTGGTCATACTACAGACAAAACTAGCCTTGCTGGATATCGTGTTTGCTGAATTATAGTGTATGTTAGACTACGTTTAACAATCGTTACAAGACAAGGCCAACTAATCTATTTTTGACAAGGAACTCATTGGTTTATACATCAATTTACATGGCCACACAAATGTAAAGTTGTGATGATTACATGTAAGACAGTTGAAATTCACTTTGTAGTTTTAAAAATGTTAGGCCTAATCATGTTCAGTTGTTCTCCATTTTTCCTTAGGGCCAGGCTCAGAGGCAGGCAGCCATTTAAGATAATCAAGACAACACAATTATGCATCGAACTTGGAATCCACCAAACCAGATAGAAGACAGAGACGGAGTCAGAGTTAGGATGATAGGATGAGATAGACTGGACTAGTTTAATGTGGAGGTGGGTCATAATGGTGATTAAAAAAAAAATAAAATAAATAACAATAAATTGAATGAAACAAAACTAGTTTAACTCATATTTTAGCAAGGGTTAAACTGTTAATATCCAAAGTGCGATCTAAAGAATATAATAGTGACCTGAAACAGGGTAGCCTTATGCAAGTGCAAAATTTGTGGGGAGAGGGGTCACTGATTTCTGAAAAGGGGGACCATCATGATGTAATGTTAATATACCAAGCATGTAAAAGGGGTGAATTCGAGTACAAGCTTGATTATGTGAGCTTGAGGCGCGAGCTAAAATACAAAATCAATTATAATGACCTAAAACAAGGTAGCTTTATGCAAGCATGAAACGGGAGGGGCTTTTAACTGATTTATAAAAGGAAGGCCATAATTATATATATATAATTTTGATATACCACGGAGTATGTAAAATGGACAAATTCAAGTTCAAGCTTTATTAATTATGCAAGAAGCTGAAGTTTAATGAGGAGGTGGGCAAGATGGTAATTTAAAAATGGGCTCAGTGTTTTGTACTGTTCACTGTGGGGGGAAAAGTAGAGGGGTTTCACCCTCTCCCCCCCCTATTTTCAGAATCGTGTACAAAACTGCCAAAATGACCATTACCTTTGCAGATTTGTGATAGCTGTTCAGTCCTCCCTTTTTCCACTTTAGACTTGGCCCTCTACTTTAAAATATTTACTCGGCCGCTCTCTGCATAAGCCGTCAGTCCCTTTGAAATTAAATAACTCTAGGGACATCAGCAAGTAAAATAGCAAAATTTACAGTTTTCCGCTTTGCGTTACATGCCAATTTGATACGAACGGCACTATTTTTTCACTTCAAGGACCTGTATCTCGAAAGTATACACCTACTATATCAAAACTGTACATTGTACAGGCGGGCCACCGCTTCTTGCTCACCCCTACTGTCCCACACTTAAAACCATTGTAACTCCGAGTATATCACCTAGAACAATTGAAACTTCACAGGGAGCTAGCACAGTAACATAGCTCAAAATGAGATCAAAATTTGTTACATAAACTTTTCTTACTTTGAAAAATATTGACAAATGAATGCAAGAAAAATGGCAAAAAGCGTAACAAGCACCACCCAATTTGGGTGGCGAGTTCATAACACTATGACCATGTATACAAGAATTAAACTTAATAATTGTTGACTCTGCTCCATACATAGGCTCAGGCAGCTGTTGAGGAATTCAAGGCACCACAACCATGAATTTAGCCCCCAAACCAGGTACGAAGGACAGCAGGTCAAGAGTTAACAGAGAGGAAAATTGAACTCAGTTACACACTGGACGACATGTGCATAGACAAGAAGAGAATTAGTGGCAAGAAGGTTCAAGAGATGGTAAATTAAAAAAAAAAAAAATAAAAAAGAACAATAAAAAACCACCATCCTTTCAATAATAAAAATTTAATTAAATAATAAAACATACAAAATAAAATGGGGTTTATCTGTTTTCTAATTTTATCATATGAATGAGGGTTTAATAACAGCGTTACATTGCTTGCACTTTAATAAAGGAACACACATAGTAAAAGTGGATGTGGAAATTAACTTTTTATGCCTCCGCGACGAAGTCTCGCCAGAGGCATTATGTTGTGGGTTGTCCGTTCCGTCCGTACGTCCATACGTCCGTCCTTACGTCCGTCCCACTTTCGTTCTCACGTAAACTGAAGATCCGTTTGAGGTTTAATCTTCATTCTTGGTACATGTGTGCATTACTGATGTTGACAAATGATCTGATTAGATTTTTGGGGTCACAAAGGTCAAAGTCACAGAGGTCAATAAATAGGGAAAATAGCTCGTTCTCACAATTACTCAGATATTGTTTCACTTATCATCTTTATACTTGGTACATTAGTGCATACAGAATGACAATGATCTGATCGGATTTTTGGCGGTTCAAAAGGTCAAAGCGTTTCAAAGAGGTCAATAAATAGGTGAAAATAGCTAAGGCAGCCAATCTATTTTACAACTAGTAACGCGTGGGGACATCACAAGTATATTAGCCTATTCTTACATTTAGTTAATCAAAGCTCAATTCTTGGGTCAGTTTCTGGTAGATAGTAGGTATCTTATACAAAAACAACAAAATAATCAGAAATTATTGTTACGTAATTATTCTATGCTAATTAATCGCCAGTAACGCGTGGGACCACAAAAATCATATTTTTTTCTTGTTTACTTTGTTTCTGAAATTATTGTGAACATACTTGTCACCCTGGAAATCATTGCACACAACTTTTATACATCTATTACTGAAGATTAATTCAAAAGTTTCATTTAAACATTCATTCCATTAGTTTTTTCTCAAGGTCAACTAAAATATAGGCCATTAGTAACGCGTGGACAGTAACGCTGGGACACTTTTTGTCAATGCAGTAATATACTGTAAATGACACTGTTTACTTCAGAAAAGTGAGTTTGATATTTATTTAAGCAAATAAAAATGCAGAATGTTTGAATCCCATTTCCTGGAGGAAATAATTTATTTTTTACTAAATCAATTAATTAATTATTATTATATAAATAAATGTACTTTAAGATATTATTCTTTATGAAGATTAGAAAATTGTCTGATGAAAATGGTTGAAAGTAGGCTCTTCAGATTACATTTTTGGTATTCAGGACACTTACCCTTGACAATTAACCTTCAGGACACCCCCCAGAATAGGTATGGGTTTAGGTGTATGGTTATGGGGCGTATATTTTTGGAGGGGGAGGGTGGTAGTTGTCTCTGGGAAAATTGTTCTAGTCGGTAGTTGTCTGAACCATAGATTACATATAGTCCTATATAGTAAACAAATTAATCCATCATAATCAATGCAAAGCTCTTTAAGCATTTTACTAGTCAAGTCAATTGCGGTTCATACCTGTGCATCTCATAGTCCCTATGACATGTTATAATTTCAACAGAAACCTTAAGTTGAATTTGGACAATAAATCCCGGAGTAATCTACATGTATGTTTACCACACATCAAATTTACTTACATTCATCTGTTGTTTTGTGACTGGCATGACCAAAAAGAGAAGGGATACATACATGGTACATGTATAGCTAGTACCTTGTGAACAAAACTGGTAAAAACAGCATGATATATGCATTGGAATAGGTCGCACAATATAAATGAAACTTAAACTTCATGTGTAGCACATTGTCTCTGAATGACAAAACTTGGAAAAGAATGAACAATGGAAGTTATATAACTCAATGGTATAAAGTTTAGACAAAACTTACATACTATTTCATTAAAGACTTAATAGGGCAGGGCTACCTCTTGAACATAGCATGCAACATTACAACAAATACAAAAAAGTTGCTTGTGGATCTTACATGCATAAAATATAACCTTTTAAAAACAGTTTATTTCTTTCATCTATTGAAGGAAATTATATTGTGGCCCTTCTATGCCAAGAAAAGCATTATTGTTTGATAGATATGAGGAATTAGAAAAAAAAAAAAAAAAATTGTCACATTTTTTCATCACATGCGATAAAATCCCGACTTGAAGCATTGCTTTTTTCGGGGGGAGAAAAAAAAAAAATTTCATTTAATTTTAGTTTTATTAAAGGTCTGGTGATGCAATGGATGCACTGATCATGTTAACTTGATTTTCAATGTCCAAACATGTTATAGTGTAATTTCCACCTTCATTTGGCAAAACTGAATGTACTTCCAATACGTTTTTACACATGTTGTCCCACGCGTTACTGAAATGTCCACGCGTTACCAAATACTAATTAAAGATTGTGTTAATTAATGATTAGACTAAACTTTTTTCTATCTGATTTATGATGAAGCCTATTGTAAATTTGGGGTCTTTTGAAAGTTCCATGAAATTCAATCATTATTTTTTCGCAATATGAGAATAATGACCTAAAAAGTAACGCGGGGACATGCCTATTTTGTGCCATCCCTCATTTGCATATTTAATTAGTTGAGAAACTGGAAATCATTGTCATGATAACTTGTCATTTCAGACTTTTAGAGGTCCCACTAATATTGGATAGAAATGTGTAAAACTTTTAAGATATCTTTTTAAAGCCAAAATTTAATGTCCACGCGTTACTCCAAATTTTTAATTTATGCAAATGTATTCATTTATTATTAGTCATCTGAGCTTTTTTTTTTCTCGTTATTAAAATTCATGTACTTTAACATATGGCTTTCAAAATGACACCAAAATTTGTCTTTTTTGAACTATTTGAAATTTTCACTCATGAGTTGATCAAATAGCTTGGGACTCGTTGCCCCTAATTGCTCACAATACCTCAGAACAGTTTTACTAATCATTTTATTATTTAGACATGTGTGCATACTGGGTGCAATGATCAAAAGAAGATTTGGTCGTTCACAAGGTCAAAGGGTCAGAGGTCAATATGTTTTAAAAAGCTTGTTCTTATGATAACTTTCAACCACCATTTGACAGATCATCTTCATACTTATGTACATGTGTGCATACTAGGGTGACAATTATCTGATTGCATTTGTGGTACAAGGCAAAGGTCAAGGTCCAAAGGTGTTTGTGTTAATGAAAAGTGTAATAGATGAATGTGTATATATCTGATCTGGCAATGGCGAGGATATATTCTTTGACCGTGCTGCGGTCGAGGATTCATCTGTTTTTCTCTGGAAAAGTTACTGTAAGTGCAACAAAAAAAAAAATCATTTCATTTAAAAAAGCTCATAAAAAAAAATAATATGGTTGCAAAACATGGCAGTTGCCACTATGAGTAATTCTGATGTGCACATATTATTTGAAATTCACTAAGACTAAAAGAACTTTAATTACTCTTATAATATAGAAAATAGCCCGTTTAATGTTTAATGTGAAAACAAAGTTGAACATGATTATAAAAAGAAGTATCAATGTATGAACATCTATGATGTTCAAGTTGTCAGCTATTTTTCAAAGTATGAAGTAGAGATTCTTCATCTTAATTGTTTGTTTTTTTGGTTTTTGTTTTATTTTGTCAATACAGGTATGGAAATCATTCATTGGCTCCATGACACAACTCAGAGTTAGAAAGAGGACTTTCAATCAATTTTGGGTGGTTGTCAGAATCTGCAATTGCGATATTAGGGTTTGAGTTTCATCTCTCTGCTGGCATCGTGCGGATAGATATCAAGAGGCCTGTGCCAGTGGATCTCTTAAGCCAAGAAAGAAAAGTCAGCCTTTGTCGTCCTTCTTGCCCTACGTCCTTCGACAGCACCAGTAAGGAGCTTACTTTTTCAAGGGCATTCCTTGCGAAGTATGTGTCCTAAAAAACGAATCTGTCTTGGATGCAATTGTTTTAAGCAAGTTCGGGATGACCTTGTCCTTTCCAGTACCGGTACCCCTCATCGAAATATGTTCAGTCCATGATATCCTCATCAATTCAACGGAGAAGAAACCACATCTCAGTGGCTTCCAGGCGTTTGCTTGCATGACTTTACTTATTGTCCAGCATTTACATTTCCATATAGAAATGTAGGGCCATACTAGCAGCGTAAACAGTCTAAGTCTGGTGGGAAGGAGTAATAGACCGGGTTGTCATATTCCATCCATTTTCTTGAAGGTAGATTTGCTATGCCAAATTCACGTTTTTGATCTCCGTTATCACACCTTGATCTTGGTGTGACTACACTGCCCCAAGATACATTTATGTGAACTTCATCGACCTGTTCAAGAATTTTCGTCATTAACTCTTTACCCTGCACCGTGGAGCTGGAGATGTATTTGAGAAGACAAGACAAAAGGATTTTTACGTTTAATAACAACCTTTCTGTTTCACTCTCTAGACTATTCTGTCCATGGTTTTTGCAGCTTCTCCTCAGAGTCAAGCAATCATGATCAATTCATCTGCATATCTGATGTTTGATATGTGACTGCACCAATCTTTCATTCCTAAAGCAATTACAAATCATTGTAATATGAGATTGCTTTAGGTAAATTTCTTAAAAATGCCAGACAGAAGACCTGATTACTTAACATGAAGTAAAGGTTTTTAGGCAAATATGTTGGAATAAAGTCACTGAATGCGATTACAGTCCACTCCCTTTATGAGACGGTGCTTGATACAAACTCACAATGGTTTATATACACTTGGTCTTACAGCATGTTGCGTCTAATTCTCTTTTTGGCCTTAAGCCACAGGGCTAAACCAGTCGTGCTACTAACAATTTGTCTTAATTTGCAATTGGCGTCTAATATATTACTTTGTCTATTCTCACTTGGTCTAATGACCATTCGTTCTAATTGCCAATTTGTCGAAGAGCCAATGGTTTTGTAACTGCATTTTCATCTTTATGCCCAAATGGAATAATTTGGTTAGGGGAGGACCGCGGATGACGGTTACAAAATTTACAGTTTCTGCCAGATTAATTCTAATTGAAAGTACTCACACACTTCATTTTGGGTCTGTTAGTTAGCCTATTATGTTGGCTTAAAACCTGAGGCACATAAAACTTGAAACATGTAAACACTAATTAACTACAGCTTAATTAATGAAGACTTTTTTTTAAACAACTACCCCGTTATACGGGGTTAGGTTGTTAACCATACGGGTGGTAAATTTTTACGATAATGTAAACATAGGCAATAGGAGGGAATTTGTTTACAATTGCTAAATCTCTGATTACCATAGTTTTGTTTCAACTTTCCAGTTTCTTGTATCGCTTAACAGTAGATCAAGTTAGCTCTAGAATAGACTAAAATAATGATAGAAATTATCAAAATATTAACACCTGAAAATTGTAAAACAAAATACTTTACATGTGTAATTGTAATTGGGTAGGTTGTTGTAACAACTACCCATGGGTGATTTTACCACATACAATCAAACTGCTAGCAAAGCCATTTAGCAGAATTACAGGGCATGGCTCTGGGGTATATTAGTGACATACATGTACTATATTCATAATACCAGACTATCATAATGTGCCTTCCATTCTAAGACTATTACAAATTTAAATTTTTTGTCAAAAATTCACTTGGAACTGGTGATTTACTTTTTTAATAAACACAAAGAACCCTCACGACTGGCAGTTTCATCACGCTATGTGTAAGCTGTATTAATGTGCCGTTAGCACGAACTCTCTTGTTCCAACTTAGCACACTGAGAACTGAAACAACTGACCGTTGTAAACTTCCATCCCCAGTCTCCACCTTTACAGTTTGTTTTTTTTCGTAGAAGTGACCAACGTGGGATAGATCAAGAGGACATTAGACAAACTGGAATTTAACAATTGGGAAATTGCAGAAGAGCTACTTAGGACCAAAGGTAGGCCAGACAAACTGGTTATAGACATAATGGAACTAGACCAAAATACAAATGGATATTTTTCAGAAGTGTGGTTTCGACCAAATGGCAATTTACCCCTCATGATTTACACTGTCATGACTGACTCACCAGAGGCCACATTAGAATAATGTGCTTTTGTGCGTTTGAGATGGGAGACTGTCTTGTTCATTACGTAGTCTTTATATATTGTGCATGTATAATGGGGAGTGGAAACTGTATATTTTCACACACTTTTATTTTCAGATCAAATGTACTTTCTGGAATAAGGTATAGATTAGATGTTGTCATGTTTAGTAACAACATTTATTTGAGTTCAAATTCTTTGCTATCGGGGTCAAATGGGATAACCTGAAATTTTACTTTTATCATATCTGCTAGTCATTCTTTAGAATAATGATAAGGTACTTACAAGAGATAAGCGCAGCCCGCTGCTGTGACGCCACATAGATGGGGTAATAGGCGACAGGATGTACCGTTCCCCCTATTCTTCTTCCATTGACTTATTGGAGGGGATTATTTACAATCCGGTATAAAGTGCCGGTGCGGCGTCATAGAGGGGCCGCAGTTTGTTCTTTTGGTAGGTACCTAAGTTTAATTTTGCATTTTGAGGTTAATTGAAAGTGTGACAATTTACATTTCTACAAAAAAAGGTACTATTGATTACTATGATTGTTCTTGTTCAGACTGGCCTCACAGAAAAAAGTGCTCTGTTTGGTATGAGACTGGGAGACTTGCCTTGTCATTACGTAGTTTATATATCTGTGGTCATTTATAATGGGAGTGAACTGTATATTTCCACACTTATTTAGATCAATGTACTTCTGGAATAAGGGTTAATTTAGAGTTTGGCTCATGTTTAGTAACAACAATTTCAAATTCTTTGCTATTGGGTCAAATGAATAACCAGAAATTTTACTTTTATTCAATAATCTGCTAGTCATTCTTTATGAATAATGATAAGGTACCTTAACCCAAAGATAAAGCCGCGCCCGCGCTGCTGAACGCTGCATAGTGGGCTAATAAATAGGCAGACTGTACCGTTCCCTACTTATTCTTCCATTGACTTTTATTGGCGGGATTAGTACATCCGGTATAAAGTCCCCCGTAAGCTCATTTAGCCTAATTTGCATAAAAATTACGAAATGGACACACAGCTCTAATCTTTGTTCTATATGAATCAAATATCTACTGCCTAACATTTATTGTGAAGAAAAAACAATTATCTACCAACCCCCCCCCCCTGTCTGCAATATTCAAATGTTGAACGTCATTACCAAAGTCCCCTATTACCTGCAAAATGTGCAGGGGTAATATTGGGCACATGAATTTAATTGTATGTTTAAAATACAATGACTTACCATGTCTTGATTGCTTAAAATGTTTGAAAATCATTAGATATAATTTTGAAATTATAAGCACCCTTCAGTAAATCTTTGACTATATATTTCATTTTATGTATTCTGTATATTATTATTTTTTTTGTATTATTTAGATATTATTTATTTATACAAGTTTCAATATAGGCTTTACAATAAGTTCATCTTATATTAATTATATACTGTGAATATTACCCCAAAAATCGTAGCAAAGAGATTGATAAAAAAAACCCCTTTTTTTTTTTTTTTCATTCCCAATACTAAGTACCAGAATCATTTTCCGCCATTTGGAAATGTCCCATATTACCTGCACTAATGTTGGCTGTGTCAGGCAAGCATTCATGCCACATTGCACCCCTTTTACTAAAACAAAATTGACCTGTACCACGCTAGTATGATCCCAAACTTGGAAACTATAGCTTACTAGAATTGAGAGTTACCCCCCTCAAACACTCTTTCACATCACATTTCTGTGAAAATATCCCAAATTTTTAATCAGGGTAAAAAAAAATTGCAGTAAGTTTTGCCTACTGTGTTGCGTGTTAGCAATTTTCTCAGAGAAATTTCCAGTATTAGATTACCTGCATGTTAATCTACTTAGAAGTACGAAGTGTGATGTATAACGGTGATGTTGTCATGCGTTGCTGTTTTAAACAATCTTGTGTTGAACAATAGCAAAAAGGATCGCCACCAAAACCTGTTTGTGTGTGTGCTCGAGTCTCGCCGTTACTAGGATGGCTAGCTTATCCTCTTGTACAGGCTTTTTTGTTAATCTGTAACTGAACGACGTTCAATTATGACGTTAAACACTTTCAGTACCTTATTATCTATGAAATAAGCCAAAGAGACCACTACACCTATTGTAAAACATTGAATATGTGTTTTAAATGGTTTTTAGGACACTACCCTTAGGAAAATCACCCCCCCCCCCCTTTCCCCCAGGAATACTATCCCTGCCTAAAATCTAAACCTAACACTATTGGACCATTTTATTTATTAAATTTTTTGAGGTGTAGTTGTCCTGGGGTAATTTCCAGGGTAGCACTGATCTGTATACTACATTTTATTCTGTTAGTATTACAGATCAGTGGGGGTTAGTCATTTTTCATACAGTTCAAATACCAATGTCACTGTTACCAGCATATCTGCCGCCCTCTTTTGCATTCATAATATTTCCTACAATTGGCCACCTTCCGGATGCATCATTTCATAGATTTAGCTCATCCTTGCTATAGAGCTATTACTTGTACAAAGATATTATCGTTAAATTATCCCTTCCATTCTGTCCTGAAGAGTTGTTTTCTATTTAAATAAAAAAAACAACAAAAACAAACAAACAGCAGATTTTTCGGAGCCCAGCTTGCTTATAGGACATTTTCATGTTAATAATATTATGCACAAGAATAATGATTGAGGATTCAATTTTGCAAGCTGATGTGTGTTTCATCCTAAAGATGGAACTCACATTACTTATTTCATGTAAGGGAGCTCATTGGTAATAAAATTGGTTTGTGAGTTCCAACAGGCCCTTACGCTAACCCTCAAAATATTGATTTAATCCATTTGCTCCCTTTTAAGTTGTGCATGAAACAAATTTGTCAAATGCGAATAAAATACTTCCATCCTTAATACTACTAATATGATTCGTGAAATTGAAAAAAAAAAAAAGAAAAGAGGGATTATATGTAGGGCTACTCAACCATGTTACATGTAGTCTGAAATCATTTTCCACTAGGGACAGTTTATGCATTTCCTCAATTTCCAAAAGTGGATGGTTCTACTTCGTTAGTTACAATAGTCTAAAAGGTGTGTATGATTATTATGTCTGTTATTGTTAATGTGTCTAGATATTTTCTTAGATTTTTAACTCATAACAAATATGTTTTTGTTGTGTATATTGTATGTCAGTGGCAGATCCAGGATTTTAGAATATTGAGGTCGCATCCGAAATGTGAAAAACATTTGGGGCGCATCCGAAAATTTTCCAATTATTATTATATGTACCAGTCATTGAGTGGTTTTTCAAAATTAATTATAGAGGGGTGTGCATCTTCTGCGCCTCCGCCAAATCACATTGTATGTTTATATCTATATATATATATATATAGTATATATTATTAAAACATACAATGTATTCATACGGTAGTTATATTTTTTATTTTATTTATTTTTTATTTATTAATTTTTTTCAAGGAAATTGCTTGGTAAATGACAGTATTTATTGCAATAAAACAATTCATTATTGAACCACTTGAAAATAAATATTTGATAACTCCAGTCATTTTTATTATTCTTTTTTTTTTTTAATTATTTCCTATACGTCATTCTATGAATAGTGTGGATGTAGGCCGAATAATTTAATCTAAATTCAAAAATACGTATTAGAAATACCATGTACTTCATTATTATTAATACAAATTTGCTTAATTTCTATTCATAATCACCTTTCTTAAGTAGAAGAATAAGAACACAATAAAAAACAAATTCTGTAAAATGACTTATATGCTTTCACATAAGAGTGGGATTTACGTTTGTCACACATATGAAGGAACAAGTTTTCCACTCATATAAAACAGAACAATTATGCAGGGGGTCTAAAAATCCATATAGGATCAATGAGCGTTAAGATTTAAATAAAATGAAAGGTCATGACATTTGCAGAAGGTCCGTTTAAGTTTAACAATAATATTTAAAAAAAAAAAAAAAAAAAAAACGAGAGGGGTTGAAGTCACTATCATTTTATCGGACCAAAATTTGCTCCAAGCCAATCAGCCCTGATGCAGCATTTCAGTAGCTTATAACAGTTTGTCGGATAAACGTCCGACAGTCCTTTGATGAAAATGCCCCCCCAGGTATAAATGAAGGTTAAATCGGCCCCCAGAGCAAGGTTCAACTCTTCTTTTTGTTGCTTAAGCAGATTCACTGACCCCAAAATACGATTGGACACCAAAACCAGGAAAGCCAAGACCCTAAAATTGCAAAGTTGTGGCTAAAATGCTGATGTTATCAGGGAAATGGGGTTAATTTCTTCGATTTTTCCCAGCGCACATTTTCAATTCAGGCCACCCTAACATTAATAATAAACCTATCATTTTATAAATGCGTTCTTTCCCCAGTGCATCAAAGCGATTCAAAGTATATTATTTACCTCGCATCACTGATGTAATTCATTGATGTTGGATCAGCTATATTACAGGCTGCCGCGGAAGCGATTTGAAAGTGGAGGGGCTGAGCCAAAGTGTGGGGGCTGAACAGGATAAAAAAAATCACAATGTACTGGTCATTTTTGCATTTTTTGTACACGTTTGGCTGAAAAATAGTCGGGGGGGGGGCTGCAGGCCCCCCCCCCAAGGCCCCCCCCCCCCCCCGGCTCCGGGCCCCTGATTTACACGTAAGTGGAAAAAAAATCAAAACCACACTCCAAAGTCATAACTGGAATTTACCCCTAATAAAGCCCACTTCATATTCATATATTATATATATTATATTAATTCTATTATCCTCTCTCTCTCATTCTCTTTTCGTGGGAGGAGGATGGGGTCGTTTGTATTCCGTTCACGACTTCTGTACTCCCCATGACTGTGACCTATGTTTCCAAAGTATTGGCCGAATACCGGTAAAATATTTTTATATTTTGATTTATTTATTTATTAATTTATTTTAATTCTTTCGAGTCCAAAACCGAAATAATAAAACTTATTATTGCGAGTGCAAGGAGAGCCATTTCCCACTTCCCCTTTACAGTCATAAACAGTATACTATAAGCCTTTTCAATCTTAAATCTGTAGGTGGCACTCCTATATTTTTCCTTTCTTTCTCAGCTTCTTTCCCCTTTTCTTTTCCTTTCCTCTATTTTATTCTTCTCTTTCCTTTTTTTTCCACTAAAAAGTATTAAAAAAGTTCCGCCAAGCCGTTGAGAGAGAACATGGCTCCCTGGCTTTCCTTCCCGTCTCCGTCGCTCATGTACAAAGAGAGGCTGTGGATGAAAAAAATTGAAAAAGCAATTTTGATGACTGAAAACAAAGACTACATACGGCCTCCCCCTTTGTTTTCCTTTCTGTTAGCTCTTTCCTCTTTTCTTTCTTTCCTCTATTTTATCTTCTCTTTCTTTCTTTTTCACTAAAAATTATAAAAACTTCCGCCAAGCCGTTTGAGGACGACATTGCCCCCTGCTCCCCCGTCTCCGTAAAGAGAGACTGTAGAAAAAAAAAATGAATAGCAATGATGGCACTGAAAACAAGACTACGCACGGGAAAAACGTCCTTACCTCGGAGGAATCTGGTCCGCTCACAAGGATATTTTTTGTCCGCGACAAAAATACCCTGAAAACACCAGTTTTTGATCCGCGCGTGACGGATTACCCTGCCCGGATGTTTTTCGCCTCCGACACCGGCGGGCGAGAAAGCGATGGATGCATCCACCACACACACACCCACGACGTGCTCGGAGATTGCAGTTTGTCCTAGTCCTCAGAAAGATAAGCCTCCGTGTTTGGAGTTTACAAACCTATGTCCAAACATTAGACGGATAAACGGGTATCAATTTTTATTGTTCTCATAAATCATATACTTAATGAAATAATAATGTACTCAACTTATTCTAGCAATTATTATATATTGACTTTATCATTTTTGTCCGAGATTATTATAAATATTACGCAAATTTGTTGAGGGTTAAGAAAGAGGTTTGTATTTTGTAAACTACATTCGATGTATGGAGTCATCAAGTCAGATATTACAGTCGGCAGCCTTGGTTGTACACATTCACATAGTGGTGGTGTTTCACAGAGGACTACCAACGATCTGGATGCGGTTCACACTGTATTTTAGTCGGCATTGTTCATGATTGTGTCTTGGTCAATCTGTGTTTATTCAGTTTGTAGTAAATCCAATCTCCAGAGAGAGATGATGAGAGCAGAGAGGGGGGGGAGGCGTGAACTGTGTCAAGCAATATATTTTTGTCAAAAGAAAAGAAGGAAAATTATGGCCTTAATATACACATTGATGAAAATGGAGCCCTTTAAAAAGTTATGTGTGGGCATAATCATGTTGAATTGTGTAGAAAACATGAAGAACGGTCTTCTAATTTGGAGAAAGACTCTATAGGACAAGAGATCTATTGATTTTCAAACATATAAATCATTATGTGCAGGAATTTAAAGACCCAAATGAAATTTGAATTGGAATTTATATTCAAATTATAGACCGGAGTCTATCCTGGAAGATCCTACCATTTTCTTTATTCAGTTTCTTTTTTCCTCTCGTCTTATAACAAAATTAGGCCTAATTGAATTTAATAGCTTCAAATATTGTTCGAGGGGGACGTCACAGACCTTTGGTCCCTGCCTTTCTCCCCATTGTAGATTTGTTCCATTGCATTGATTCTTAGTTTTTCCATCCGGGATTGAAAAATCCCCTCCGTCTGCCTAGATCTACAAGGCCTATGTATTCTCCAGAGCTGAGAGGATATTAATTTTGTAATTTCTAACATCGCTGATTCTTCATCCGACCATGCAGAGTGGCACATCTAGTGGTTCGCGAGTCCAGGTAGATGCGTAAGAAGTCGATCATTGGCGGGTTCAATCCCTCCTTGGACACAGTATTTTGGACTTTATTTACATTCTACACAGGATCGAACCTCACATCTAACACAATGGGAAAGGAAATACAAAAGAAAGAAAGAAAGGAAGAGCAAAAAAAATAAGCTAAAAAAAATCTTTGCTAAGGATCACCTTTGTCTTCAGGAGTCATAAGATTATTTTCTCAAGTAGATAGGGAAGAGGTTAACTTCCACAGCTGACAGTTATCATCAAGGACTAGTTGAGAGACCATATCACTTCTTTCTCCCCGTGAATTCCCTACTTTTTTTCAATACTACACAATATAAACTTCCCTCTCTCCTCCTCCCCTCCTATTCTCTTCCTTTCTCCCCCTCCTCCTCCTCCTTCATTATCCCTCCTCCTTCTCCTCCCCCATTCTTCTCCTCTTCTTCTTCTCCTCCTGCTCCTTCTTCGGCCCGATGATCAGCCCCCAACACAACACGCACACACCACACACACTTTAAAGAAAGAGCTTCACGGCCCCAGTCTCCTCCTTTTTCGATTTTCCTCTCTCCTTCTTATTCCGCCTCCCTTTTCTCCTCCTATCCTCCTCCTTCTCCTCCCATGGCAGGGCCGGTAGATCCCCCACCCCCATTTTTTTTTTTCTTCAGTAAACGAGTACAAAAACGCGAAATTTTCATCTGTTGTATAAAATATTTGCATGTTTACCCCTCCTCCGAAAAACAAGAACAACAACAACAACTTTCGAAAACGATTTGCGGCCAATGCTTCGTCCTTTCCTCCGATTCTCCTCCTCTTCCTAATAATAATATTTCATTTCTCATCTTTTGTTTGTTTGTTGTTTTTTTTTTTTTATGACTCAGATATATATGTTTTCCTCCAATAAAAACAGCTGAAAACATGACTCTGCTTTATATGTAGTCTAAAACAATATGACATTCTTCTTTAATCTTATATGTTTTTCAACGTTACCACAGTAATCCAAAAGTTTCATTATTTCTGCAACCCAATATTGTCCTTGTGTAATGAAAGTGTTTTATTCACAACATGATGTCCATCTAATGCTACTAATTGTTCATTAAAAAAAAAAAAAAAAAAAAAAAAAAAAAAAAGAAGCTATACCAGAGACAAATTTATGGCCTATAAATTAAAGAAAACAAAACAAAAATAAAGGAGGGGGAATCATTCAGGCCATCACACTATGAAGATGATTTATCTCCCGAAAGAAAGCAGTGGAAATTTATGCATCATTTTCTCAGGGTATCCCCATTTTGTGAGAGGTTGTTACCATGCTAATAGCATCATGAATTTTAAATAGGGTATGGGTAGGCTATACCAGTGGTATATAAAGTTCGTGTCATGGGGCATAATTATCTCAGTATGCTCTGCGTGGAATGTAAATTCAGTAATGTAATGAGTTATATCACTTTTTGAAAATATATTTTGCATGTTCAACTCTGATGATCAGAAGCGGATTCAAAGGCGACAGATGGCACACTGTGCCCCACTTTTGACGCATCCTCCTTTCCCCATCTTTTCCTATCTATAAGCTATTTCTTACTCCCAGCCACGCTTTTTCCATCTCTTACTTATTTTTTTCCACCGTTGCTGTATACCCTTCACATGTTTGCTGCAATGCCGCTGAACCGGGGATGAGGTAGGGGTTCAGCCCCTATAACTTTTATTATTATTATTATTATTATTATTATTTAATAGCTTGTTCAGCCCCACTTTTCAAAAAAAAAAAAAAAAAAAAAAAAAAGTTCCGAGGACCCTATATTACACATCTATTTTTTGTCATAAGGGGAGATATAAAATTCATAGGCTTATTGGTGAAATCGAAACCGGCAGACCTACGTGCAGGCCTATAAAAAACAAACAAAAAACTAAACTAAACTAAACTATACTAAATTCCTAACATAATATTTCAAGAG
>CALNVZ010000649.1:24253748-24276514 GCA_940671915.1 Paracentrotus lividus
TGCCCCTTGCCTTTCCGATCTACGCTAGTCCGCGCTGCGCGCGATTCCTAAATTCACTTCACCCAACGAATTCACTTATCCCCACGAATTTACTCTCTCGAAATGAAGTCTGCGTGTGCGTGTACGTTATGTGGGTACGTACGCGCCGTGTGTGCGTATGTATGGTAATACCAGTGAAATAATGAACTACAGTTCAGGGGGTGGACTACCGGCTCGTCAAAGAGAACACTTCTGCCAACAAGTCAACCTTCACTGAATACATCACATGGGAAGGAACAACTTACAAGGATGATGATATCCTTGAGAGTTGGGAGAAGTACTTTCGTTCGCTCTCCTCTACCCAATCAGATGACTCTGAATCTGATGTAGAATTTGACAGCGGGCTAAATCACCTGAATGAGGAAGCAACAATCACCTTCACCTCAAAGGACCTTCATACAGCAATACAAGGCCTCAAGTGCAAGAAGGCTGGAGGTTTGGACCAGGTTGTGGCAGAACACTTTCTCAACTCAGGACCTGTTTTCCAACTTCTTCTACTCAACATCATGAATGCCTTCTCCAGAAATGCCCATCTACCAAACAGCTTCAAAAAAGGCATTGTCATACCCCTCCACAAAGGAAAAGGAAAGCCTGTCTCGGATCCTGGGAATTACCGGGGCATTACTCTTACCTCTGTTTTTTGTAAGGTCTTTGAGCTTCTCATTAAACCTACCCTAGAGAACTCTCTTCTGCAGCAAGACATCCCAGATACTCTGCAAGGGGGATTCCAAAGAGATCATTCTTGTATCATGACAGCGTTATCTCTCAACCTGATCATCGAGATGAACGCAGCACGAAGGCTCGACACATACATTGCCCTGCTTGATGCTACCAAAGCATTTGACACTGTCTGGCATAGTGGTCTATTCCTCAAACTGCGGAAGGCTAGTATTCCCGGAAATCTATGGCTGAATGATCCTTAGGAATCTCTACAAAGGACTGGAGAGCATGGTCATGTGGTGTGGGAGATTAAGCCAACCCTTCCCAGTAGACCAAGGTGTCCGCCAGGGTGGAGTGTTGTCTCCTTGTCTATACCTGGTATACATAGACAGCCTCATTAAAGCTTTAAGATCTGCAGAAGCTGGATGCCACTTACGGCAGGAATTTACAGGAGTATTAGTCCTTGCGGATGATGTGGCTCTCATCGGCACGAGTCCCGATGATCTACAATCCATGCTGAATACCACCCACAAGTACACTGTGAATTGGAGATATAAAATCAATCCCACTAAAAGCGCCATTATGTCTACTACTGATGCACCCACTTCATGGCGGTTCGGTGCGGAGGTCATCAAGCTAGTGGAGTCTCACCCCCACCTGGGCATCACACGTACCTTCTCTAGCCACAACCCTACTTAAAAAATGACATCCCGAGGAAGGAAAACTATGTATGCGCTGACTGGTGTTGGAGCACATAGATGCGGGCTAGCACCAAGCTCTGTAGCTGCTCTCTGGAACCGTTTCTGCCTTCCATGAATGTTATATGGAGCCGAGGTGCTACACTTGTCAAAGAAGATGCTTACAGAGCTTGACAGAACCCAATGTAACCTGTTCAAATCTCTTCTTGGGCTCCCCTGCAGTACAGCGAATGTGGCTATATCTATCTTGACCAACCTTTCTCCAGTGCGCGATGAAATCGACAAGCTTTTCTTGAGGCTCCTTGGGAAAGTCTTCCTGCTACCGCATGACAGAATAGAGAGAAGACTCCTCCTGCATGCCATATGCCATATACCAACGAGCAAGACGGTCAAGAATCTCAGAGAGAAACTGGGTCTTTACCAGCTTCCCACCATCGAGGAGCTCATCAACTTTCCACCTCCACATCATATCTGGAAGCGCATGCTGAGTAATGCGGTGGAGGATCACAGGACCGTCCTAACAGAGGAGGCTATCGCTGAGAAGACTTTTCTTGAGCTTCTAAACACCGACCTAGACCAGACGCACAAGTTATTGCCTTCGGTCATCCATCCACCGCTGCTAAGACAGGCAATACCCATCAAAGTACAGTTACTCAGTGGAGTGTATCTCACCAACTCTCGCAAGCACGTCATTAGCAATGGAACAACTAGCCCATGCTGCCCCTGTGGTGAAATGACGGAGACTGTGATCCACCTGGTAGGCGAATGTCCTCTTTACGTTACCATCAGAGACCGACTTCTCCTCGCCTGGCCAAGACAATGGAAGAGACACTATGCCACATCCAATACGCCAGCTGAATGTTTTACAAAGCTCTTCCTTCTCGGCTCTTGCTCTCATGCATCTACTTCCCCCTCTGACTGGAATAACCTCTCAACATTTCACAATACTTCTCTCAGTTTTATACTCGACCTACATGTTAAAGGTACCCATGTCACTGTCTCAACGTAAACCCTGTCCTGTACCACCCTCGTCCGTAGCTATCACACATGTATTCCCCTGCAACAACTGCAGATCTCCAAACTGGAGGAAGTCAAGCGAAGAAGAAGTGGGTGTCCAGACGCACCACTCATGATACGATGTCAATGCTTGACCTCGTGGACCAAACTGCCATATTTTGGGGGAAATTTTGCAACCTTGTCAATGTTGTTTTATTTGAGGTTTTTCTCCTTTTTGCAATAACTTTCAGCTCCAAAATTAAGTAGTAGCATATGTCTATGTCATTATGAGACACAGTGAATAGGTTTTGGATAAATTTCAAATCAAAATCATGAAAAAAAAAAATTAAAACATCACTTATTTTTTTGCCCTTTCCCGCCCAAAAACGTGCGGGGAAATTTTCAGAAAGTGGACTTTAAAAAATAAAATTTCATCCAGGAAGAAAGAAAAAAAACTCAAAACATCAGGGATAGTGAAAGGAACATCCAACCACTCAGTTATTGAAGAAAGATAAGTGAAAATGTTATTTTAAAAAGTGAAAAATTAAGTTTGTTTTCTGAAAGTTTTCTTACTGAGTCTTGTCATTAGTCCCAGATGGTTCAGTTGCTTGTGTGAGACGCACATTAATATGCCGCAATTCTCTAGTAGGATGGGGGACCGTTGTCCGGACACTTAAGCAGATAAAAACATCATCTTTTGCTCTCGATTTTCTCAAAATTTGTGCAGTAAATAGCAAAAATATTTGTGAATATTTGTGCTTTGTTATATTGTCTGATATTATTTTCAATCAATTAATGAAATATTGATCTCAAAGCTCCTAAAATTGCCGTCTTTGTCCGGACAAACAACCTGTCCGGACATACAACAACCGGGTATACTCTACAGCCAAAGTTCTGGGGCGCTGTGAAGGAGGAGGTACTTACTCTGATTGGCTTATCGCGCAAAGGTGCGCACGCACTCATGTTTATTTAACACACATGTGCATTGAACGGTGCATAAACGGTGAGATACACATGCGCCCACTATTAACGCATGCGTTGTAGCGCACCGCATCAGCAGCTAATTTCCCCAGGGTATACGTTAGGGCAATGAAATCGATGAAAAAAGAAAATAAGTTTTTTAAAATTTATTGTAATACGTCAATTCAACAGCTGTCCACACGCGCAGAATGCATCCATTTTGCAAGAAAAACTGCAAGACTCGACTTCACAAAACCTGGCAACAGAAAGCCACTGCTACAATACTTTTAAGTATAAAGAAGGGAAATATAAAAAATTAATCGAATTGTGCATTTCCGTGGCTGGAAAAAAAAAAGGAGGAAAAAATGAGGACTGACCAAAAAAATAAGTGACGTGTCTAAATTTTATTGTGACTATTGTTCATTGGAAGGCACAATGGTAGTGTATTTCATATGCTAACGTGATCATTCGAGCATCATGCATATTTGTGGAGTTAAAAATTTAATGTGGGATGTGTTAGGTTTCCAGACACTCAATTTTAACCAGCCACTTGACCAGATTTACAAGCAATGTCTTTGTAGTTTATCAGCACAAAATGTTAAAAAAATATTTTGGAGAACAAATATTGATGATAAATAAGAACTATTCAACATATATTTTTGGCTTTACCCTGAGACAAAAAATAACAAACAAAAAACCAGGCTTCATTTTTGTTAAGTGTCTGGACACCCAACCCCCCCCCCCCCACCATTCTATTGGTAACATATTCAAGGATACTTCCAGTTCTAGAATTTGTCAGATGATTAATGTTTCTCTCCTTTTCATGAATGCTACCTTTTTCTCATAAAACAAAGCATAGACTTTAATAGACAGGATAATCTTTCTTCTCCCCTGTTGCTGGTTAGAGTATCCTCAGTCTAAAAAGATGGTCAGGTGCTAAAAATGTGCATTCCCCCCCCCCCCCCCCGGTAAACTGAACAGGCTTAGGGCATTGGTGCTTTCACAATAAGGTGGCGCTGATGCGGTTATATATCCCCTACACATCACCCTACTCTACGCTAACCCTAGTCCGCGGGGGACATCGTTGACCCTATCCCTTCTTGTGTGGGATACGAAATGCAAGTAGCACCAAGAAGGCTTCTACAAAGGGAGCATGATGTCTGATGGAAGCACATGTTCTCACTGTCTGTGGGGAAAAATGGTAATCGGTGTGGTTGCCTAGCTTTATAGTTAATCAGCTAGGATCTATATGACTTTAGTATGTATTTGGTAGTCCTGGGCCTAGTAACACAAAGGTTTGCAATTAATTGCACATTTGAAAGAACTAATCTGATTGGTTGCTAGTTTGTCTTTTGAACCAAAAGAATGTGCAACAAAAATCTTCATTGGCTATTGCCATGTTGCGATTAATTGCCAACTCTTGTGCAATAGGGCCCTGGAGAATGTATATTTTCCATTACACATGTACTATAATTTGTTAACATTTCCCCCATTCTTCATAATTTGATTCTTATATCTAGGGAAAGTCAGGTTGAACTGAGGCATAGAATAGAGGAGCTGGATGACTGTAAGTTTGATGAAATTTCTCTCTTATTTCGTAAAAGATAGAATGAAATACTTGGCATTCACAACTTTTTTTTGGACACTTTTTTTAATGGATCTACTCCAGGGCAAGTTTAGTGCGTATATCTCTTCCTCAAAGATTTGGCTCTTCAAGCATTTTTATCTTGAGAATGTACAATAATAATAATTTTTAAAGAATAACCTCAAAGACCCATTCCTATATTACTTGTGCATTTATGGGCATACATTGTACTAAGCTACACACATGCCGATGGACAACCAATTTTTCTCCATTGTATACTCAGTATATGTCTGACCCCCTTCAAGGGACCACCGGTAAGGAACCTTCTTGAAATGATTTGCCTTTATAAGATTTCAAGATTTCTTTCCAGTTTATATGAAAAGGTGTAATGCTCTCATTTTACCATGCCAATATTACCTCATGAAGTGAGGTAAAGATTGAAAAATGGGGGTTGGATGAATGAACAAAAAGTTGATTGTTTTTGATATACAAACTGTAGAATTGCCCCTTGATTCATGAACAAATTTTGTTGTTGATGTCTACAAGGAAAGTTTTGATGACTCTTCTTCATATTACACTTCTCTAGTAATTTACAATCAATAATATTTTAAGTGCTGTTTTCTTTGTCCCACATTTATAGCTCTGAGAGAACTGTGTAAAGAGAAGAGCGCCCCCATTGACTTGGATCTGTACGTGAAAAAGCTGGCCAACTGTAAACGAAGGATAGCCACTGTTAATAACATTGTGCAGAATGCTCAGGTAGCGTACATGTACCTGTACAATGTATTTTTTTATTAAGCACAGGAAAGGCACTAATTCATCGCAGTTAACAAAACACTGTACAATATAATTATATCCTTTCAGTGATGCTTCAAATGGTATATATCTGAATCAAGAAACAGTCATGAAATTTTCAGAATTAGATTGGAATTCTGATCGATTTGTTTTTTGCCTTTTGTTATGGTCAAAATCTGAATTTAAAAAGTACTTTTAACAAATCTTTAGATGCACATGAAAATGATAGGAAAATTGCAAGTCCTTTGAGGGGCTTGTCCATCTGACTACCAATGGGGGCTTTGCAACTAGACCTCGCCAGCTTACGTACATTGTAGACGGCCCCCTTGAGAATACTATGATGACATAAAACAGAAAGACCAAAAATCTAAATTCTAAATTTAAATTGGCAATGAAAAAAAAAAAATACACAATCACATTGCCATGCTCAAAAATTGTAAGTTTTTTGATGCATCATCGAATTTCATTATATAAAGTGTCATCGAATACAATATTTTTTTAAAGGCTTAATTGGTTAAAATAATTGCCAAGTACAAATGGATTTTACAGTGGTAAGGGATTCCTATGACTTGTGTTTAATATAAGATTTAAGTGTAAAGGATCTAATTGATATCTCTTTCATTAACTAAGGCAAAAATGTGAAGGAACAAACACCAATAATTTTATCTAATGCATTGCAAAAAAAAAAAAAAAAAAATATCAATGAGATACCTTGTTGCATTCTGAAATTCATAATATTTGTTTCTTTTCCTTTAAGATGCAAACTATTTAAAGTTTGTGGCATCTAATATTCCATCTCATCACTTGCATGCATTTTCAGTGTTAACTCTGTCCATGCACCATGCTTCTCATATAAATATTTTCTACTTACCTTGTAACCTACACTTAACTTACAATATTTACTTTCCTTTGTAAGAATTATTATTTTATCTTTGTTGATTATTTCCCAGAAAATGCAATAGAGTTTTGATTTATGATTAAGAAGGTCACAGTTTATGACACATGTTATAAAGATAAGAACTCTTGTATTTGGTGTAAATATTTTAACAGCGAGTCACTATGCCCATGCCTTATTGTCGCTAAAATTACAATATCTTTGCAAAATACAATCCAGAATAACATGCTAATGCTACCTCTAGTTAATGCAATTTTATCATCAGTGAATGTAAGTATCTAATACTTGAGTTTTGCAACTATTCAAAGAACTTAAAATTTTGAAATGCCATTTTTTTTTGGAAAATGTATTCCATGTCTTGTATACAAGAGGATTGTGATTGTATACATGACTCTTCATGCTATCCATCCATTTCACCTTTCTTCCTCTCTTCTCTGTTCGTCTCTTTTCCTCTCTCTCTCTCTTCTCTCTCTATCTCTCTGCCTACCTCTTCATCCCCATATCTTTTCAACACCCCTCTGTCTGTCTCTCTTCGTCCTTCCCTTTGTCCTCTATTTTTCCCCCTATCTTCCTATCCTCTCTCCCATTTCTCACCCTCTCCCTCTCTCCATCCTCCCCCTCCCTTCCTCCCCTCTCCTGTTCTCATTTCCTCTCCCTCTCTCCTTGTCCTCTTCCTTCCCTCTCTCTTGTCCTCTCTCCTACTCTCTCCCTCTCTTTCCTCCCCCTCTCGTTCTCTCCTCCCTCTCTCTTGTCCTTTCTTCCTCTTCTCCTGTCTCTTCTCCTAATCTCCCTCTCTTCCTCCCCTCTCTTGTTCTCTTCCTCCCCTCTTCTCTTTCTCTTCTCTCATTCTCTCTACTTCCCTCTCTCCCCCTTTTTCCCCTCTCTCTCCCATCTCTCTTGTCCTCATCCTCTTCCTCACCTTTCCTTGCTTTCCCTTTACACCCTTTTTCCATGCATTCCCATTATCCACCTTGGCATCTGACAGGAGCGACTTGGAAGGCTTCATTTTCAATCTCGCGGAGACGCTAAACGGAAGGCTCTGAATCCGCCCTCCACCGCTGGTCCGCTTCCTTGAGCATTGCAACCAAGAAAAAGACTTGGGCATGTTTGGATGCGATTGGTAATTAATATGGTAGTCTAAGATGCTTGTTGGCATGTACTAGGTACATGTAGATTTACGTTCTGTGCGAGTTTCTACATTCTTCCTTGAAGATATAAACCCTCAAAAAATGTTTTGCAATCTAACTTGAGCCCTTCATATCTTTATTTGATTTTGTTTATGATTTAAATTTGATATCATTGGAAAGTTGATTTATTTCTTGTCACATTTGACCCATTTGTGATGGTTATGTTATGTTGAATGCACAGTTACCGCAAACTCGAATGAAAGTCAGAAAAGGAAAGTTGCCAAATGAATGGCTATTGCTTAATCAAAACAATAAGTGAAAACATTGAGGAATAATGCATGACCCATTTTAATGATACTCAATAGAAATCTGCCTTTCAACAATAGCCATTCATTTGGCAACTTTCCACTTCTGACTTTGATTTGTATTTGGGAATACTGTGCATTCAAGCATTGCACAACCTTTACAAATGGGGTATCAGTGTAAAGAGGAATAAATGAACTTTCTCAATGGTATAAAATTAATGAATTATAGACAATTAACAAAAAAGATATGAGGACTCAAAGTTGAATTGCAAGACATTTTTTGAGGGGTTTAGATGTATTTGCTCTTTTTCTTTTAGAATTACTTGCTCTTGTGACACATCTCCCATGCCATAATAAGGCTACATTTTCCAAATGTGGTGGTCACAACTAGCCGTATGTGCATAGTGAGCCTCTCTACAAAAAAAAAAAAAATCTTTGTTGGACATATGGAGCAAGTATGGCATGCAGAAAGTGCTTGCAATACACTGTACCTTAACTACAACCATATATTAAAACCCTAGGAATTGTATGAACCACAGAAATTATCCATGGAGCATGAAAGCTGTTGTGACCAGTGCATTACAATGAAAGATTCTTTCCACAAAAAAAAAATGGCTGGATGTCTAGATGTGGTATTCATGCATTTAATTCGATTGAAGAATACTTCCCAGAAGTAATAGTGTGTTTGCTCTCTTCTAGATTAGTTGCACTTGATACATTTCTTGTATGCCATAGGGCTGCATTTTGCACTTATGTACTTCAAAACATACTTTCCAAAAGTGTCTTATTTTTTTTCATAACGTTGCACAGGATTATAAGTACTATAGGTCTCCTTTCAGTGCCTGTGTGTAGTATGATTTGGATTTATTGTTTATTTTTAAAGGTTATTGCAAAGGAAGTAATTACATAAGTGATCATGATGAGTAAGCACCCAAATGTAATTGTATTCAGTCCCAGACTGCTTTCTGGAAACAGCATTTTCTTTTCATTTTTAAGTATTACATTTATAAGTACATCATCAGTGCAAATGTTAATTTAGAATACATGTATTTACTATTCATTTGCTAGCTTACTTTGTGTTAGAAAATAGCTCACACTATAATGTAATTTACTAGTATAAGATAAGAGTTTGAAGAGGTGTATGCTGATTTGAGCAGTACCATGTTTCAATCTTAGTTGATTAGATGCATTTGTAGTAAATTTTTAACATATATTGTAAAAATTCATACATGATTTAATTTGATGAGATGTTTATGGTATTAATTATAAATGCACCTGTCAAAGTATTATTGATATTGACTGATTTCATTATATGATTTTTGTCTGCTTTATTTTGCTCCTTTCAGAGTCACACTTTATAAAATTTGCTGTACGTTATTTGCTTTATCTTTCTTTCCTTCTTTTGTTTTTGGCTAAATCACAAAAGCACTTCATATCACAAAGCATACCACATCACATGGATCATTTGCACATCCACTTTTTAATTTTATACTTTTCACAAATTTTTCTATTTGGGTATTCTATATTGGGTTTTGTTGATTATTTCAAAAGAAGATATATTTTTATAATTATTATTTAATATTTCAAGTTTATAATATAACAACACTTTTTGATTTATTAGAGCCACATTCTTTTCTTGTAAAAATATGTGCTATCCCCATTTTATATAGAAGGTGGTACTAATGAATATACACCATGACATAATGGTTTGAATGAACCTTTATTATCTCATATGAATAATATAAGATTTAAAAATCTGGGAAAATTTTCAGGTCAAAATTTAAGTGGAAGTTTGTCTTTACCATTGCATAAAAACCCCTCTATACTTTTGATGAAGATGAAGAATCTTGCTTTATTTTCAAATGGATAATTAACAGTCTACTCCCATTATATCAGGTACAATACAAGGTTTTTTTTTTTATTGTATAACAAGGTGATTTCTCCAATTTCAAACATGTGCGCATATGTGATGCATCATGTCGAAATCAGACAGAAGTCGTGAAGCACTTTCAGCACAGTGTCGAGGAGATGCGCAAAATAATAAAAATTGTCTTATTTGGGGGGAAATATTTTTTTGATTTTCTGAATTTTCAATGTTTTTTGTATGCTCTGTAAAAAAAAAAAAAAAAAAAATGGTAGAAATGATTAGGCGAAAGCCTTTTTGGATTGTTTTGTTGGAATTTGTTTACTCTTTTCTGGTGACTTGTGTCTGATTTTGATATGACGAGTCACATATGTTGATGTGTACGCTATAATGAGATTTTGGTATTTGGCTTGGTCATGAACACCTTGTCATCTTGGGAGTGGACTGTACTCATTCTGGGGAAAAGGATTTCTTTTAATTTCTTTACTGGCCCCTTTTCCTTTTTACTGCTCCTCCTACTGTGCATAGATATGTCTTTAATCTTTTACACCTGTCTCTCTGTTGCTCTCCTCAGGATCGTGTAGTGAAGCTGGATGATAGAGTAAGCACCACATCAACAAAGCGTTACCGCCTGATGGCGAGACTCCGGGATAAACTCTCCTTCGAGCACGGCGAGTCCACCCCGGAGGCAGCCGTTGATGTAGCCCATGAGGAGAACTTAGATGCCAGCCAAGAAGATGCGAACCAAGATGATGCAGTCCAAGATGATGCAAGTCCTGATTTGGAGACGGAGAGGAAAGAGGAGGACAGCAAAACTTTGGAATCTTCATCCCCCGACAAGTGATGGAATTATTTTGGTGGACGTTTCATCTTTTAGTAATTGAGAAAGCTGCTGGATTTCGGCTATTTGTTTTTATAATCATACTTGAATTTTGATACAACTCTTTAAATCATTCCTGAAAGAAATATGAGGTAGAGACTCTACATGTAGCTTAATTGCATCGCATTACAGTCAGCTACTTGTTATAATGAGCATGGATACAAGTTGACCGAGGCTGCTCTGTCTTCATCGTAATCCCCTCTGAAGACAGAGATATGCATTGCACGAACTGTTCAAACTGCAGTGTACACAGCCGAGTGTGTTTTTCGGTTATCATATTTGAGTAATCCAAGATTTGCTATACGGCTGTGTACACTGCAGTTTGAGCAGCTCGCGCAATGCATAATCTCTGTCTTCAGAGGGATTACGATGAAGACAGAGCAGCCTCGGTCTAGGATGCAAGAAGATTTCATCATTAAGGGATGATTAGCTTCATCCAAAACACCTTGATAGAATGGAGTAGACTGTACTAATTTCAACTTTATCCAACAAACTGTTATAAGCTACTGAAATGCTTGCATCTGATTGGCTAGAGCAAATTTGTCAGGTAAAATGTCTGACAAGTCCTTTGATGAAATGCCCCCTGGTCCATTGCTCATCTCATGATTAGACCAAGACTTGATTTTTGTGAAAGCAAATTCCAATATGATTTGGTTGTCAATATTTTATGTACAGAAATTCGGAGATAATTCAAGTTCAACTGAAGGAGACAAGGCCCAATAAAGTTGGATTCATGGATTGATCATGTTTCAGATGTGATGTCTTAGAAACAGCAAAATCATCCTGAACATTGCTTTAAACAATCACAACCAGACAATTTTTTTCCTAGGCCAAGTACTCCGAAGGAATGCTCTTGAAACAGTAGCTCTCATTGGTGCTGTCATGGGAAGTACATGTTTAGCAAGAGGACACCAAAGATGACTTTTCTCTCTTGGCTAATATAGAAATGCCACTCACGCAACGCCTCTGAATTATATGCCGATGTCAGCGGAGAGGGGAACAATATGCTTATTATTATTTGATGTAGGGTTTTAGAGGCGTAGATATTTTTTGACGTCCGCGAGTCATTTCAGAGAGACAAAATATTGAATCTGATTTTTTACGTGGTATGAAAACAGTCCAATTTTATCCATATTGGATTCAATGAATATTTTGCCCCTTCCACAAGATCATTACCGGCCAATGAAAGATGATGTGTGTATGCGGCTGACTTGAGAAATTGCAGTGCGAATGATTAGTTGCGCCTTTATTATGCGCCATGCAGCTTTGTGACGTAATAAATTGCACTGGTATCAAAAATGCTTTTGACAAGATATGGGAAACTTCAAATTCATTATTACAACTCCAGCTACAATGCCTGTGGTGCACTTTATAAAATCGCTAGAAAAAGATGACAAGATTAAGATTTATATGTTTGTGAGGGTATCTATAATTATAATACTAGATGATCAATTTTCGTGGGATGTGTGAAATATTGTTACTCGCTAAAGAAAAATATCTGATTCGTCTCCGGCACATCCAATATTTTTCTTCAGCTGTTACAATATTTCTACTTATCCAACTCAAGGTCATCCAATATTCTCTAAATATTTGTTTAGGCAAACATCCTTTTTCGCCAACTCCTAGAACTTTGTTCTTAAATGATTATTGGTATTAAAATGGTCATCGCCAGCTTTTCTGCAACAGATTTTGCAATTTGTTTTCAATCAGATTATGTCAAGTTCTGATTTTAATCATATACTCAAATATACTTATTCTTAAATCATGACTTTTATGGAGAAGACATTCTATTTTAAAACTCCCCTATTGTCACAACACTACCAGTAAGGCACCATAAATCATTTTTTTTTATTTTATTTTTTTTTATAGGGGTGTGAGAGTTCAGCTTCTTTAAGTTTTTATTTTCAGGTTACCCGGTATATCAGCTTATATTATCTTTGCTATTTTCAATGGTATAGGAGCTCCTTCAATTTCAGCTCTTTTTATTTGTGTTCACTCACACCCATTTTTAAATAAGTGGAGAATAGCTTGTGTGCTGTGGTGGAAACTTAACCTCAAATTGTGAATTATTATTAGTTTTCAGGAGATATGTCTCGTGTACACTTGCACAACCGGTGGTGGCCATAGCATAAGAAAAGTGTACTAATATTGAATATTAATGTCAGTTAAATTTGACAATAGGCCTCTATAAAAGTAATGGAAATATTGTAATATGTGACTCCTCATATCAAAATGAGACACAAGTCTCCAGAAAAGAGTCAAGATATTTGCAGAATAATCTATTTTTAAATACTTTCCCCTTATCATTTTAACTAATTTTTCAGAAGAAAAAAAAAAAAAATTTCCCCCTAAATTAGACATTTTGTCTATCATTTTGCAGATTTCCTTGACACTTTGCCGAGTTTTACTTGACGACTCGCGTCTCAACTTGATATGATGCATCACAACATGGTCTAATGTACTACTTGAATATTATTAACTTGCAATAAAATAAATGATGTAATTCCATCTTGATTGTCGATTTCATTTTTTTTAATGGGTCCCAGTTGAAAAAGGCTAACTACATGTATTACATTCAGTACAGTCCACTCCTAACGAGTATTGATACAAGAAGATTTTGTTTTTGTCTCGTCTAAACAAAGTTTGGCAGAGACCTCGTGATCAATTTTCCTGTTGGTCTGTTACGTTTTTAGTTTTTTGTTTAACCTGCTCTCATTTCTTTATTTTTGCATCATTTGTGCTCACACTTGGTACAAGTGATACTTGGGTAATACCAAATATGTGTTGATAAGGATGATGGGGTCCAAAGGTCAAATGATACGAGGCCATTTGTTACAAAAATGTTAAAATTTTTGTTTAGCTTGCTCTCATTTCTTTTTTTCTCCATCAATTGTGTTGATGAGGATGCTGAGGTCAAAGGTCATATAGGTGTCAAAAGGTCAACTTTTCTTCAACTTTTTGTTTTCTTTATTTCTCTATCAATTGCGTTCACACTTGGTATAGTAATCAGATGAGACTTGTGGTTCGCGAACCACCTTGTACTAGTAACTAGACAATTCTTCCAGTACCAGTTTCAAACACGTGCACTCATGTTTGTGTGTTCGCTAAGATTTCATCATAACCAAGAAATTGCTATGAACCCTTGCACCTCATCGTAATGGGAGTGGACTATACTGGAAAATTTGGTTACTGCATACAACTGTAAGACATATATTTCACCTACATGTACATATATTTTCACAATTTTAGACTAGTTGAGGATATTCGATAGGGTAGAATTTTGCATGTTTTCATTCATATGAATCACCTTTAATATATTGAAGAGGAAATGTTCACATTGACGAAATTCGCCAAAATGAAATCCTTGCAAAGTGTATGGCTTATACTGATAAGTGCATCCCAGAAAAAGCTGTACCCGAATGATTAGCCATTTCTCTCCAAAAGTAAGCAATTAATGAAATTGCTAAATCAAATTAAAATTAATATTTTCTTGCTTTATTTTGATACTTACATGTAATACAATGTAAAAGAGTCAGGCATAGATGAGCAAGACAAGTTTGAAATTCAATTGTCAAAATCAAGTTGCACAGATCAGAGAAATGGGAACTGAGCTGGATGCTTGTAGCAAATGAATAACTCCTAGTGTAGTCACGGTGGGGAAAATGAACCATGGGTCAACAAAATAATTGTGAGCTTTCAAATTATTTTCAAGCTATTTAGGAAGAATTTTATAGTAGAAAGCTCCACTGAAAAGGATTGCTCTTCAAATGCCCTCATAGTGATAATATGACATAAAAAGCTGATATGTTCGGGTCCCGAACATGTGAGCACATGTGCATGTAGTCCAATACATGCATTTTTGTGTGCAGTGCATGTTACTCTCAGAAGAATTTGGTAAATTTCTTTCCATTTTCTTGATTCCAAAACCTCACATCAATAAATAATTCTTAGGTGCATTGTTATCAACATTTCCCATCACTTTGAGACAGTCTCTTCCACAATTTGATATCATGACTACAACACTAGATGAGCTTTAACCCTATTCAGACTGGCATGTCCAAGAGGAGATTTTGACTGGGGGGGGGTCAATTTGACCCCCCCCTGAGATCTCGGCCGCGGATGGTCCGATTGCCGTGAAATTTTGCACGAACGTCGCTGCACATGTAAAGGGTGTCGCTGATATGTTTTTTTTGAAAAATAAAATCACATATTTAATTTATGCTAATTTATGCATACTCACGTATGCAAATTAGATGCTTTTTTATTGAAATCGTTAATATTTCATTAATAGATATAGTTATGAAGCCCAAATTTTTTCTAAAAGTTGATGAGTAGCAAAGACAACAGTATTGAATTGACAAATTCAGAAATTTCAAATTAATTCTTTTGTATTCTATTGTTTTATGAATTTCTTATGTATTCTATTGTTTTTATTTCTTATGTATTTCTTTGTTTTTGTAATTTTTTATGCTTGAGAAATGTATTTTGATCAATATAAAGACAAATTTAATTCATCAAAAGGCTCAGGAGACACAATTATCAGTGTTATAAAGCAATTTAGAAAAAAGCAGTATTTTGTACACAAACGCATGCAAAATGACGATTTTCGTTCAATTTTGGCCTGACATGCGATTACATAACGTTGCGTAACGCGACAACGGAGTGTCCGATTTTTTCGAACTTGGTGTCAAAAGTTGCGGGACACTTGAAAAAAAAAGTCATAAAGCGCCGGGTTGCGATTCGCAGCGGTTGCGCGGCAGTCGCGGATTATGTACAGGGGGGGGTCAAATTGACCCCCCCCCCAGTCTGAATAGGGTTAAGAGATTTGGTGAATAAAATCTAATAAAGAACATAAAACAAAAATGCTCATGAGCCTTCTATTCGTTAGGCAAGGTACATGTAGTTGCATCCTTTGAAATCCCTCCCATTCCTTCGCAATCTCATTTTTACAATTTATATTCAAATACTTCTTGTTCATGAACGTTTTGCTCTTTCGATTTGTATATGGTGTCATGATCACAAGAAAGATTGAACTTTAACCTGTTGGAATTGAACTTTAACCTGTTGGAATTGAGCTGATTTTTTCATAACGAATATTTCCCATAGACCTCATCCTGAATATATTCAGGCTAGGTCCTCAATGTGTTAAAATGTTGCGTTTGATATTTCACTACAGTGTGTATACTACTGATCATTCAAGTATCGCTTTATTTGGGACAGCTTATATACACTTGACTTGTACAGTCGACTTCTTATGTAACAAGGTGTTTAGAAACAACTGATTAACATGATTAAAATGAACTTTATTGGATCTTAAGCACATCATTACAATGGAAATGGACTGTACAAGACCTTAGCTAGATTATAATTAACTTTTGAGAATAAGATAAAATCAAGAACTAATGCAATAACGGAGAATTATACAGAAATCAGTGATTTTATTTGAAAGATATAATCTATCACATTACAAATCATGATTGGTGACCATCTACAACTATACAGTGTGTCACAGATAAAAGGAAACTGGCTTTTAGAAATTTTATGTTGTAATAAATAATTTTGTGAGATATCAGAAGCCCTACTTTTATACTGTTATAATCTATATGAGAGAAACAGACCTACATGTACATATGCAGAGATGCCAATTCTATAAAATGAGCAAATATTTGACCAAATGACTTCTCATAAGAGAAAGCATGGATAAAAACCTTTTTCAATTCAATTTCAAACCTCATTCAATTTGGGGAATGCATTCAAATCAAAATATTTAATTCCCTTGTGACCAAGACATTTGTTTCAGCTGTTTGAACTATTTGCATTACTCGCGTTCTAATTTATAAAACTGAAATTATTCTGCAGGGTTGGCATCTCTGCATATGTATCTCGTCAAGAATATTATGACAGAAAATTTACGCCATGAAACCTTGTTTCCCCTTTTCTGGGACACACTGTACAAATCTGATCAATTTACAACATGTAATACAAGAAAGTGATCCAGTAGACCATTATCCCTCTTTATGTAATTGTACTTTGCAATTTCATTAATTTATTCTCATAATTCACACTAAATAAAAAAAGCCAATATTAAAAAAGGGGATATTCAAAATTGGATGACACGCCCCATTAAAACCAATCAAACAGCAGCAACAACAAAGTATCGGTCTCATGGGCAAGATAAAGTTTAACCTGAGAATGAATTAATAATTTCATCTAACAGATACATGTTACAAGCTTACACATTAAATTAAAAAAAAAAAATTTTGGTCTTTTAAAGACATGGATATACATTGTTTAATCTTTAGCCTACACTTATTAGGGATATCTCAAGAACCACTAAAGATATGAACTTTATACCTGAGGATATTATTATCACCATAAGAAGACAATCTGATTAGATTTTTTGACTATGTCAAATGCCTAATGCATTGTTCACACAGAGGCGAGTTGGATGTACGAGTCCCTGCGAGCTTCCGCGAGCTCAAACTCGCGGAAACTCAGGGTAAAATGGTACATTTTTTTTCAAGCTTGCACTGAATCAAACGGAGCACAGTACGAGTAGCAAAGAGTGAGCAACGAGTAGTACCGAGTATTGCACGAGTACGTCTCGCGTTTGAAAGAGTGTATGACGAATGAAGTCGAGTTAATCATGTATGTAAAGAGCTTCAGACGTGTAGTTCCGACCTCTCTATGACTTCAAAAAGTGGGTGTTCACACTGAGGCAAGTTAAAGAGTATGAGTCCCTGCGAGTTTCCGCGAGCTCCAAATCGTGGAAATTCAAGTTTGTTCTTGAGTTTAATTCAAGTCCAGTATGAGTAGCAAAGAGTTATTAGCGAGTAGTACCGAGTGCTGTCCGAGTGATTCTGATCTTGTCCCTAGTTTAGCAAAGTGCATTACGAGCCAAAGTCGAGTTATTACAAGTTGTCAAGATCTTCATATGAGTCCTCTACAAACTCTTACCAGATTCGTACAAGACTCGTATATGGAAATTATGTAAATTGACCTGATTTTTCATGAGTTGCGAAGAGTCCATTTGACAACCCGTCAAACATAAAGAGTACCTGAAATTATTATATTTTGAACATTCTGATACAATCAATATCTGTCCTTTTCCATAAAACTTAGCAATCCTAATTATTTCAAACATACAGTAGGCCCTAAAATTAATGTTACATACTCCTTCAAATCTTCAATACGTTTTGTATGTAAGATCTGAAGGAATGTGTAAAAAGGTATCATTAACTTAAGGCTGCTAGTGTAGATGATGTTTTGGTGAATTAATTTTAGGCACATTACTTCTTGTTTAAAATGTGTAGTGATTAAAAAGAAAATTAACTATGTTGCCAATTTGCAGAAAAAAATTGATGATGGGCAATCCCACACTTTGCTGTTTTTGTTTTTTTTTCTGTTATATTTGTGTCCTATACAACACAGTGATTTGGTGAATGGCGTTTCTTTGTTGGTGTCTTCTCTCCTGAGGTCTACAGTTTGGACGTCGGTGAACGCTTTACAGATGCTCTTATCAATCCAAAAGGCTTGCCTGTTGGCATCAGAACCTGAAGGTCATACAAAAGGTCAGGAAGGGTTAATTAAAGGTCACAATTTTATTCATAATTTTATTCATAAAATAAAAATTATGAACGTATAACTCTAAAACACACTTGCTGGAGAACATTTTTGCACAAGGACAGTACATATTCTTTTACAACGCCTTTTAGTATATAAAAAATTATGAATTGATAACTTTAATCAGTTGATCTGAACAAGAATTAATATGCCTACCATAAAGAGGGGTGAATTGAGACAAACCTTTGGAGACCTACCTACCACCTACCAGGCAGGTCCAAAATTTGTCCCAATTCACCCCATTTTACAGTCTTAAATAACAACTAATTATCATTTATAATGAAAATAAAGAAAGCAGTCTTACCTCATTATTGTTTTCAAGTCCAATTTTCTTGAGGTCTGCCAAAAAGTAATGAACATTTGGCATCTCCATGGTCACCTCGCTTACCTTACCGATAAAAAAGACATACAAAAATAATTTTAAATTGAAGATGCTAGTACTAGAAGTTCGTATGTTACATTTTGGCCCTCTGTTACATTTATGTAACAATGTGTCATGTTCATCCAAGCGTAAAGACATACCACACAAAAATGGTACCAAAAGATGCGGGAGGAGTTACTCTTTCGAAATATGTAAAATAAGTGAAAATGCTAGTACTAGATGTTCGTATGTTATATTTTTACCCTCTGTTTCTCAAAACTGATTTGATGTAACATAGGAACTTCTAGTATAGCATCTTCAATTTGAATAATGAGTAAAACTGACCAGAAATATATAATATGAAAAAAATTAGCAAAGAAAATGGAATCCCATTTTCTTTGCTCATTTTTTAAAAAAGATTATTCTATAAATATACCTTTCCTGAAAAAAAGAAGAGAAAGACTGTACTCCTCTCCAGATAAAAGAAGGTGGTTCATGAACCATGAGGCTTGGCTGATTTTGCGATCAATAAAACATGCAATATGACAGTTTTACTTTAACCTAGCCATCTTCATCAATAAACATGCTGTATTACCCACTGATCATTTGTACAAGTTTGAACAAAATTTTCAGGTATTAGTGGTGGTTGAGTAAGGGTTTTCCATTAGGAGTGGTGGTCAGATATCATCTGTTCTGGTTGGGCCCAACTAGTGCCGACCAGCGTACCTAGAAAGTTTGTAATAACTATAAATTATTCAAAATGCAGAAAAGCCTGTAACTCCTGCCATTTGCTTGTTTGTTCCTGTTGTGACTTAATGGTGGTATAGAGCCTTCGGGTCATTTAATATTACCTGTGGAATGCGTTTGAGTATTTTGCCTTGAGTCAGATGGAGTGTATGTTGTACTGAGGCAGAATAGAGTCCGGTCGAGGGAGGACCTCCAAACTCTTCAAGGATTGTCTCCTTTGCTGTTTGCCTGTTGATTCATACAAATGAAAAAAAGTGATTGATTGATCAATTGGTTTATTGTACAATTTTGCGATTAAATGCTTGTAGGTAAGCAACCAGGGGTCTATGGCTTCAAGTCCTATCCAAGGGACTTGGTAATGGGATAAATGCCTTACCATAGGACACTAGTGCATTGAATTCATTTTGAACCAGGGATCTCCCCGTCACGAGACCACCGCTTTACTGACTGAGCTATCACGCCTCCTCTGCACAGCCTTAAAGGGATTTGGTAACTTTGTTCAATTTTCCAAAAACAAATGCAAAAGGGAATGAAATGAGGAAAATTCTATTGCTCTGACTGTAATTACAAGTCACTGAATGTTTCAGAGTAAATGGAAGTCATCTACTACATTACTGCATTTATCGTAAATCAGTGTAAACAAACAAGGCTAGGCATTATGGCATTCGACGACACGCAATCAAATTTACCACAGCTCTGTTGCGAGAGTATCAGTGGTCAGGATAGCAGCCCAGCGGTTACATAACACAGAATACGCTCTACATTCTGTTCCATGGTGGAAGGCACGCCGTCTTAATAGCGTCACTGATTTTTACAAGCTGTACAGTCCCCAGAGTGACATGTGATCAAGGAATCAGGGGTAACCTAAAATCTGTTTTATATTCAAATGAGCACAAAGAATGTCTTTCTTAAATCAATTATTATAGAGTACGAAGTGTGATGTCATAACACTGGTGTTGTTATGGTTGCTGGTTCTAAACATTCTTGTGTTGAACAAAAGCATCATGATTGCACCGAAACCTGTTTGTGTATGTGCCAGAGTCTAGCCCATTGCTGAACCGCTTTTAGGCTAAACCTCATGCATGGGCTTTTTTTGTTTAGAACCGGTAACTGGGACGATGGGCGATTATGACGTCAACACTTCGGTACTCTATAGGGTGGCGCAGATAAGTATGCATACCCTATGGCATTAACTTGAAAAAGTGTCCATAATTTCCATATGTTTTAACGAAACTTCATCATTTTTTTTTACAACAAAGAACAGATACTATAGAATTGTATCCATAATCTTACTTTAGTATTTTTGGGGGTATTCTTAATATATTTATTTTTGTTTTGGTTTGGATAGTCAATTTGCTCTTTCTTGCCTTACGCTTGATGCCTGAGGGATAAGGACATTTCTTCTTAGCCAAGGTGGCTGTAAAAATTCTTTTACTTCTGTTTAATATCTGAAACTTCTCTGATGCTTTACTTGCTTCAGTTCAATTACCCTCTTAATTTTTTTTTCCTTTTCCCCTTCTTTTTACCCCCTTGTTTCATGCCACTTTGACGATCCAGCAGGATGACACTGAAAATTCCAATCCTGCAAAAACAACCTCAAAGTACTGGCAAAAGAAGAACAGCTGTAAATCCATGAGAATTTCCTCCAAATTTAACAAATTTTCATGTCATGTAGGCAGACACCTCAGGATTAATAGTCCATATTTTCAGACTGATTGGATTTATAGTTATGGATAGAGAGCAGCATTGCCCAATGCATAGGGTATGCATACTTAACCCTAACTCACCTGGGGGGGGGGGGGGGCCATTTTGGCCCCCCCCTCGACATTTTTCGCGATAAATCCGCAGTGCGAAATTTTTTGATCGCGTCGCTCACTGACTACTTACTTTAAAGTCTTGCGCATTTTTTAAAACTATTTTCGCGAAAATCGGGCATACCGTTACGACGTTACACGATTTTCAAAAATTTTCGTCAGACCAAAAATGGCTCAAAAACGTGATTTCATGTACAAAGTCAATACAAAATGTGTTTTGAGCTAGAATTCATAAATCAGTGATTATTTTTAATTTTATTGACAAGAGTCATTTAATTTGATGCTATTTATGGCCGAAATAATGTCACGGATGAATTGTGTTGAAAAAATAATAAAAATAAAAAGGTCAAAAAACAAAGAAATACATAAGAAATTAAAAAAACAATAAAATACATAAGAAATCGATTTTGGTACAGGAATTTTTTTCTTGTACAATTCTTAGGAATGACATAAAGAATATTTTCCAAAAAAATTAGCTTTCTATGAGCTTTATTTAGTGAATTAGAGCAAAAAGTATGATTTCATGAATAAATTAGCATAATTAATTCATATAAAATAAAATATATGAATTTTGTGTAATTTACCTATACAACCGCATAGATTATGTCATTCTCTACCTTCATGCAAATTTTCATCGCGATCGCGCTATCCGCGGCCGAGATCTTAGGGGGGGGGCCATAATGGCCCCCCCCCCAGGACTTTAAGCTCACGAAATAGCCCAGGTAAGTTAGGGTTAAGTGCGTCACCCTATATTATGATCAGAAAGCTGTAAGGTTTATCGCTTATTGCTCCTGTGGAATTTCTCCTTGAACCTACCAAGCTTTGTCCTCATCCAGGCCGTAGAGAGTTGAATAGCGCCATCTAGCGTAGACACTGGTGGAGAAAAGACGATCTCTGACTTCTGGAAGCGAGGTGTACTTGTCCCTGATGAAACCCACAAAGCCAGACTGGGTTGTTTTCAGAACCTTGAGGTCTTTTACCCCTGCCCAAACCTGAACCAGACCTAGAATAAAGGTAGAGTAAGAATGTTACTGATGGGTTCAAACAGAAAAAGTCTTGGTAGTTTGCAGAACTTTGGGGTCCTTCACTCCTGTCCACATCTCAACAAGACCTTGGAAAAAAAAAGCAAGTAAGAGTATTACTGATGGATCCAAATGGACAATCATGGCACTTTTTCAGAACTTTGAGGTCCTTCACTCCAACCCATACATGTACCATACCTTAACCCACTTAGGATGTTACTGAGTTCAAATGTACCTGTATGATCTTGGTTGGGTATTTCAAGGACTTTACAGTAAACTTTAAGGTATTTCAGTCCTGGCATGATGGATCCAAATTGACGGTAACTTTGAGGTCTTTCACTCCTGCCCACACCTGTACTGGTGATGGGTCCAAATGGACAGGCTCTTGGTAGCTT
>CALNVZ010000649.1:24294222-24360717 GCA_940671915.1 Paracentrotus lividus
TATTTTCAACAAATTTAAACAGCGCTTTACCGTTATACCCGAAGCTACTAATTAGCGTGTTTGCGTATTACTATATGCAATGTATCTAGGGGTCAAGTTAAATAAAGTACTTATATTACATATAGTCAGTGTATGCAACACCAACATATGGATGTAACAGTTGTATCTATTTAGAATTATTCAGTAATAGTACGGTCTAAACTAAAGGCATAATATTCTGAAGCTTATCAATTCGAAAATTAATGACATCGAACAGAATGACAAATGCAATGGCCAATGAACAGGTTCTTCCCTTCTGTTGTGTTTGTTGTTTTTGTTATTATTTATTTATATGTAATAGTAAAAAGCTAAAGCATTTGTCATTTAGATAACTCTTCATATCGATATTGATATGAATATGACCAGGCTAGACGTTAGCATATAGTCTACAAACCAGTGAGTCAACACTTTGCATTGTAACTAGAATATTAATGCTCAGATTTACGTTAGCCTTATGTACTCCGGGCTACTGATTACTACGGCGATGGATTCTCCGAGCCCATGATTAAATCTGTACTCATACATGCACCGCAACAAAACACACCTGTTCTCAAGTAACTGTTCTGTCTATACACTGACTATTTATAATAAGTTACTTATAATTGACTCTTGACATTGCATGTATAATCGACGAAAACTAGTCACTCCATTGCTTACGGAAAGACACTGTCTAAATTTTTGAAAATTATGTTTTCTGGAGCTTCTACGAGTCACCATTTTTCATGTTCACTCTCCCGAGGGAAATGATTGGAAATTATAAACAATAAATATACACGTATCATAATATAAGAGGTCGGTAAACATGTAAAATTCGGAAAGGACATGAAAATGAGAAATAAACATATTATTAATATTCTAATTTTACAAAGCTTTTTCTTATTGAACATATATGTTACTATGGCCCACGTTTGTTGGAGAAAAAGTACCTTATATTGACCACGAGGCTTGATTCACTATCTCTCTCATTAAATAATAGCACTTGTATCTTGGCAGCTCAGGCGACGCAACACTGGAAAAAACACTATTTCTCGAGTGGTGTCCTTTGCTCATTGAACCGAGGGAGAGCAATTACAGCGGCGCAAAGTTCCGGAAGTTCTCACGGTAACCGGTTCAGTTGGTATATGCTAAGAATGTAAACAGTGGTATGCCGCTTCCTCGAACGAGCGGTCACGAACCTACGTGAGAACGCGAGGGTGGTTGAGTAGGGCGCGGCGGGGGGGGGGCGTGCTGGGGCCACGGCCGGGGCAGGGGGAGACGAGCTCAGTGGTTCGACCCCCTTCAAGATTTCCCCACATAACTTTCAGCGTTTTTGAAATTGGAGGGGCTGACCAAATGTGACTCGTGCGCTAAACGGCTAAAATCTCATTTATGCGTTTTTGTGCACGTTCGTTGAAAATGTGGGGGGGGGGGCAGCCCTCGGCCCTCCGGCGCTCGCGCCCATACAAGGAGCTAAAGACCAATTCATGACGGTAATAATCATTCTAATTATTACCATTATTATTATTTAGAACAAATCGATTGAAACGAAACGAACCAACCAAATAAAAAAAACAAAACAAAAAAAAAAACAAAAACAAAACAAAACAAAAACAACAAACAAACAAAACAAAACAAAACAAACAAAACAAACAAAACAAAACAAAACAAACAAAACATCACAACACAACAAAACAAAACAACCGCTCAAAGTGACGTGGGGAGGGACGTGAAAATCGGGTCATAGATATTGAAGTCCCTCCCGGCCCCCCCCCCCACTTTTAAGCAGACATGTACAAAACGCGAAAATCACTATCTCGAGTTATTGTGTTATTTTTGTGCTCTTTCTGTCTATGCTTTCTTTCTTTCTTTTTTTTCTTTTTTTCTTTCCTTTCTATTTGTCTGTGATATATAGTTCCTGGAAAAGGAAATCCAGGAAGAAAGGGTAATGCATTTTCAATACGCAAAAAAAGGATTATTTTGATTCTCTTTGGTTTCTCTTCAGCTAGGTCTACCCTTGTTTTTGTTATAGGCAGAGCGGCGGAACCAGGGGCGGCAAGGGGGGCACTGTGACCCCTCACTTTTTCATTCACCCTAAAAGTGCCCCTTTTGTGACTATAAAGTGCCCCTTTTCTTAGCTAATAGAAATGTCATTTTATATATTAAAGGGGCACTTTCATTACTGAAAGGGGCATTTTTAATACAAATAGTGCCCTGTTACTCATATCTCTTTTAAACCAAAATTTTCGGCTCGCGCTTCGCGTCGTGGATACAAATAGTTCTTATAATGCACAACAAACTGAAATTCCGTGCTAATAATTTCCACACTCCACTCGCTGATACTTAATAGGGTCTATATATGCCACAATTAACTCCAATTTCAAGCTCAAAATTTTCGGCTCCAAGTTTCGCGCTCGCAGATACTAAATAAGGTTTATAAAGCACATAAACTTCAATTAAAGCTCATAATTTTTAACTCGAGCTTCGCGATCGCGGATATTTAATAGGGTATAATTATGATGCACAATTAATTCAATTTTGAGCCAAATTTTCGGCTTGCGCGCTTCGTGCTCGCAGATATTAAATTGTTAATAATACTCAATTAACTCAGATTTTCAGCTTAAATTTCAGCTCAGGCTTCCGTTCGTGGATACTAAATAGGGTCTATAATGAACAATTGTCTCAAATTTTTGGCTCGTGCTCGCATTCCTTTGTTTATCATTAATAAAATACAAAAGCCATTAAATTTGTTAAAGCACAATTTAAGGCAAATTTTCTGCGCACCCCTACTTATCTGAATACCTTTTCTCTAAAGCTCTGGTCTCAAGTGCCCCTTCTCAGAAAATGTGCCCCTTTTCCACCGTGACCCCCACATCAAATTCGTTCCGCCGCCTCTGTTTATAGGCCCCTAGTTTGTAAAACCATTTCGTTATTATAGTCTCGGTTCGATCTATAATTAAACCCATGATGAAAGGTGTGCATGCTTTTATTTGTTTTATGATGTTAGATAAAGCTAATTTTGTAAAACAATTACCACTCACCAAACTTGCATCATATTTTTATTGTTTTGTTATTTATTATTTTTCGCTTCTCTTTTATTGGTGCCAACGCCAATTCGCGACAGTAGATCCTTACATTCCTTTCGTAAATCCCTACGAACATATATTATGAATCAATCATAAATAACTCTTGTTTTGTTTGTTTAAATTGTCTCTGGGGTATTAGGAAAAACATATTTAAAAAGTATTACCTTAATATATGACTTCATATAATCTGAATCATGTGCAAGTTAGCTCATATTGTAAATATTGTTAAATTTCTTTTTTAATCATAAGAAGTTTGAAGATGATTCTATGAACATACATGTGTAGTACAATGTCTGCCAGGTACCAGACCTCTATTCTAGCATTTATGCTATTTTTCTGATACCATTTATCCTATGTTATCATATAGGGCCTACCATGTTCATAATGTATTTTGGTAATAAATACTCAATACAATACATTACACTACATTAACAATTTTGATATGTTCTTGACTGTGAAGATCAGGATCAATTAGACAGTCTAAATACACTTTCAAAAGAAAACAAGCATCATAGCTCAACATATCAGATTTTATATTGCAACTTCGTAACGGAGAGTCAGGGTGGCCAATGAAATGTCACCGAGGAATGGATGAGAAAATTGATTTATGCCATATTTTCCATAATTTTAAATGCCGTGAAATGACAATAGGCCTATTATAAAATTAATTGAATAAAATCATTGAAAAAAAAATCGTATAACGTCTATATATAACCTGGCATTAATTTTTGACACTTTTCTGGTAATTGTTTGCCATTGTTTCTCGTAAAAATCAGATTATACGCGTTAAAAATGTTGATTTCGCTTCAAATGTCCATCTGTTTATACGATCGTTATGCATTTTCACTGTAAAGGGCCAAAGATGTCAAAACGACCTTGTTTCAAAAAGTATGTTTGACGGATCTAACATACTTTTTGAAGGTCGTTTTTGACACTTGAAAGCTAATGTATAATGCAAACCAGATTCAAACACTTTCTATTGTTTGAATGCACCCATTACTATGTCCCAGAAAAGAAACACCCATAAAATAATATCACCTAATGAACCAGTGTATTTCTTTTCCAGCTGACAAAGTAATTAAATAAACCTGAGAACCTAGGCGCTCTCTTCCTATTGATATATCCTTTTATATGTTTTTATAACGTGCCGTCAATAGGCCGCTTTTATAATATATTCACAGGACATTTCATCTACAAAAATTACTCATCAGCTAAATACTGTCATCATAATTGCATAACTCTCAGGTCAGACAGGAATCTTCTTAGATTTGAAGGTAACCGGTTAGCTGAGATATTGATGACTGAATAGTCTAAACCTATACGTGGATACGCTTAATATTAACGCTGCAGTCTGTGGAGGGAAATTAATCACTTTTTACTTATTTGAAACATGTAATGAAGCATAGAAATGAATCTTTTAAGGTGTCCTCTTGACATTTATTACAAGCACTGACAGCATGTAGGGCCCAACAGCACAACTTTTGCAAGCATCCACAAGTTACTGAATCCCTTCAAATTACTCTAGTAACGCAGTGTTCAAATATACCGTTATACAATAATTGGATAATGTTTACATATATTAATTGTTGGGGGGGGGGAGGGGGGCTAGGTGTTGAAAATTTTTGGCCTTTGGCCGTTCAAAAATTCCAAACATATACATATAGGGGTAGGGTCAGGTCGGCGTTTCCGTTCCGAGACAACTGACAAGCAAAAAAAAAAAAAAAAAAAAAAAAAAAAAGATTATTCCAATTTTACGGCGTGCGTTAAAAAGATCTATGTACAATATGTATGCTGATTTCACAATCGTACGGGGTGCGCTAGCGCCTTTAGCCCCCCCCCCCCCTGGATCCGCGCCTGCAACAACAAATAACTTTCAGTTGCGAAGACGTCTCTACAATTAAGAGAAGCGTTTAAAATTTTCAAATGAACAAAATAAAGGTAAATGACTCCATTTAAGAGGGATTTTATTTCAAGCTCATTATATTGGGCAATTCATGTAACAATGCATAAACTAACACGATTAAAGACCAACGTTTGCATTGATACCTTTCTCGCATTACAGATGTCACACACAAAATTAAGATGACTGGTACAAAATCCAGTTTTTGTAATTTAATGAATGCTTCCATACATCACCAAAAAATCGTATTCAAATATGGCGGCAGTGAACAGGTGGAAGCATTCCCTCAGTCTTGTCTTATTTCCTCAAAACTTGCAAAAACTGGATTTAGTACCTGTCATGTTTAATTGTAATTTGCTCGATTACGAGTGACATAATGTGATGCAAGAAAGGTTTCATTGCAAAGGTGAATTTTACCCCCTATAACTAGTCGGAGCACCTGTCTAATAATCAGGAGATCTATGTTAGGGGAGACCGGGTATGGACGTTACAAAATTCACATTTTGGGCAAGATAATTATAATGAAAGAACTCACGCGCTCCATATTGGGTCTGTAGTTAGCCTATTATGTTGGCTAAAACCTGAGGCATATAAAACTTGAAAACATGTAAACACTAATTAACTACAGCTTAATTAGTGAAGACATTTTTTTGTAACAACCTACCCCACATACGGGGTAGGTTGTTACACCATACGGGGTCAATTGTTACAATATGTAAACATACGGGGTAAGTTGACAATGTGTAAATCTCTTATACCATACTTTAATTTCAACTTTCCAGTTTCTTGATATCGTTAACAGTAGATCAAGTAGAGCTCTAGAATAGGCAAAAGTAATAATAGAAAAATAAAATATTAACACCTGAAAATTGAGACAAAATGTAATTTTACATAATTGGGGTAAGTTGTTACATCAACATGGGGTAGGTTGCTGTAACAACCTAACCCATGGGTGATTTTACACACAGAAATCAACTGTAGCACAGTCATTAGGCAGAATTACAGGGCATGGCTAGGGGGTATATTAGTGACATACATGTACTATATTTACAATACCAGACTATCATCATGTGCCTTCAGTTGTAAGATCTATTACAAATTTCAATTTTTGTCAAAAATTTACTTTGAACTGTAAAAAATGGTTTTTGTTGATTTACTTTTTAATAAAACAACGGAGAAACCTCACGACCGGCAGTTCATCACAGCTATGTGTAGGCTGTATATAGATGCCAGTTAGCACATCCTCTCTTGTTCCATCTTAGCACACTGAGAACTGTAACAACTGACCCGTGTAACTTCCATACCAGGGGAGCATTTCATCAAAGGACTTGTCGGACGTTTTATCCGACAAACTGTTATAAGTTACTGAAATGCTTGCATCTGATTGGCTGAGAGAAAATTTGTCGGATAAAATGTCTAACAAGTCCTTTGATGAAATGCCCCCCCCCGGTCTCCCCTAATTTTCGAAACAAGATGATATCCCATTTCCTTTGCTCATTTTTTCATACAATTTTTTTTTTCAGGCCAGCTTCCTTCGATGTTCAAATATTGAAAGAAGCTGCATCATCCCTCGCATGGAGTATATCCCCAAGTTGATTTCTATCCTTCAGGGGGGGGGGCATTATTTTCATCAAAGGACTTGTCGGACATTTTATCCGACAAATTTGCTCTTAGCCAATCAGACGCAAGCATTTCAGTAGCTTATTACAGTTTGTCGGATAAAACGTCCGACAAGTCCTTTCATGAAACGACCCCCCGGGTTTATGCCCGGTTTTAAGGCTTCTGACCACTCGAGCATTGAAAAGTCAACGGTTTTCAGGGACGACTATCGACATGGGTTTGCCATATCTCGGTCGATAGAGCGCCTGACGAGTAATCACGAGGTCTCGGATTCGAATCCCGATGGAATCCCATTTTCTTTGCTCATTTTTCTTTGAGTAAATGATACATATTAAGTGACAAAATAAATGAGCTTGGAATTATATTACCTTTATTCGCACTGTCAACAACGTGCACTGTAAAGTTAGGAACAAATGTCATGTAGGCATAACCGGACTTGCCTCATAAACCGTCGCTGTTTTTACGAACCGTCATAAACCGAATTTTTGGTCAAATTTTCGAAATTGAGTTTTTTCGATATTCTTAAAGCCTGTATTCAACTCATCGAATGACCAAATTTCAGGTCGAAATCTTAATATATTTAAAAATAAGAGAAGATTCAAATTTCGTTCAAAACGTCACATCGCTTCCAGTGATTTTACGAAGCGTCCTAAAGCATTGTTTCTACAATATAGCAGTCTCCAGAATGCGCGCCAACCCGACCTACATATGGGTGAGCGGTGCGCGTATGCATTGAATGTTTTTACGAACCGTTCTATCTCGTGGTTTAGGACGCTAAAAAACATGCGCGTGAACGCATGATTTTACGAAGTGACCTAACCCCCTCTTTGTCATAAAAATAATCAGTTTCTAAAAAAACTACCTTCCATTTTATTCTAAATATTTAAAATTCAAACCCGATTGCAAATAATTTCTTTCATATTGTAAAATTATAGGATTTATGCTGTACATTGATATAATTAATTGCCCTGGTTTCCTTCAAAGCACGAAGTTATGAGCGTCAGAAGAACATCCAAACTTTGAACGCGATTATCTCAAAAGCTGGTTTGGGAACTCGCGAGGTGTAGGACAGTTCGTAAAATCACTGACGAAACTTTTGATGCCTCATTTTACATTGTCGTTTGACGAGTGCTGTTCACAATATCACGTGCTCCGCGCAGCTGATGTGTAGACCCTCTCAAAAGATATGAACTCCGTGCATTAACTGTATAGTGGGGCCATATGTAGTTTCGTTTGCAAGTCATGTAAATGTTTGGCAACATCTGTAAATTATGTTCTACTTGATCCCACGAATCAGAAAATATATGTCTCCAATTTTTTAATTTACTTTTGTGACCCAAAATGAGGTCAAAGGTCAGGTTCATTAACATAAACATAATTGGTATCAAATTGTATGTAATTTTTAAATTAGCAATTAAGTCTATTAACATTTTGTCACCCAACCAGCCATTTTTTAGCAATATGCAAATTAGTATATTTATGGCTAATTCAATGCATAATTGAGTCAAGCTTTAAGACAGTCAGACATAACAATCCATAGACAATATCAATAGCAAACTAATCAGAATACAACATAGGTCATACTAGCCTGACACTGCTGCCACATTCTGGTGACCCTCATGACCTTAAAATCAGGGCAAAGGTCAATTTATATGATGATTAACAACCTGGAATGGCATCATTTTAGCAAAAGAGCTCATTTTCTGTGAACTTTGACCTTTATTTTCTAGGTCGATTGTACATTAAAAATATGACGACATATATTTTTTTGGTTGGTTGCATCAAGTTAAACATATTCAGTTAGTTACCTATAGTTAAGCTTATACAACGAATAGGTCAAAGGTCAAAGTTAAAGAAGAGGTTTTGGCCAAAGAGTTTGGTTTTGACCTTAGTCTTATTGGGCCGCATGACTTGGAATATTCCATTTATCACTGTTAACTTGTTCTAACTTGATCCCATTACACAGGAAATGTTCGTTTTCATTGACCTATGACCTTTAATTATGGTGAAAAAGTAAAAAAAAAAAAAGAAAGTAGTTATTGCGTGGTATGTCAGGTTGTTAGCGTCATGTTATTTGAACTTTGACCTTATCTGGAGGTCATACGTGTCAATGAAAAAGTGGCAAGGGTGCTTTTCTGATTCATGGGGTCAAGTAGAACAAGGAACTGTGGCTATCTACATGATTAAGCTATAAGGCCAAACAGGGCTATGGTCAAGACAGAAAAATTTGGCCCTTACGTATATCTTGAACTTTCTATGTGTGTCTCGACCTTTAATTGTCCCATTGGGCAATATTATAGCTTATTGATTTTGATAACCATAGTTATTGTTGTTCTACTTGACCCCAATCAGAATATCAACGTTACTATTCTTTTTCATTGACATAATGACCTCAAGATAAGGCCAAGGTTCAAATAACATGCTGTTAAAAATCCTTGAAATAGAAAACACTAACTATTGGAAACTACAGGTCATAGGTCAATGGAAACGAACATTTCCTGGTTCATGACGTGTGATCAAGAAGCAGACGTTAACAGTGATAAATTAAATATTCCAAGTAATGCGGCCCAATAAGACTGAGGTCAAAACCAAACTCTTTGGCCAAAACCGCTTTCTTTAACTTTGACCTTTGACATATTCGTAGTATAAGCTTAACTATGTTGGTAACTAACATGAATGTCACCAACCAAAAAATATATGTCGTCATATTTTTAGTTGACACAATCGACCTAGAAATAAGGTCAAAGTTCACAGAAAATGAGTTTTTGCTAAAATGATGCCACTTCCAGGTTGTTAATCATCATATAAATTGACCTTTGCCCTAATTTTAAGGTCATAAGGGTCCCCAGAATGTGGCAGCAATGTGAGGCTAGTATGACCTATGTTGTATTCTTGATTAGTTGCTATTGATATTGTCTATGGATATGTAATGTCTGATTGTCGTGAAGCTTTACTAAATTATGCATTGAATTATGCATAAATAGACTATTTTGCATATTGCTCAAAACTGGCTGGTCGGGTGAAAAAATGTTAATAGACTCTTGAATTGCTAGTTATAAAATTACCTACAATTTGATACCAAATTAGACACAATTTGAAGCCTGACCTTTAAACTCAATTTTGGGTCACAAAAGGTCAATAAAAAAATTGGAGACATATATTTTCTGATTCGTGTGATCAAGTAGAACATAATCTATAGATGTTTCCAAACATTAACACGACTTGCAAACGAAGCCCATATTCTGACGAAAGGTGGCCCCACTAGTAGGCCTACGGTATAACGTTTATAGGATATCGGTATGTTGGCCGAGCACCAGCAGCGGACGCAGACCGACGTCATACAATGAATTTACTGGGCCCTTGCGTAAACACAATAGAGCCGCTTTTGTCCCCAGATAATTGGGACCGAGATATGCATTCAATTCGGTTTTCTTGGATCCGCGCCTGACCACTATTAGTATATCTGTTATGTAATTGGTAAACTCATCATCATGGACGAGTTTCAGTGTGATTCGAAGGAAAGTGAAGGAAAAGGGGAATTTCGCCAGACCAGTGTGAAAAATAACGCCTTTTCTGGGGATGTCGGTATTGAAAACGACGATGACCAGGGTATGGGCTCAGTTCGACTACCTCCATGCCATGCTCATGATATCAATTTAAACGAATTGGGAGCGATATCAAGTTCTGCAATTGAGAAAAAAGTCGACTTGGTTTTCGCTGAAAAAGTCGAGAAACACGGTTTGTATTGCCTTCTTGGTATTTATATTTATTTATTGTTATATTATTAAATGAATTTGTATCATTTTATCGTGCAAATTTATTGAATGTCCTGTATATTCCATGTAATTCAGCCTTTTGGCTTCCATTTGGTTTTGAACTATAAATATCTTTTCAATCAATAAATACATATAGGCTCATCTATTAACTTGAAAGAACACTCTAACTTGATATAAATGGGTATTCGGAATACAAACTATACAAATAAATTGTATTGGGTTAGATATCAATGTGGGAGCGGCGGATCCCGGATTTGAAAATGGGGGGAGGGGGGGGGGGGTGGGCCACAGCCCGCTAATTAGAAAAAAATGGTGGAGGTGTAGCCCCAACAATTCCAATATTAACATGTAAGGTCAATGAGTGGTTTCAAATTTAATCATTCTACAAAAAGAAAATAAAGCTAAATATGAGATGATTGAATATATCAAATCTGGAGAAGGAGTACAATATATTAGATTGATAATTTAATGTATTTATTAGATTGAATTCAATGATATATTTTTTTCTCTTCATTATGTCTAAATTTACTTTGGAAAACAATTTGTACAATGATTTTAATGTTGAAATGAATGCAGAGAAACTTATTATAATGTTGTGTAGCCAGACAGACGCGTTGCCATTTCCCACACGAATAACCTTTCATTCAATACAGTGTGTCCCACAAAAATGCTAATGGCACTTTAAATGGGTATAAATAAAATTACAATATTATGTTATATTCTATCTCTACACCCGTAAACTACAATTCAATTTTTTGCAACTGGATGGAATTTTGGATGTGGTCCAATAATCACAAAGATATGAGCATTTTTCAATCACAACATCAGGGAATAAAAGAAACCCAAATTTTATCATTAATAATTTAATAAATATTTCAGAAGTGATTAGGAAATTTATATCATTGTAAAGTGCAACTCATTACCATCTAATGATACCCTCTCAGACACACAATGTCATAAATCACTGAACCCCATTGTTCCGAAAAAGTCTTGCAAATTGTGAGTGTTCATTTTCATTCTTCTTGAGATGCGTTATTCAAAGGTGCAAAAAAGGAAACCCAACTTTGATCATCAATGTGCGTGAAAGTGAACCACTGACAATTTTGCAGCCATATTTAAAACAATGGGGTTCAGTGATAGATGATATTGGTGAGCTGAGAGAGGTATCATTAAAATGGTAATACGTAGCACTTTAACAGTGATATTAATATCATAATTACTACTGAAATATTTGTCAAGGTATTCATGGTATTAATGATCAAACTTGTTTTGTTTTATTCGACACATCCGTTACTAACTCAATACAAACTTGGATGGAGAGGTTTCGTGATGTGTAATGACAAACTGCTCATATCTTTGTGATTCTAGGACCAATCACAATAAATCTTGCCCAGTTGTAGAAAACGAATTGTAGTTTACGGTGTAAAGATATAGACTATATAATTTTGTAAGTTTAATATTATAACCCATCTAAAGTGCCATTAGCATTTTTTTGTGGGACACACTGTATAATCATGATAATTACACCGATTCGCTTCAGGAGACCAATATTACGCAATCTATCGTCATAATGGACCCCGCTTTTATCTCTCCATTCATTGTAATACCATCTTTTTATCTCCATACATGCTTGAAGGTTCCCGAAATAAATGTCTGTGTGGTTTGTATTGTTGGGATCAGTGGCGGATCCCATGATTTGCAAATGGAGGGGGAGGGCGGAGGAACAGCCGAAAATTTTCCGATTTCAACATGTACACTCAATGATGGTTTTTCAAAAACCCTCTGGGTCCGCCATTGGGGATGGGGGATGGGGGCGGGCGCGTGTGGCAGTAACTGCGGTCCCTAGATATTACATGCAACCCCTTTCCCGATATGTTTGACCACTGATCAGTGATTTTGACTGATCACTTGGAAACTTTCGGTGCAGCCCCTAAAAAGTATATAGGCTACACCACTGACTGTTAAATACCACATGAGCTAAACCCATTTCGTCTCTACTAATAATTTGATTTAATTTCCGCTTGGTCTAATTATCACTTCCTCTAATTGCCGATTCGTCTAATAACCAATTGTCTCATTGCTTTCCAAAATAAATACAGGTAAATGACTACGTGTTGTTAGACCGAGTGGACATTATACGAAATGGGTATTAGACAAAGTGTGAATTTGACAAAATGGTAAATCAGCGAAGTGGCAATTACTAAAAGGGTAATAAGACTGGTTGTAGAAGAAATGGAAGTAGAACATATGGGATGAGACTAAACGAGCATTTAATAGTTGTTGTTGTTGTTGTTGTTGGTTTATATGGCGTGATCCGATCGTAGATGCGAAGATTTCCGCCAGGCGATGTTAACGTATAGAGGGCGTTTTCCTTCTATTTTTGTTGTTTCTCCAGATTTGTTGAGTTGCGTTGTTGGTTCGACGACCAAGATGGCTGTGTGCGATGGTTATTTAGTTATCATCATTAGTTTTATGGTTAATATTTTATATAGTTTTGTTTGTTATAATGGAGAGTAACGATAGTCAGAAAAAGAAAGAGAAATTATTAATTGTGCTCAATTAATTATGTTATTGTCTCTCAATCCAAACTAGGTGTATGAACCTTTTATATTTTCTAAAAAACATATTGACGAATTTTCATTTTAATTCAAGTAATTCATTTTAATTCAAGTAATAGTAAAAGTCGGTTCAGATTAAGTAGCACTATCCCTTTGAGCCATTTCCTGCATTTCAAAATATTGATTGCTCTAAGTTTAATGAGTGATTATTATAAAGTTATGAATGTTCAGGCTCTATTATACATAGCGCATATCCTGAGGCAGTAAGCCCCCCCCCCCAAGTGTCGGCGGCAAAGAGTGGGGTGGAAGCTAATAAGAATAAGGAAATCTTAGTTTCCTTATATGAATAAATTACAGTCAAATAATACCATGTATACTGTCAATCGTAAGGCTTAATGTAAAATTTATGATGCTTGATATCTAAGTCGTTGCATCCAAATTATCACCCTGCAGGATCCTGATCCCGATCAATAGTATTATGATCAAGATCCTGCAGGAACCTGTAAGGTAATAATTTGTCTCAACATCTTGGAATTCTCTACCAGAGACATGCGTGAGATAAGAAGCATATTTTTATTAAAACACAAACTTAAATTATTATTGTTATCATCATATAACCACTAATATCACTCTGTTTCTCTAATGACAGACGGATATCACCAAGGATCAAATAACACCAAAGAGCAAACTTTACTTTTCATGCACACTATAAAAAAAATCATTATCTAAATCTTCGACACCCCCCCCCCTTCCCACCCTAGTCCCCTCCCGGGTATTTTTTGTCTCTCTAAGTTTGTTGTTTTTTCCTTCTTTTTGTATAATAATTGTAAATTATTTTTCTTGCCTCATCCCGGCATGATAGTAACTGGTTGATAGTGCTTCCCTGTTAGTCAGTTTTTATCCGTGTTGGGCTTGGGGCAAGAATTATTCAATTAAGATTTATTTAAATTATGAATTATTTCATGAATATTTTCAGTTAAAAAAAAAAATAAAAAAATTGCTTACTTTTGTATTCTATTTTATATTAAAGGGACCAGCGCCTTACAAGCTTTGCTTCTTGCTGGTTCCTGAATTTTCTTTATAATTGTTTTCTCTGTTACTTTTGAACAAAATATTCTATGTTACATACTGATGTTGTTAATTTGATATTTATTCTGTTAACTTTTGAAAACATGAAAGAAAATCAATAAAGTAATCTTGAATCTTGAATCTTGAATCTAAATATATTTTATGTTGCACCCAAATTATACGCATCCCCTTGAAGGATCCTACTTGATCGTGAACATGATTAATGTCATGCCCCTATCAGGTTCCTGCAGGATCCTGCAAGGTAATAACTTGGATGCAACGCCTAAATTGGCTTGATTTAATCTATACGTTTTTTTTTTAGTTTTTTTTAAATTGCTTTAATGATGTTTTGATCCAAAGAGTACATTCAAGACGTTCTGTTCTATACGTTTATTCTTCCAGCAAAGCCGCCAAACAGTTTCTGTTCAACGCGCTACTTGGTGACCTATCTGGCTTCAGTGGGATTCTTCGTAGGTTTCATGGGAAGGGCCACAATGAGTGTGGGCATAACAGCCATGGTGAATAGTACCAGTAACCAAGAACTTTACCACATGAAAAATGAATCTTCGACTCACCAAATGTGTAATGCAAATGGCGAATTGGACGGGAGTCCACAAGAGGTGAGTAGGCAATTTATGTCATTATTACTCTGTGACAATGACCTATCAAGTTAATGATTTAAACGACCAACTGGACGGAAGTCCTCAGAAAGAAGTGAATAGGCGATTTATTATGATGACCCTTTGACCATCAAGTTTTTTTTATACAAATGGCCAATTGTACACCGCTGGATTAAAAAAACTTGACCTCTTAAGTTTGTTATGAAATATTAATGACCAATTGGACGAAAGTCCCCAGAAAGAAGTGACCAGGCAATTGATATTATAATGACCTATCAAGTTTGTGATGCAAATTACCTATTGGTCAGAAGTTTCCAGGAAAAATTATTAAAGGGCCGGACTAGGGGGCAGGTAATTTTAATTTTAGACCTTTCAAGTTTGAGACGGTCAATGGAAAGGTAGTCCCCATAAAGAAATGAGAAGGCTATTTTGACCTATCAAGTTTGTGATGCAAATTCCCAACTTGATGGAGGAAAAGGTGGTATATACTGGTATCTCTTCTCCCAGAAACGTCTTATATTCGATTTTCCCGCGACTCGTGAGACGTTGTGCGGACTACGTGTCCAACTCTCCACGACTAGTTTAAAATCCGTCTCAAACTAGGCTTAAACATGTTCCAGGGCAAGTGTGATGCCATCATTAGTAGAAAATTATTATTTCTATCCCACCTTAATAATATCCTATGCCCGAATCGTCGTCGACCTGCCTTCTTACGCTTTGATAATTATTGCAAGTTTCCGTTAAAAAATCTTAAACAGGTGAAATGGTTACAATGTATGTGAATTAACCAATAGAACTGATAACCAGGACATATTTGAAGCTATTAGTCTGTGCTAAACAATCGAGTCTTTCCGGTATTGATTCCTAATGGTTGTGAGAATGCATCAAATAAATGAATTCTTACAGATAAAGGTGATATTTGACGTTACAGAGACGTCTCTGATACTCTGTGACATCTCAGGGACCTCAGAGTAGTCTCCGAGACCTATTCAATTTTCCCGCGACTCACAAGACGTCCGTCAAAACTCAAACCCGTCTTATGACAAGTGATATGCCACTATAATAACCTCTATGTGGGTCAATAAAAATGTCCCATCATTTTGAAGTTGTCTTCTGAAAAGCATGAAGATTTAATGATGGGTTTCATGACATGTCTTGGTAGAGTCATCCTCCCAGCATTTTTTTTATTTTATTTTTTTTACCTTTTTCATTCGAATCTTTGCACACATGAATGAATAACAGACGATCTTCAGAAGACGGTAAAAACTCACCTGCGCCAAGTGGCTGGGTGAAAAATAAACAAATATTGAGAATTTATTACTTATGTGCATGCACACGGACACACACACGTATCCTCATTTACACATACACAAACCACATACTCAAACACACAAACACACGCACACACACACAATCCTTACTACACACACCCACATAAACCCTCCACACATACACACGCACACACTCTATATCATCCACACCAACACACGCACAAACACATACACAATTATTCAATTAAGATTTATTCAATTATGAATTATTTCATGATTATGTTTCAGTTAAAAAAAAAAAATAATAAAAAATTGCTTACTTTTGTATTCTATTTTATATTAAAGGGACCAGCGCCTTACAAGCTTTGCTTCTTGCTGGTTCCTGAATTTTCTTTATAATTGTTTTCTCTGTTACTTTTGAACAAAATGTTCTATGTTACATACTGATGTTGTTAATTTGATTATTTATTTTGTTAACTTTTGAAAACATGAAAGAAAATCAATAAAGTAAAAAAAAAAAAAAAAAAAAAAAAAAAAAAAAAAAAAAAAAAAAAAAAAAAAAAAAAACACAACTCAACAAACACACGTACACTCATACACACACCCTCACTCACACTCACAAACAGTTCTAGGGAATATACGTCCAAAATATTTAGTGATGGGCTTGGTAAACAAAACATCAAAGGGGAAACTTACTGTGCATTGTTTACTCTGTGTGTGTGGGTCCGTGTGTGATGATGTGCGTGTGTGTGACAGGGATGATAGGTGTGTGTGTGTGTGTGTGTGTGTGTGTGTGTATGTGTGTACACATGTTCTGTCAATATTTCTTTTTTATCTTCATCCATCTATTTGACGCAGGTGAGATTACCGTCTTCTGAAGATTGTCTGTTACTCATCAGTCATGCGTGCAATGATCCAAATCAAAAGGGTACCAACAAATGCTTGGATGATGACTCTACCAAGACATATTATGGAACCCATGATTAAATGTTAATATTTCAAACTAGACAAGTTCAAAATAAAGGGACATTCTTTACTCACTCTGTATAGAGGATAATGATTCAAAAATAATACAGAGCATATAAATCAATATGAATTTGAACTATAGTAATGTGAACTGACCTATAATTTTTTATCTTCTTGTCTCCGTGACAATCTTTTAAAAGCAGGATGGACCTTTTCATTGGAGCAGTTGGACTCAAGAGCTGATTCTAGCATCATTTTATTACGGGTTTCCTTGGTCACAGCTTCCTGCCGGTTATCTAGCCGATAAGCACGGCAGGGTTGCGATCTGGCTACTAGGATTCGGCTACGGTGTGTCGGCAGTTTGTACCCTTTTGACCCCCTTGGCCGCCCATATTGGAGTGCCCTTTCTGATCGTCATCCAAATTATTTCGGGTATCACACAGGTAAATGTTGCCAATGGTCTTGGAATCCAAATCCTGATTAGGGGTGATTGTGGCGGGCCAGAGATTCTTTAGTCAAAGGCACCAGAATGTAACTTACTTTCTTAGTAAATATACCATTGAGAAGTAGACCATATAAAACCAAATACAATTATCATGGATATCTTTAATGCGGAGGTCACAACACGTTGTAAGTGGGACGTGCAACTCTCCTAGAGAATTGTACGTCGTAGTGGTAGTTGCACGTTGTATTTAGGACGTGTTGTGACTCTATGATTTTCTACGCGAAATTACCAGCTATAAAAATAGTCACATAAACAATAGCCGACTCCCGATGTCCCAAATATAGGAAATATATTATGTTCTCCTTGCTTTTCAATCATTTATATCTATTCCGTTACCCATTGTATGGTTTTAGACCAAGTGGCAGTTTACCAATATTTATCAATATACTTGCAAGTTACTTATTATGTAAAGTCTTTTTTTATCCCGTTTCTTTAGGGATGGACCTATCCCGTTTTCTTTGCTATCATTTCGAGATGGGCACCTCCATGTGAACGTACTCGCCTTGTTGCTATAGGAACATCAGGTAAACTCTAATCAAAATAAATCATTGATTTCTGAAGATGCATTGTGAAAAGGAAAGTTAAATAGTGATGTGCACGTAATTCTTAGAGCGCAGATTTTATGAGAATGAATTAAATCCACAAAATACTTAAGATATGAAATCATGTGAGAAAGAATATTTATTCAGAGTGCGAATTTCTCTTCTTTTTTTCTTCTTAACTGAAGGCCTCTATACTTTTGGGCATTGTACCCACTAAGCAAATCTCCACTTAAAGACAGAGAGAAAAAGAAAAACAATTGCTTTACTAAATTTAGAAAACAAAATAAATTTTAGAAATGTATAGGCCTACTGAATTCAAGATCCTCATCATGCGTATATTTCTTGTGGCATATAATATGAATTATCAATCTCAGATATCTTTTATGGTACATGATAATCGAACATAAAAGAACAAGAAGTGTAACGAATTGATAGTTAAAAATATATGTCATAATCATCAGAGTGGGTAATTGTGTTCTGCTTTTATCTCCCTCTTTGTCTTCGACTGTTTCACCTTCTCTCACTGAAGGTATACCTTTGGGTCAGGTTATCGGGCAACCCATTGCTGGTCTTTGGGCAAGCTCTCAGTTCACGGGAGGATGGCCATCAGCATTCTATTTCTCAGGTAGTAATATAATATATTACATAACTATAATTATATTTAGCTGAAAGCCCTAAGGGTCCAGTTTTATTTCTTTTATATTGGCCATTTTATAAGCACCCTCACGGCAGGTCGTTTTGAAGGCAGAAAATCCAAACCATTCCCATCGTTACAACCATGCATATTTTTGAAATGTAAGCAATATCACAGAGGGTTATAATACATCGATTCTTACCCTTTTGCATGTGAAGTGAAATATGGTGTTCCCCGGGGCTCGGTCTTAGGTCCATTCTTGTTTAGTGTGTATTAAGGTCCGCTTGCAGATATTGCTAGGTCTTACAATATCATTTGTAAATATTATTAATATCATTGACATCTTATTTTGTTTTTATTCATGATGTTTGTAATGCAGGAACTCTAGGTGTAATGTGGTTGATCTTATGGGTATGCCTTGCATACCCTTCACCATCAACACATCCACGCATTTCATCGGAAGAAAGAGAATACATCGAGAAAAGCCTTCTGTTAGATAATAGAGTATGTATAAAAATCTTCTATTTTCGGTCGTCCCGTAGTCTGGTATTGGAAGTGTCTTGTAGGCATAAAAATAGGTTCGGTGTAAAAATGGCAGAGGTAAAAATGGCGGAGGTAAAAATGGCGGAGGTAAAAATGGCAGAGGTAAAAATGACAGAGGTAAAAATGGCAGAGGTAAAAATGGCAGAGGTAAAAATGGCAGAGGTAAAAATGGCAGAGGTAAAAATGGCAGAGGTAAAAATGGCAGAGGTAAAAATGGCAGAGGCAAAAATGGCAGAGGTAAAAATGGCCTATAATAATGTATTAGTTGATACCAGGTAAAATTTGTCAAAAAAAAAAAATACTTCAGTTGAAGTTCATGAGTGATGAATGCATTTTTTATCCAACATTTTAAAAGTCTTGTAATTTCCTCGGAGTCCTTTGATAGCCTATTGGTTAATCATGCGCGTATTGTGAGGGCACGGCGCCCGCCCGCCCGCCCCCCCCCCCGCCCCAGTTACGTGCACAGGGGCGCCGAAAAGAGGGAAAAAGTAGAAAGGGGGTAGGGGCGCCAGATGGACCTGAAACAAGGGGGCGTCGAAAAGAGGAGAAAAAGGGTAGAAAGGGGTAGGAGCGCCAAATGGACCTGAAACTAAGGGGTCGCTAAATTGGTCTTTCAATAATAGGGGTAGAATTGATCTAAAACGTCTACGCCTTCTGGTCTCTATACTTCGAGTATGATTTTCGCTCGCGCTTCGCGCTCGTCTATTTTTTCTTGTTACAATGATACTTTATTTCGATTCTGACCTCCAAAACATCAATTTACATTGGTTTGATTTCACATTACTTGATGGACATGATTTGAAATGAGTTTATACGCAGGAAGAGAATAAATTGGAACGTACCCAAACGTTAATATACACCGTAATCACATCAACCCATCATTATTGACAACTTTGGGAACATAATTATACTTCCACTTGCACTAGTAGGCCTATACCTATATTCATAACACGTTACGTGTCAGTGCATATGGGAAATGTCATTTCTAACTTGGTGTGCATGGTCATGGATAAATACAGATAAACAACAAAACATTTTTAAACGAGAGTAATTTTTCTTTACTTTTACATCATAATTATTATAAAGGATAAAATTACCCAAAATATAATTTGTTATAACATGCAGTTAAAAGGCAATAAAATAAATGTAAAATTAATATAACAATCGTTCACTTCGGTATAACAACATCTCATAGCGGATAGTACAAATGGAAGTCAGTCAATTCTAAAGATAATAGGACCCCTCAGGCAGTCCAGCATTGATTTTTGAAAATCACTTATCATTAGTTTTCTTTCTTAATGTTTTACCCCTTTCCTTAGGGAATTTGACATATTTTATGTGCTTTGCTATGACAATTGGATTGCGTAAGACATTCCATTTTACTTCTGTCATTTTTACCTCCGCCATTTTTACCTCTGCCATTTTTACCTCTGCCATTTTTGCCTCTGCCATTTTTACCTCCGCCATTTTTACCTCTGCCATTTTTACCTCTGCCACTTTTGCCTCTGCCATTTTTACCTCCGCCATTTTTACCTCTGCCATTTTTGCCTTTGCCATTTTTACCTGGCACCTAAAAATATGGAGGACGCCCATTTCTCCCGCTCAAATACACACCCCGTACAAATATAAATGAAAAAGAACAACAAAAGACGTGCAAAAACAGCTAAAGTGACTCATATTTAATTATCTCTATTTTCATGGTGAGAAGAAGACGGTTATTGTCAATTGTATGATACTCAGCTGCGCTTAAAATTTTCAAAACAAAACATTAAAAAGATTATTTAATATCAACACAAGTATATAATTATGCTTTCCATCATTGGGCCTAAATCTAATCAAACAAGAAAAAGTTATATTTCAAATTTGTTATAATTTTATATACATTATCACCGGTTCTCTTTTATTTCAAGAAACGTGCTGTATATCCCTGGAAGTCCATGTTAACCTCGGTTCCTGTACTAGCCGTTTGTATCGCAGATTATGGCCTCTTATGGGTCCTCTATTTCTTCACAACCAACCTACCAATTTATTTGAAAGGGGTGCTGCGATTCGACATCAGACAGGTACGTTTCATTGAATTTAGACCATTCATATCAAAATAACAACCCAAGCCCTCCCCCTCCCCATATCTTATATAGCGAGTTTTGCAAACGCTGCGGATGGAAAGACGACGGAGCCTGTTGAAATGAAAAACAGAAAATACGCTATGAATGTCATTGGCATTTTTCTTTAAAAATTATGTAAATCAGACGTTTTGATAAATTGTAAGCTCACTGGGGACTTATCTATTCGACTCGTCCAATATTTTTCTTTTGCTCGTTCCCAGTATCCCATTCAAGGTCATGCAATATTATCTTATTACTATTTTTTCTTCAATTGTTGAAAATGCCATACAAATCATTATTACAGACGGGATTCCTATCGGCTGTGCCATTCATATTCTATTGGATGGTGTGGACTGTTGGTGGACGATTCACCGACTTCCTAATCGCACATACAAACTACAGCGTAACAACGATTAGAAAGCTCATGACGACACTTGGTAAGTGTGTATATTATGACACTGTGCTCCTGCTAATCCATAATTTATGATGTAAAATAAGCATATTGATCGACGTTACTGTAGCGGTTTTTTTTTATTTTAAAGCGGATTTAATTTTTTGTAAAAATCTTTTATGAAGCCCATGATTTTAGGGTTAACCTATCTTAGCTTTGATTTTCTACTCTTATACGATGGAACTGTTCTTATCTTATATCTTTTGCCATGTGGAAAGTTCTAGTCTATAAATACATTTCTTGTCTTAACCATTGTCCATCGTGGGACCTTAAATATAAATGAGTCAGAATTAAGAGCCCTGAAATATTTGTTCCATATTCCCCATAACTCCTCCACGGACCAGAGATGGTACACTTGTAAATATCCTCCCTGATAGAAGTATAGATGGTGCGGGTTCAAAACACTCCTAGGTCCAATAATTTTATTTCTGACCTTATTTCATTCATATGCCGATCGAGTACCCGATCTAACAGCAGCAATCGAAGGCCACGGAGGCCATGGCTTGGGATGCCCCTTTATTGTCCTTTATTGCTCCTTCCAAAATTCCCTGTGAAATTCCCTGTTTGACCGTGGAGATTTTGGTGCCATTTCTAAACATTTGCATTTGTACTGTACTTGCGAAAAAATCCCCCATGAAAAAAACTAACAATAATTAACATTGAAGTTACAGTGATTTTTTTTAAAAGTCCTCTCATGAAGGATATTAACAGTCATTTGTTTTTGTTTTAACTACTATGCGATTAGCATTCTTGCCATCGTCTGTTCTACTCGTGTCCATCGGGTATGTTGGATGCAACACCATCCTAGCCTTGGTCACCCTCACCCTTGGTCTCTCAATCAGTGGTCTGGCGATGTCAGGCGCGTCGATTTGCCAAATCGACTTCGCACCTCGATATGCTGGTATCATCAGCGCCGTCGTCAACATGTTTGCCGCGACGTCGGGGTTCTTGGCTCCGATGCTTGTCGGAAGGTTCACTGAAAATCAGGTGAGTCGAACCCAGAGACGTGTCAATTTTAGCGAGAATGAATTTCTTGATATAGGCTGATACACTATAGTCACTTATTACAATTTAAATCTAGCATTTTTAACATCACCAAATAACATGAATAAGGCACAGGTGAGAAAAATTGATAGGGCTACTGCATTTTACGAGGCAACGTACATTATTCTTGAGTAAAGTACTTGATTAGATCTAATTGGCGAGAAGCACAGTCGTATTCAATCCTGGTTGGTTGTCTTAGATAATTTTGCCGAGTTATTAATATTGTCTGTGTTACAACGGAAGTAAGATCGAAGGTATAGAGGGAAACAACAATAAAGCATTGAAACATTTCTGTGTCATTCCTACAGGGCGACCCTCGAGGATGGAGAATAGTTTTTTGGATCAGTTCTGGAATAGTGATGTTTGGACTGGTGTTCTTCCTCATCTTCGGTACATCTGACATTCAACCTTGGGCTCGAGAGACCGAAGATATGAATGAGAGTGGTACAGATGACAATAAGCGGCAACCAAAAGAACTTGAAAGTACACACCCTAAGACCGTATAGTCAGGGGCGACCATTAAAAGGGAGTCTGCTTTTACAAGATATTTATAGAAACATTTTATTTTGGGGTTCTCGCTTGTTTGGATTATCTCCACTTATTAACTAATATAGGTTTTCCCGCTCAAGTTCATCATTTCCTCTCTCTATTTCATTTATGTACACTCGAATTCACGCAGCTTCCGCTTTCGTGCCGGTTGGGTCATACAAATTTTCAATTCGAGCAATGGACTTCATTTACGTGCACGTAAATTTTCGTTTGGTGCACTCAATTTCATTTATCGGCACTAACATTTTTGTTAGGTGCAAACAAATTCACTATATGTTCATTCAATTGTCAATATTATGCACAAATTTCCCGATTCGTTCATTTAATTTAAAACAAAACAGCGACGGGCGTTCTTTGCGGCAACCAATTTCATTAATAGGAATTCTTTTTCCTACTTTGTACACTTAATTTAATTAAGCTCTTTAATTTTCAGGATTATGAACATAAACGCATCTCAATTTTTTGGAGTGAGATTTTGGAGGTATATAATCTCCCATTTTGTGATCTTATCCTATCATACCTTAATTTAAACCCTTTCAAATTAAATTATTCATGATATCAAATATCCCTTTCAAAAACTTTTTCTTTCTCTCTCTTTTCCGCATAAAATAAATATTCCATATCAATTTCATCACATAGCCCATAAATCATGTGCAAAATGCTCAATGTTCAATCGAGTTTCTAATTTGAAATGATTTGTATTGGATTTTTTAATCTTTAATTTTGAAATTAAACACACAAACTAGCACTCAAAACGAAATATGACTCAATCCTATGCATGATGCGTACAAATTATACAATATAAAATCATTAGACAAGACAGTGTTTGTAATTTTCTTGATGTGCATTCATTTTGTATCAAAATACAGATAAACAGATAAATACTTTGTTCTTGAAAATCCCTCTGATCATTATGGTTGATAATTGATAGCCATCAATCTCCTGACAAGCAAGGCATCTCGGCATGAAGACTTGTAAACAAAAAACAAAAATAAACAAAAATGCTATTTTACACGCCTGTACGAACCTCGAAATCATAAGTATCTCACTTCGAGGAGACGTCTCTGCGACTCGACGTCCCCGATAGTTTTTTTTCCGTCGTGACGCAAAACTTCACAGTTTTAGGCATGTTCGATTTTCTGCGACTCATGAAACGGCGCAGAGACTCGGGATACATCTCTGAGACGTCTCCGAAACGTCTCCACAACTTTCTCAAAACCGTCTCAAAACTGTTTTGAACTAGTCTAAAATCCGTCTCATTACAATTCAGACACCATCATAAGCTTTTACTGAAGTGTCACTAAAATTTCAAATTGTATGCACTTAGTTATAATTCGATTGCCTATTCGTGAATTTGTTTGAACGAAGGAAGACAAATTATGCCGAAGCCAGCTGTAAATTAAAATGAGTGCACATACCTGAAATCGTATGCTCCTAATATGAATTCGCACGAATGCTTTGTAGAATCTTTTGGAAATATAGGGAACTCGAGTGAATAAAAATGAATTTGATTGACGATGCGGTAGCGCGATCGCAACTTGCGTTAAATCGTTTGATCCAAATGGGAAATTGAGTGAAAGAAAGATGAAATTGAGCGGGAAAACCTATAATAAAATTAAAAATTCTTGTAAAAGACGTACGTACGTAGGCGGAAGTCCCCTTAAAAATAGTTATTTTAAACATTCTCTTTATTTATTTATTTATTTATTTTATTGTATTTATTATATTTATTTATTATATTTATCTATTTATATATTTATTTATTTATTTATTTATTTATTTTATTTATTTATTTATTTTATATATATATATATATATATATATATTTTTTTTTTTTTGGGGGGGGGGTGTTGTGCTTTCTAGGACTATTTCCACTTATCTATATGTTACAATAGACTGGGTGTATATTGGGTGTATATTGGGTGTATATTGCAGCTTAATGGGTTGATGGGACCTCTTGACAGGACTATAGAAAGTAAGAGTAAATGGTTTTTCAATGAAGAATTTTGATGTAGGGGAGACTGGGTATGGACGTTACAAAATTCACATTTTGGGCGAGATAATTCTAATGAAAGTACTCACACACTCCATTTTGGGTCTGTAGTTAGCCTATTATGTTGGCTAAAACCTGAGGCACATAAAACTTGAAAACATGTAAACACTAATTAACTACAGCTTAATTAATGAAGACATTTTTTTGTAACAACCTACCCCGTATACGGGGTAGGTTGTTACACCATACGGGGTAATTTGTTAAAATGTGTAAATCTCTTATACCATACTTTTGTTTCAACTTTCCAGTTTCTTGGTATCGTTAACAGTAGATCAAGTAGAGCTCTAGCATAGACTAAAGGAATAATAGAAATATCAAAATATTAACCCCTGAAAATTGAAACAAAATTACTTTACATGTGTAAAGTAATTGGGGTAAGTTGTTACATCGACATGAGGTAGGTTGTTGTAACAACCATACCCATGGGTGATTTTACAAATAAAATCAACTGTAGCAAAGCCATAAGGCAGAATTACAGGGCATGGCTCAGGGGTATATTAGTGACATACATGTACTATATTCACAATACCAGACTATCATCATGTGCCTTCAGTTGTACGAACTATTACAAATTTTAATTTTTGTCAAAAATTCACTTAGAACTGTAAAAAATGGTTTTTGTTGATTTAGGTTTTTAATAAAACAACGGAGAAACCTCACGACCGGCAATTCATCACAGCTATGTGTAGGCTGTATATAGATGCCAGTTAGCACGAACTCTCTTGTTCCAACTTAGCACACTGAGAACTGTAACAACTGACCCGTGTAACTTCCATACCCGGTCTCCCCTAATTTTGAAACCAACGTGATAAATATCTTCAGTCACCATCTCAGGAATGGTCGTATCTATCTATAATTTTAATTGCATTGGTTTGTTTATTCTTTTCAATCCTTACACATAATTGTGACAAAATAAATAAATTGTTTTACATTAACTAATCAAAGAAAAAAGATACATAACGATATACACGCATATACTTTAATTTGAATAACAAAACCATAAGGTGAGAAAAGCGCATGTTTGTGTTTCAGCACGCCTAGATAGCGCGTATCGAAAAAAATGTAATCCATTTTTGGAGGTACCATATTCCCAGCTTATCTATTTGTGATATTTATTTTTATCATATAATTGAAGACGATCTCCTCATATTTACTATAATACCTTTCTTAAATCATAAATGTAACGCATAATCGAATAAATTGCAAAGGAGTGTGGCAGGGACAAAATACATTTTCCAAGTTTTTTGTCAAATTATGAAAATTGTGAGTGAATGTTGTCAAAGGAGTCGTACATCATCGTACGCAATCCCATTCCATGCTCTGGGACAGAATGAACAGCATCCACCCAGTTTTCTTAAATTTTATTAAAACTTGGAAAAATTGACTCTGTAATGTCATATGTTTCTGCAATTTACTCAATCATGCTTTAGATTTATGATTCAAGAAATGTATCATTGGTGGAACGTTCGTATTTAATGATATGTTACATATGAACAGCAAAAACAAATAAACTTGGAACATGGGTCCTCAAAAATGGATTCACTTTTTTATACGCACTGTATATAAAAAGAAGGTTATAATCACCCCTGACACCTTCCCTGGTTAAACACAATGGTACCGTTGTGCATTGCATATCACACATCGACGACGCACTGCACAGTGTCATTAACTCATCCCGGGTATTAAACTCATCATTATTCTCTGTTACAAGAGATGATTTGATATGGAAAATAATTCAGCTGCAATAAACAATTTCTTGGTTATATGCTGAAATAATTACTGATACATACAAACAAACCTTGTGGCCCTGATTTCTCAAAAACCGGAAATGTAATTAAACATTAACATGGAAATGCGCTAAACGCTTTCATGACCTGCGTGCATTGTATGTAGAATATGCATACATTTATTTACGCAGTACGGTTTTGTGTAATTCAAAATCGTATAGTGTTGACATGGCAGATGGTCCCTTGAATAGACCACATCGTGCGTCGTACATTTTACCATCATCTGTGTGTAAAGCCATACATTGACTACGATTGGTAGGTTGATTTTACCCCAATCTGTAAAGTCAAATAGACAAATCATCGTATCAATCAAACATGTATTTATATATTTTTTTTTAAAAATGATAATAATGGCACCTACTTACAAAATCACGTTATTAGAAAGGGAAAAGAGCATTGAATTCAATTGTTGCAAGAAAGTGGTCTATGTAAATGAGACCTTCTGAAAGTTTCAGGGCGAATCCTGAATATAAACCGTTATAAGCTTACATGCAAAAGGACTAAATCACTTTTGATGAAAATTTAGTTAATTGATATCAGGCCATTGTTCAGGTAGTACACGTCTTTGAACAAAAGGATTTTTCTTAAATTTTGATTGCAACTGTAAGAAAATGAATTTGTAATTTCCCTTTTCCACAGACGCGAGTACAAAATCTGGTAAACAAATGGCATTTCCTCTGAAGTATATAAAAGTGGATTTAGTCCTTTTTGCATGTAAACCTTCATACTGATCAGATATTGACAAAGTGATTGCAATGTAATGTGCAATGACTCATTCATATATAATATGCTTGAGCAAGTATTTTATCTCAATCGCTTCTCCCCACCCGTGAGTAACCGGTAGGCATGGAAGAGTTGCTGTCATTTTATAATGATCCAGTAGGATTTTGTCAGAAAGACTTACACTGATTAAACACTGTGTAAAAAAAAAGAAAAATACACAACTTGTTTAGAACTTTACACAAACACGCTGTTTACTATAGAACCATCCAACTCTTGTTAAAGTCGTTAAACAACACCTATGTTTAAAGTTTAATCAACTGTTGTTTAAAAATCTTACAACATTTTTAATCAACACTTTTTTACACAGCATTTGACAGTGTATAAGGCCACATGTCATGAGTTGGGTGAAAATGCGTTACATGTCCAAAACTTGTAGAAATGTACATTGTCACAATCAAACATCTCTAGTTTCTTAGTAGTAAGTCAGACATGTATAAAAGTAGATATATATTGAAAGCAGAGATTGAAAGGAGGGTGATTAAATAGTGGTGTGCCTGTATAAGGATGTGTCATAAAAGCTATACAGAGTGTTACAGGAAAACATGGTTTGAAAAACTTCACAATTTTATCGGCGAATAATTTCTTAATCTTCACCAAATGAAATGAATCATCGTGATTGTGTAAATAAGACGCTATGCTTCTAAAAAAAATATAAACTTGTAATACAAAATTATTTTTTCTAACCACGCTACAGAGTGTCAAAAAATAAGAAAAAAATAATGCAAAAGGAGCAAAAATCTCGTCTTTTACACTTGGATTACAACTCAAAACAAAGTTGTATCAAAGTGCAGCCATGTGTATATTATGTTTACACTTAATTGTGCTTTTGCATGCATGCAAAGAAAATGGCGAAAAAATGACAATTATTGTTATAAAAGTGCATGTGACAATTTTTTATGCCTGCAATGCATTTTCTATGAGGATGTGTGCATCAAGTTTGTTTTAATTGATTAATTAATTGATTAAATTACTTTTGAAAAATCTTCTTCACATTTATCTAGAACCACATAAATTCCCAAGAGAATGATATATCACTCAACCCATAAGACCAATTGGCTGCAAAGGTATAACGCGGCAAACAATAAGAAAGTAACAAAAATGGGAATTCCCTATGCTTTAACACATGCCTCCACCGTAGGATCCTCCACCCCTTACCCTACTCCACTAAAAGTATCTTTGTATTAAAACTATGAACATAACGAAGCTGAAACTTCACAGACATGTAGCCTGATAAATTATCTACAATATGAATTATTACACAGCTTATGACTGTACATCATTTTCATGCTATGTGAAAAAATGTGATAATTTTCCCTCCAAAATGTAACGCCTCCACCCTTTTCCCCAACTTGTGACACATGGCCATAACAATCCGATTACTGTTGTAATGTAACCAAATAAACAGAAATCAAATAAATTGATTGAGAAAACAAAATCCTCATTTTCGGATCAACATCATAACATACAAAACGAAACGAGAAATATGCATACATGTATATGGATAAACATAGTCAGCAAAATAATATAAAGATTATTCATCTTGGAAGCTGTGATAACGACTAAGGGTGGTATCTCACTTCGCGGAGACGTCTCGTCTCCGCGACGGATAAAAAGTATTAGAGACGTCTCCATATCGCGGAGACGTTTCCGAGACGTCTCCTAGACGTCCTTGCGACAATTTATGGAAAGAAAAGGTCTGAAGTAGTCCCAAATCCATCTCTGAGACGTCTCCGCTATATCGGAGACGTCTTTAATACTTTTTATCCGTCGCGAAGACGAAATTTTGTATTCTGTCGCGGAGTGAGATCCCACCCTAACCCTCAATACCTTCTAAAAGTTGAATACGATACCTACCTCTAAATGAACTGATGGTTCCTGCATTGTCTCTTACACAGTCCCAGGTCTCGTTGGCCTTTTGGCAGTTTAACCAGAGATGTTCACTCGAGACATGGGGACCCAGTAGATTTAACTCGTCCTTAGTTTCTATAAAAAGCAGCGATGGTTTTCTCGAATCTCCGCTACCTAGGGTTACAGGACTGAGGTCGTTGCAGCAATCGTATGCTTGTTGCCATTTCCTTGTCTTGTTATCATCCGCGATGAGGAAACACTTGGTTATTCCATACACCCAACCTGCCGGACAGATCTCTAATTAGATATTAGTGAAATGAAGAGAGAGAGAGAGAGAGAGAGAAAGCGATGATTATGATTAACATCAGTATTATTATTTTCATTATCATCATAATGATATCATTGTTCTTATCATTATCATTATTGTTATTCTTCGTCTTATAGCTTTCTCGGTCAATTTCTAACTCTGTGCTTACGATTTCTGATACATACAAGATTATGCTGAGAAGGAGAGTACATGGATCGATGAGATTGTTCAATTAACCAGGGGGGCATTTCATCAAAGGACTTGTCGGACGTTTTATCCGACAAACTGTTACAAGCTACTGAAATGCTTGCATCTGATTGGCTGAGAGCAAACTTGTCAAATAAAATATCTGACAAGTCCTTTGATGAAACGCCAACCAGGTGTCAGTAAGACTGAATGGAACTGATGATGGAGTTGTTGACATCAATATTGTCCAATAGTAAAATTGAGTGCTCAAAGTTCTTGTACAAGCTGCGAATATTAAGATTCAAGAAATTCATATAATCTTTGATGAGCTTTGGCAATTCTCAGTAAACTGATTTTGAGTATATAATAATATTTGGATTCAGAAATAAAATGATTATCATTGGGATCAAACTGAAGTAACCTTTCATCAAATTATCTATTTAGGTTATCAAAGATTCTTTTTTTCATACTGATCATCAGAAAGGTAATGGGAGTTCACACATTGTAGTGATATGTCTAGATCAATATAATTTACTTCTGCAAAGGGAAGATAACCCATATTGGCATTCAAGGGAAATGAAGATTGTCAATACTTAGTACAGTGTCATTAAAATAAGAAAAAGTTGGCTAGCTGCAGCACATAGAAAATCTACACACAAAAACATGATAGATGAAAGATGTACAATAGAACGATACTAAAGAAATAATAATCACTACACACACAGCATGCATAGTGTAAATAGAAGACAATTTTATGATATCAGCTACGACCAGCCCATTGTCCTGAATTAAGAAAATGCAAATAAAAAGGAAGGTAAATAAAAATATAATAAAATAACCCAATTAATGAACAGGGTCCCTTACATTTTGCAAAGAGAAAGAAAAGGTCTAGTCACCTCGCATGAGAAAACTACAATAGGAATTTCTGAACAGGTGCTAATCAGGCTAATGCACTAACGGTAACGAAAATTTAACTCAAGGAATGTCACCGTTAGACACAAGTACTGTGCTGCACATTCACACTAGTAGATAATGGCTTTGCAATGCTCAAACCTATCTGAATAAAAAGCACATTTTCACCCACGGGCGTAGACACGCATTAATTTCTTTTGTTAGTGGTAGATGAACTATTCATCATCGGTAGAGTGGGACGCACTTTCTTTTCTTAGTGGGGGGTATGCTCCAGTTAAAACGGAGTAGTTATGGCTACCACGTGTTTGATGGCATGATCAACGGTAATTTTTGTCAACACACACCCCAAAACCAGCAAAACCTTGATTCATAGAACAACTTAATTAAATCGTATTGTATATTATACTCTAAAGTTCACTCTCGAAACATAACTGAACCATCCCACCAACCCGAGTCTCTCTAATAAATTCACTCTACGGGTATCTGGATACAAAGTAAAAGAAGGAAATTACGAAAATAATTTCTGGGATTCCAGATGATCCCAAAAATGAATTTTACCCCACCCCCCCCAAAAAAAAAAGAAAAATAAATAAATAAAAAACAAAAACAAAAACAAAAACAAAAATAAATAAATAAATAAAAAATAATAATAATAATAAAAAATAAAATAAAATAAATAAATAAATAAATAAGTAAATAAATAAATAAATAAAATAAATGAATTTTCAAAAAAGTATTTAAAAAAGTGACCATAGCTAATATAGGTTAGAGACTTAGCATTTGCAAGGTATTATCAGATGCCAATCTAGTTAAAACTTTTACATTCAAGAGGCTAGAAGATATGATATTGCTTTACACTTTAACACTATTTATTAAAAATGTCTAAGAATGACTCAGAATCTATTTCGATTTTATAATGAACTCAATTGTCCAAAAGCAGATGAGGGGTAATTATAATAAGGCTGACAGATCTTCCAACAATATGATTTTTTTAAAATAGTATTCACATCTATACCGTTATCAGGCACGGATCCAAGAAAATCGAATTGAATGCATTTCGGGGGCCCAATTGTCTGGGGACAAAGGCGGCTCTATTATGTTTACGCATGGGCCCGGTAAGTTCATTGTGTGACTCCGGTCTGCGTCCGCTACTGGTTATACAGTTAAAACAATGAGGGAAATAGGAAAGGGCTTTTTGTAAAATTGTAGAATAGCTTTTATAATCCTCAGCAATATGGAATTATGTAGAAGTCACAAGATCTCTGAACACATTCTTCACAACATCAAGAACATTTTCCCCTTTTTCTTGCTGTACTCAAAAGGTTCATCTTCCTGTCATAAATTTCAAGTGCTTAGAGTTTATCTTTTAGCTCATTTTCCAACATTTTACATTCATCTTTCATCTCTTAAGAATCATTTTCTTTTTTTTTTTCCATCCGAGGAGTCGGATGCAGCTGCCTTCAGATCTGGTGCCGAGGATGTTGAGGAAATTTGTCCTTTTTCTTTTTGGAACACAGAGGATCGCCACCCGCTTCCTTATCAGAATCACTCATATTAGGCCTTGGTGCAGTTAGAAAGTTTATATTCGTGATGAATCCAGGGCCTAGGCGAGATTTAAGCTTCAACTCATAAAATCGCTGCTATCCTCCATTGCCGTCACGTGATCATATTCGTTAATTTTCATTCAATTTAAACGATACCTCTCAAAGTGGGGCTATCGGTCATTCAATTTAATATTACAAGCAGCACGCGATTTTGCTTTTTCTCATAAAATGTAATTTTCGAATGTTCTAAACTGTGTAATAATCAAATTTGCTCGTGAGCGCAAAATTCAAATTTCGTGCAGTCAATTTTAAAAAGACGGAAATGGTAGGGGAGACCGGGTATGGAAGTTACACGGGTCAGTTGTTACAGTTCTCAGTGTGCTAAGATGGAACAAGAGAGGATGTGCTAACTGCACTCTATATACAGCCTACACATAGCTGTGATGAACTGCCGGTCGTGAGGTTTCTCCGTTGTTTTATTAAAAGTAAATCAACAAAAACCATTTTTACAGTTCAAAGTAAATTTTTGAAAAATTGAAATTTGTAATAGCTCTTACAACTGAAGGCACATGATATAGTCTGGTATTATAAGCCTATAGTAATGTATGTCACTAATATACCCCCTAGCCATGCCCTGTAATTCTGCCTAATGACTCTGCTACAGTTGATTTAGTGTGTAAAATCACCCATGGGGTAGGTTGTTACAACAACTTACCCCATGTTGATGTAAACAACTTACCCCCAATACATTACATATGTAAAATTACATTTTGTCTCAATTTTCAGGTGTTAATATTTTTATTTCTTATTATCACTTTTGTCTATTCTAGAGCTCTACTTGATCTACTGTTAACGATGTCAGAGAAACTGGAAAGTTGAAATTAAAGTATGGTATAAGAGATTACACATTGTCAACTTACCCGCCCTATGTTTACATATTGTACACAATTGACCCCGTATGGTGTAAACAACCTACCCCGTATATGGGGTAGGTTGTTACAAAAAAAATGTCTTCACTAATTAAAGCCTGTAGTTAATTAGTGTTTACATGTTTTCAAGTTTTATATGCCTCAGGTTTTAGCCAACATTAATAGGCTAACTACAGCCCAATATGGAGTGCGTGAGTTCTTTCATTAGAAATTATCTCGGCCCAAAATGTTGAATTTTTGTAACGTCCATACCGGTCTCCCCCTACGAATCAGGTGCGGATCCGAGGGGTAGCGCCCCCCCCCCAAAGGGGGAAATGGACGACCCGGCCCTATTTACTAACTTAACTTTACCTCTATCCTCTATGCTCTATGGCCGATATTGATGTCTTTGACCTTATGATGCGGCGAAGGCATAACATATTTAACACCTACCCCCTCACCTCCCCCCCCCCCCCCACCCCGCTTTATCGCCACGGCCACACGTGACAGTGAAAAAAATGCTTACCTCTCTTGCTCGGCCACTGTCACGGCGAAAAAAAAACTTGAGTGTACCCAAAATCTGAATTCTAATTTTCATTCCCCCCCCCCCCCATGAAATCCTGATCCGCCTACTGCGAACCGAACCAAATTAAATGACGATCTGATTCGAATAGTAGTTATTAATCTGCCGCAATTTGTAATTGAACGCTCAAAAACGTATCTGAATGCTGATTTTAATTGCGATCGCAATTTGGACAAAATTGGTTGCTGGAAATGTCAACTTGATTACAGATTGACCGGTAAAAAACATTATTATTTTTACTACGACTTTTGTTGTAATTTTAAGGTTTTCACTAAAATGTATTTTCTCCATTTTTTGACGGGGTGGGTAGGAGTAAAGGTAAAGAAATACTCACCATATTCGCAATGTGTGCCTACGTATCTTTCCTGACAAGCACAGTTATATCCACTCAGTTCCTCCATGCATGTCGCTCCATTTTGACAAGGTTGTGAAAAACACTCTATAACCAAAAAGCAAACAAGAAACAAACAAGAAAAACACAAACAATATTTCCCGATTTTTATTTTGAGAGAGACGCACACGCTAATTGATTTTTGCGTCATTTGTTTAGATTAGACAGCCCGTTTGTCATGTCTGTATGGCAAATTCGGAGCAGCATTATCAAAACAAACATGAAGTTTTTAAGATTACAAAGCTTTAAAATTATGAAACGATAAAACCAAAAGTTATTTCGGTTTGATGGCAATAAATTTGCAATATGTTTCTACAATCTTATACAATCCATAATGGCAGTCATTGAACCGAATTGAAATGAATGTGTATACACTCCTTTAACCAAGTTAGCACTGGTGTTGCAACGTAGCTATTAAAATGCGTGTATTTTTTCACACTTGTCATATTTTATTCATGTCCAGAGATTTGTCGAATAGTTTTGTATGTTCTGAAAGAGGAGACATGCCCCTTTTCATTCCTGAGATCAGTAAATACCGAGACACGGACACTTTTTAAATAAAGGGGGACAAATGAACAAAGGCTTCTAAAAATTAAATTTTAAGAGGAGTAGATTATCAGTGAATAAAAATTTTAAGGAGGAGTTATATTTCTCGGCAAAAGTCATGTTTCCATTATCCTTGTGGCAAATTAAAATAGCTAAAAGGGTAGCACTACAATGTAAAACAAAAGGAGCAACATCCGATTCAGAAGATCAATTTATTTCTGTCGTTGCCAAGGAAAAATTTAGTCCCGTATTGCAAAGACGATTTAATGCAAGTTTATTCCATCGAATTCCCAAATTACAGTTCAGTTTCTGTAGTAAATAATGTAGTTTACATTACATTACATTTCATACTTCAATTACATTTTGCTGGATATTTACGACCTCTGATTTTTGCACGCATCTTCCTTAGCAACGACGTTAAAGAATTTTTTTCTTCTGCAGTTCTGTGCGAGTTGGTTTTTTTTTTCATTAGTCTTTGTGATGGTTCCTCATGACTTTTTAAAAAATTGCCACAGAGATAATGGAAACATGTTAACAGTTGCGGAGAAATTGACTCCTCCTTAATAATTTTGTTCACTGATAATTCCCACCTCTTAAAATTTTATTTTTAGAGCCCTTTGTTCATTTGTCTCCCATTTGTCTAAAAATTGCCCCTGTCTGGGTATTTACTGATCTCAGGAATGAAAAGGGACAAGTCTCCTCTTTCAGAATATAGAAAAAATATTCTACCAATCTCGGGCCATGAATAAAATATGACAACATAATTATAAAAGACTTGTAAAAATGAATTTTTAAAAAAATACACGCATTTTGTATGATTTTTGGGTAATGCAAATAACCTACATGATTATAACACACTAATAATCAATACCTGGACTTGTGCAGTACAAGTTTGTTTGGTCCCTTGCTTCGTTGGGCACTCTGACGTCATATTCAGGATGACGTGCTAGATACTTTGGGACCAATTCAACTAATTCCCCGGTATGTTCAGAGATGGCGTAGGGACAGACATGTTGTGGTATTTTTCGGCATGATCCGACACCAAAAAGACCTGTTTTTTTTAGTTAAAATAATGAATTGTGGACGGCACACCCACAGATTAAGACAGCAAAGCTAAAACTTTAGGGGGGGGGGTTATAGGCAGTTCTCCGAGTCTCTTATACAACATGATTTAAATACATTTGGTCTAATTGCCAATTCGTCTAATAGCCAAAAAATCTATTTGGCTATTGCATATTAATTTTGGTCTATCACCAATTTGTTACTGGAATTGACAAAATTGGAATTATACGTAATGGTAAATAGGAGAAATGGCATTTAGATCAAAAATTAATCAGACGAACTAAATGTACACGAAATCAAATTAGACCATGTGGGGAGAGATCTAGAGGACGTTAGACAACAGTGGCTTAGACCAAGTTTCAATTTATCAAATTAACATGTAGGCCTACATTCATTTAGTGTACGGTATTAAAAAAAAAAAAGAAAAAAAAAAAGCGGAGGCCTGTTTGCGCCCTGCCAGGATCAGCACGCTGGGCACCACATTACCTCAACATGGTGAATGTGGGTGAGGTAAGTTTTCCAGAGCTCCCCCCCCAAAAAAAAAAAAAATAAATAAATAAATCAAAAATAAATAAATAAAAAAAAAATAAAATAAGAATAATAAATAAATAAAAAAATAAATAAAATAAGAATAATAAATAAATTAAAAAAATCCAGAATTCAGTGGCATATCCTAAAATCTTCAGATTTTGTTTAATCAAACTTCGGACAATGGTAGTGCAAGCTTGAAGTATGCCTAGTGACCAGAAATTAAGGAATTTAAGATCTCTTTCGTCTCCACCTCTCGAATTAGGGACAAACGCAGTTATGCGAGCGTGAAGCGCGAGCCGAATTTTTTTTTAGCTCGAACACGAGGCAAATAATGCTATACATATCAGGACCATTCAAGTTTGTTACAATCAGATACTGTATTTGGTATTCCTTTTCTCATTAAAGAAGTTACACGTTAAGGTCTCTGAAATTAAAACCATTTTTTTTTTTCATATTTGAGCACTATTACTTATTAGCTAACTTTATCCAATACCACTTCAACAGAACTGAACTTGACCTCTATGATGTTAAATTGTTTGTTTTATGTTAATTCATGTTTATTTTGTTTATATTGTATATGTTCACAGGGCCCCCTGAAAAACAATGTTATACCACTGATGGGGCTACCCTGTATAAATAAAATGGAATAAATAAATAAATAAATAAATAAATATTGTGTACATCTTGATTATCAGATTTCCCGAAAATTCCTGGAATTATTTTCCTTAAAAATGCTAAAATTTCATGAAATTTCCCGAATTTCGGGGAAACACTGGGGTAGGCTTGAATTAGGCTTATTTAAATGTGTTGAATGTTAGGTCTCAAATCGTATTATCAGATATCTAATAATTTTGATAGACTAATGATGATAATATTGGTTGTCAGTTGCACGAAAATATATGTGACTTACATGCATTACCCTGACTTTGCATTGAGAATGTTAATCTAATTTTATTATATTGGATCATGAGGTAGGCATTATTCAATTGAGAGACATACTACATTAAATAAAAAAATTATAATGTAAAAACTCACCCTTAAATCGTCTCGCTAATATGATTACAATGACCACTAGCCTTAAATGCCGTCTCAGAACCTTATGAAAGAGCAGTAGAAATGTTACTTCATAATATTAGTAATATGGGCTACAGTATTCTTCACAGTTACATTATATTTGATTCATCGTGCATTTTATGTATTTTGCGTTTGCGATAATATCAGCGAATTATTGTCATTTGTTTAATAATGGTCATCGACTTAATGTCAGGATATGGGGTTAACTGCAAAATATAAACTAGAGAAAATGGGAAAAAAAAAAAAAAAAAAAAAAAAAGTGGAATAAAAGAGAAGGGGCAAAAAGGGATGGAAAGAGAGAGAACAAAAGAAGGTGAAGGAAATCAACAAAAGAGATGGAGGAAAAGAGAAAGAGATGCAATCACCAAAATGGTGAATAAAAAGGCAAGGGGAGCAATTGCTCTAAACCGGAGGGGAAGAAACTGAATATTATATTGAGGATGCGTAAAATCGATTGAAAATCTAAGGGGAGCTAAATGAATTCAGAATCATACTGGTCTCAGATCAGCAATGAGCTCTTTAACTTTAAGAAATTGAACATTGCAGTGAGTAAATTTGGTGAATTGTCCACGAATTTAAGTTTGTTTGTTATGTTTAATTATGATGACTTAAGTTCACTTAAAATCGTGCAATACAATTTTAAAATTCATATCTTTGTTTCACAATTGAATTTATTGATGCTTTGATACACCCTCCTGTAACAATTACCCTGTTTCTATTCTTTATTATAATCATAATAGTAAACGTTGAAATCGTAAATAATATTATTTCATACATCCTCATGGGATACAAATGTTTGGAACGAATAGCCATATACATACTCGCTTATACTTTAATGTTCACGTACCGGTATAATTTCCTTCTTATCCCTATTTTAAAACCAAATTCCAAATTTGTAAAGATTGGGACAAGTTTCTACCTTTTTAATGTTTTTAATTTAAACTTTGTGCCCAGTTATTGTTTTCATAATTTTTTTTTTCCTTTTTCATTTACCATGTTTACTATTTATACAATTTGATTTGTAACTTTTGAATTATTTTTGTTTATGTGGATTTGATGTATTGAATCCAGCCTATGGTTGCAATAAAAGAATTATATTATTATTATTATTATTAGAGTAAAAGTAAACACACACGTTGGCCTGTGTGACCGAAGATTGAGTTTGTGCGGAATAGAAGATTGCGAGGGAGGCATGAGACAAAAGGATAGCACAATAGCATCGCACCAATATAAAACGATTTCTAAATTTGCACAAACTCAAACTTCAAAACAAGTATGATTTCAAAACGAAGATCTAGGATTTCTAAAACAATGGTCTAGAATTAGGCCGGAAATTTATTGAAATTAGGTATACAATAATATTAGAAATAGTAGTGACAGGACTATATTTTTGTCAGCGGCCCCTTGCATATTTTGGTAACCATTGGATACCGAGTGTTATTAATAATTTAGTAGCCATGATTGGCCTAGATTTTTCAGATGTAAAGGATAATGGCATCGTTCTTTCCTGACTGAATCATGGTCTTAATTCCTCATCGGCTTTTTAGTTGCAGTTGTCATTTTGAATGTTATGGAATTGACTCGTAAATTTGGTTCAAATGTAATCATTATTAACCCTAAAATGGCCGGGTCATTTTTTGCCATATCAGCCGGGGAAGGAGGCTGATTAGACACCGCCCCCCCCCTTAGATCTCAGTCGCCGATTGCGCGAGCGACACGAGAATTTGCACAATAGTAGTTAGCGATGTAATTTACAAGACTTTATAGTTATTTAATTATGCTAATCTATGAATTAAATCATACTTTAGCTCTAAATCATTATAATAAGGCTCCTATAATACTAATTTTTGGTGTAAATATGTAAGATTTCTAACGATTGTACGTGAAAAAATTCCGGTATCTAATTCAATTTCTTTTGTATTTTATTGTTTTGGGAATTTCCTATGTATTTCTTTGTTTTTTACTTTAATGACTTTTGTATTTCATTGTATTTATGTTTGGTATACTTTGGTCGTTGATTATCTCTAAATATATCAGCAATATGAACTAAAATAATGGTCAATAACCATATTTTAAATACTTAGAATGTGATTTTAGCATGAAAAACCATTTTCCATATGTTTTTTTACACAAGTACAGAAAATCCCCGGTGTTTGATCCTGCGCTGCGTTACATAATGTTGCGCAACTTAAGAACAGTAAGCTCATTATTTTTTTTCAAAATAGTTTTAAAAGTTGCGTAAGATGTTAGAGAAAAAGTCATAAATGCGCGAAGAACGATTTTTGTTTTCAGCGACATGACCGCACGAAATGTCGAGGGGGGGGGGGGGGGGTGGTTAGGCCCCGGCCATTTTAGGGTTAAATGTGTAATTATGCACCTCAATTTTAGCAAAATTTGGATAACCATTAGCTTCAAGATAACGAGAAGAGATTCAGAATAGCTACCTATGATATTAAACTCGCAAAGCAATTTCTAATTCTAAACTATCCATACCCAAAGTTTAGGATTCTTTACAAATTGCCGTTTAAACCCATTCTGCAGTTCTGAATTCAACTGCAATCGCAGAATGCAATTTGAATAATGCATGCATCCATGAACTAATTATTAATTGACATCGCGTTTTACATAATAATAATATTAAGATCACGGTTCTGAATAGCATTTATTTTAGATTAATAGAATGTTGTGAAAGTCACGTTCTCTCTTCCCGACATTCATGAACGCGATGATAGATGAAACAGGTCTTTGATTTCAGAAGTTAGAAAAAAAAGGTCGGGCTAGGATCTTTTAAGGTCATAATCTGTAATACTTCTAATAAAAGCGCTTAGAGACGTAGTCTAACTATGAATTATGCGTTATATAAATCAAGATTATTAGTATTATCATCATCATCATCATCATCATTCATCATTATCATCATCATCATCCTCATCATCTTCATTATCATTATTATAACGTCCTTGCCAGTTCTTTTAAAATGTATAATGGGCTTTGGTCGGGTTGGGAATCATATGTTTTTCCAAATCATATCTTTTAAGATGATAAAAATCACATCTTATAAATATCTTAAATATTTTAAATATTTAAATATTTAGATATTTAAAATATATTTCAAATATTTTAAATATCTCATAAGATATTTAAAAATACGATGCTAGTCCGTTCATAAACCGTCTTCGTTACGTTCATCTCGTCTTAATCTCGTCCGCTATCCGTTGTTATCCAGTTCAGACCGAGTGAACTGCCCTTTCACTTTATAACGTTCGTAGCAAGTCCAAACCGTCGCACATAGTGTCTATGTGCAGCATGATAAAAGTGTGGCACCACGTTCGTAGTACGTGATCCTTCTCGTTTATAAAAAGTCATCGTTTAACGTGGTCACTGCGTTTAATGTTGATAACGGGAAGACAGCCCACTTTCACAAAAAATTGGACTGTCTTTCCTTTCTTGCCGCCCGGGTCCGTCCTTCAGGTTCGTAAAAAGATCATAACAAGTCTCCACTACGTCCACTTCGTGTGTACACACTTTGAGCCCGTTCGCAACATTTTCAAGAACGTGGTAAAAACTGGTTCAGTGTGATTGGGGATTACACGTTCTAAATTCTGGAGCGGCTTGCCGTCTATTGAGTTCGTAAACAGATCGTAATTACGTCTTTACGACGTCAACTCCGTGTGTACAGAGATCGAGGACGTTCTGCCATAATTTTATCAAGATAGTAATACTTTCCCTAGCCCGAACGCCAGAACATGCCAGAAGCTGTCCAGGGTGGGACAGGTTGTTTTGCTGTGGTCCAGAAAATTGTAGCCGTAAGCCAGGCATTTCCAATGCTTTTCACAAGTATGGGGTTAGCAAATTATGATCTACTCCCCATGAAACGTGGAGCCACTATGTTTTCAATATATAAAAAAAATAAATAACGAATAGCTGATAAAATCATCTAAACCGACATGTAGCATGTATAGATTTTGTGAAATATACCTCATTAAAAAAAAAATTGATATCTGAAAATAGGGAGAACTTACTTTTTGGTGCCGTGTTTTTATGTATACTTTAGAAGGAGGTATGTGAACTTTTATTTCTGTTTATTTAGTTGTATGTTACTCTTGTCAGAACTTAAGCTACAACTTAATTTTCAAAACAATAGAAGAACAATGAAGACGTACCATTTTAGTGTAAAAAGATGTGACTGTAGACACAAACTGTTGAAAATCACCACGACCACTTTTTCTATTTGGGCACTGTTTCCTCGACTACATACAAAGTGTTTTCTCTGGTGTCAATTAAAATCATGTTTATCCCCTTTTCATACGAACATAAATATTGGTTGTTGGTTGGTTGTTCGGTTCTTCATAGATGGCGCTTGTCATGCTCTATTTGCGCCAGGTTCGTATTTCGTGGCGACTTCAGAAGTTAAACCACGGAGCGACTTTTTAAAAACTAAATGTTATAAGATATGGTTTAGTTTGAAAGAAGAAGAAAAAAACAAAACAAAAACAAAAACAAAAACAAACTCACTTTGGGGTTGTATTGTGGTGCCCCAACAGATGGCGCTACACAACATAGTCAATCAGACCCATCAATAAAACGTTTATTGTTTGCTCTGTACTGAACTCAATCAGAGCCGTATAGATAAATTAATCAGTGAGTTATGATCATCTTTGCTGTATCAACATAATTATCAAGGCTCGATCATTTCTCTTTTTCTTCATCCCCGTTTGATCATTAACAGAACTTGAACAAAAATACTAAAGTCTTTTAAAAATATCACTATAAAAAAATAGAAATATCAAAATCTCATAATAAAATTAGGGTAGGTTTTCCCGGTCAAACTACCTTTCGATCAAGTTGACATTCACATTTTGGGCCAGATAATTATTAGGAAAGAACTCATGCACTCCATCTTGGGTCTGTAGTTAGCCTATTATGTTTGCTAAAACCTAAGGCATATAAAACTTGAAAACATATAAGCACTAATTAACTACAGCTTAATTAGTGAAGACATTTTTTTTGTATACGGGTAGGTTGTTACATCATACGGGTCAAATTGTTACAATAGGTAAACATACGGGGTAAGTTGACAATGTGTAAATCTCTTATACCATACCTTTGTTTTAACTTTCCAGTTTCTTGGCATCGTTAACAGTAGATCAAGTAGAACTATACAGAGTGAGTCAATAAAAATGTCCAATCATTTTAAAGCTGTTTTTTTTTAAAGTATGAATATCTAATCATGGGTTTTTATGATATTCATTCTAGCATATGTCGGTACAATTTTTATTTGGATCTTTGCACGCATGACAGAATAACAGACAGTCTTCAGAAGACTTTAAGATCTCAGTTGCGCCACGTGGCTGGGTTAGGAATAAACAAATTGAGAATTTATTGCTTATGTGCACGCATAAAGACACACACCCACACGTACCTTTATTTACACATACACACCCACACGCTCACCACACACCCGCATACACCTTCCACACACACATACACATGCACGTACCTATCTCATTCATACCAGCACACACACACATACACACCCAAACACTCGACAAACACACCCACACACATTCACACACACACCCTCACTCACACCCACAAACAGTTGTTGGGAAATTGCTACGTCCCAAATATTCAGTGATGGTCTTGGTAAACAGAACGTCAAATAGGACATTTAATTCTGAATTGTTTAATGTGTGTGTGGGTATGTGTGGTGATATGCGTGAATGTGAGGAAGGATGGGTGTGTGTGGGTGTGTAAGTGTGGTGAGAGGGTGTGTGTGTAAGTTTTTACACATATTCTTTCAACACTTGCTTTTAATCTTCAACCAGCAAATTGGTGCAAGTGAGATCTTACCGTCTTCTGAAGATTGTGTGTTATTCAGTCATGCATGCAAGGATTCAAATAAAAATGGTTCCAACATATGCTAGGAGGATGACTTTACCAAGACATATCATGAAACCCAAGATTGAAAGTTCATACCTTTCACAAGACACCTTCAAAATGATGGGACATTTTTATTGACTCACTCTGTAGAATAGACAAAAGTAATAATAGAAACATAAAAATATTAGAACCTGAAAATTGAGAAAAATGTAATTTTACATATGTAATGTAATTGGGGTAAGTTGTTACATCGACATGGGGTAGGTTGTTGTAACAACCTACCCCATGGGTGATTTTACACACAAAAGCCAACTGTAGCACAGCCATTAGGCAGAATTACAGGGAATGGCTAGGGGGTACATTAGTGACATACATGTACTATATTTACTATACCAGACTATCATCATGTGCATTCAGTTGTAAGAGCTATTACAAATTTCAATTTTTGTCAAAAATTTACTTTGAACTGTAAACAATGGTTTTTGTTGAATAAAGCAACGGAGAAACCTCACGACCGACAGTTCATCACAGCTATGTGTAGGCTGTATATAGATGCCAGTTAGCACATCCTCTCTTGTTCCAGCTAAGCACACTGAGAACTGTAACAACTGACCCGTGTAAATTTCATCCCCGGTCTCCCCTACATAAATAGCCAATTTATTAAGTATTACAAATCATGTCTATGAATCGTGTTATTACGTTTATACCAAGTAACTATAATAACTAATTCATGTAAGTGCTTTAATATTCAAAACATGACACCATTCTGTATTCTTTCGGAATCTTTGCCATCAACTCTCCTCATCTCCCAGTCAACAACATGAACAGTTCCCGCCCAAAGTTATCGATAATATTCTTATTGCATGGAGGTCACTAATAATGTACGTGGATATTATCGCAGGCATTTTTACAATCGGAGAGGGCATCCCAGGGGGGGGGGGTCCTTTAAATATCACACATAAACTTATTAAAATCTTCGTGGCTATAACGAGTTGACGGTACCGAAATCACATAGGGCCTAGTCCTAATGTGCCCTTCCCAATCACCTTATGTGCCCTGCAACAAAAAAGATAATATGATAGATCTTACGATCGATATCAATCGTAAGTCTATGGTTATAAAGAGCTACAATCAATTGTAAGATTGATCGTATCTCTTTTATGTTACGGGCTACTGGTCTTGATTTTTTTTTTTATTTGATTTTATTTTATTTCTGCGTTCAAATAATACAATATAAATACATATCTGTATAAACATCAATAATACATAGAATATGGATAAGCAGAGTAAATTGTAAAATCAATGCATAAAATATAACAAAAGTGATAATTTCATTACAAAGAGTGATAATAAATAGAACGCAGGAGACCGCCATCATGAGCGGTAAGGCTTGAAATGGATGGCGGCCTCGTAAAAAGAAATTCCGTGATCTCATAATACTAAACCAGTGGGTGCAGTGCAAGTGCAAGTGCGAATGCAGTAGACAGCAGTATAATGATTTACCATGAGTATATGTTAAAACTATATATGAGTATCAGATGAATAAGATTCTATGAAACTTCTTTTCAGTGTCGCTTTAGGGAATGAATAGATGAACAGGATTTGATATTGTCAGGAAAAATATTCCATGTATCTGACCGTGGTGTCGAATTGATTTATGGGTAATTAGCAATTTGGGGTTTGTAAGATGGAAATTTCCAGATATGCGAGTCGGATAAGAATGGACAGAGCTATTGAATGTAAACATGTTATCAAAAATGGTGGAAGTTGCCTATTGATGTATTTAATTGTAGCTACCTGGACTGTATTCAAATCGAAGATTTTTAGAGTTTTTAATTTATAAATAGGGGATCGGTGTGAGCCAAGTAATGGGATCCTGTACAAATACGGATAGCTCTCTTCTGTAGTTTAAAGATAGAAGTTATTTTCGTAGAACCACAATTAGCCCAAACAGAGTTGCAATATGTAAAATAGGGGAGAATTAAGGTGTTAATATAAAAAAAACAAAGTTTGTAGGGAAAGAAAAATTTTAGCTTGGAAATAATCCCAATACTTCTGGAAATGTGCATTGTTACATGGTGGAGGTACTCATTCCAATTTAGACATTCATCAATAATTACTCCTAAAAATTTGGATTGAGTTTTCTGTTCTAATGGTGTATTGTCAATTTGTATACGAATCGGTGTATCCAGATTTTGAGGATGCTGTTTAAAGTACATAAAATGGGTTTTTTGGTATTGAGAGAAAGTTTATTGGCTTTAAACCAATTTGATACATTATTCATTCTTGATTTAAAATAGAAGTCAGTGATATGAGGTTTTATGGGAAAAGAATATATTTGTGTCGTCAGCAAATAAGACAAAAGAACAGAAGTGGGAAGAATTATTAATGTCATGACATAGAGAAGAAATAATAGTGGCCCTAAAATTGACCCCTGGGGGACGCCGCATTGTACTAAGAGAGTATCAGATACACAACCATTGAAGGAAACATATTGTTTGCGATTTTTTAAATAATCTTTAAACCATAAGAGAGGTACACCTCGAATCCCATAATGATTGAGTTTGGAAATTAAAATATCGTGATTCAGCGTATCAAAGGCTTTACCGAGATCACAAAAAATACCAATAACATGCTCTTTATTAGCAATGGCATTTGTAATTTTGTCGTATATTTGAATTAATGCTAATTCAGTGGAATAGTTTTTCTGAAGCCGAATTGGTTTGCATTTAGTATTTCATGTTTAATGACAAATTTGTAAAGTCTGATATAAACTATTTTTCGAGGATTTTAGATAAAGTTGGAATAAAGATATAGGACGATAATTGGTAATTTCATGAGGATTGTCTTTTTTAAAGATAGGATTGATTTCGCTAACTTGAATAAATCTGGGTAAACACCTTTTGATAAGGTTTTATTGAATATATAAGTCAAAGGATTAGCTAGTGATGGATTATTTCTTTTAAGACAGACATACGATTCGATCATGGCCAAAAGATTTTGAATTATTTAGAGAACGGGTAATATTTATAATTTCGGTCGGGTCTGTTGGATTCAAGAAAAGAGAATCTCGATTGCGTTCGGAAAGAAAGTCGGAAAAATGTGCGTTGGGATTATTAATTTTTTTGGCGAGTTCGGGTCCGATATTCGTAAAAACGAGTTAAAGTGTTGGCACAAATAGAAGTGTCGGGTATTTCAGTACCATTTAAAGTGAAGTTTTCAGTAGGTGGGGGATCCGTTCTTTTCCTATAACTTCTTTTGATAATTTTCCAAGTTGCAGTTATATTCGAATTGGTTTCCTTTATTTTACTGGCATAATGCATTTTACGGGATATTCGGATCAATTTAGTTAATTTATTTCGGTATGTTTTATATGTGTTTAAAGAAGTTTCGGTCGGGTTTCGTAAATGTAATTTAAAAAGGCGATTACGCGTCCGAATTGATTTTAAAAGACCTTTTGTTATCCAAGGATTCTTAGGTTTATTTCGTTGTTTTTCGCTCTCCAATAGGAATATTCTTTCATAATAGTGTTGTAACTTGGTATTAAAATAAATATATGCAGCATTGACATCTTCTTCATTATAAACGTCAGCCCATTCCTCTAAAAATAAATCTTGCTTCAATAATTCTATATTACGTTTAGATTCTTTGCGATATGAATTCTGATTAGAAATTTTGGGATACGATAATTTGAAGTCACAGATTGAGAATATAGGTAGATGATCGGAAACCTCAGAGCACAAAATCCCTCCGATGACTTTTTCGTTATGCACATTCGAGAAAAATATTGTCAATTAGAGTTGAAGAATGTGTATTAGTTTGGTGGGTTTGTTGATCATAGAAAGGAAGCCAATGAGTACATAAATTTCAAAAAGTTGGTTGAGTTTGTATTGTCAGATGGATGTAGGAAATTGATATTAAAATCACCAAGCACAAAAATATGTTTATTTTCATCAACATATTTTATGAAGATGTAAATCGAGTTCGTCGTAGAAAAGTTCAAAGTTAGAGTCGGGGGGTCTATAAACCAAGCCTATAATGACGTTCTTAGAATTAAGATTGTCAATTTCTATAAACAAAGTCTCTGCATTTAAAATTTAATATCAGAACGGATATTGTTATTTATATTTTGACCAATGTAAAATGCAACACCACCACCTCTTTTTCCCTTCCTATCCGCTCTAATAAATTTGTAATTTGGTAAATTAAACATATCTGGAGAATTTTCATGAAGCCATGTTTCGCTTATGCCGATGAGAGAAAAGGAGAAGTAATTTAAGGAGTCTAAGAGGTTATTAAAATACTCAAAATTTTTATTGATACTTCGTAAATTCGCATGTAGAAGCGATAAATTTAATGGATTGTCATGAAATGAGTTATTAAATTCTTGGGGTGTGTAGTATTTGCTTTCAGGTGGATTATCAAGAAAACTGTCGGGGTTAAAACGTGTGACTCCATCAGTCAGGAATTAAAAGTATTGAAACAAGAGATTAGGAGAGGGATCTGCTATGTCTACCGCAAATGTGCAAGTGGTGAGAGTGAGTTCGAAAGTGCATGGTTACTTGATTGTGTAGGTAGTGCGAATGTGCTTTCGATGCAAACTATAAAAGCAAATACAAGACCCATCCTGGTGTTGGGTGCAACCGAGCGGAGCCCGGCCATCAATAGCTTAAGTAATAAATGTGACATTTGAATTTAAATTCGTTCTAGTAGACGTCCCAAATAATTAAAATTAACTGAAAATAAGCGAATCATACAGCCAAGGAGAAAACAAATCCTCATATTTTAATAACATCACATTGTAGAGACGGAAGGATTCAGGAGTTAAGAAATTATTTGTTAATACCATTTTTTTTTTTTTTTTGTTTTTTGGCTGTAATATAAAATATATCATGTGTAACATAACAAAATGCCGCTGATAATTTATCACTATTCGATGTGTGAAAGTTTCTTGCATTCTATCTTTTATACTGTAAATGGCCTTCAAAGTATAAGCCTACCTCCGTGTTATCAGACCACCACCCAGTGTTCCCTTATTCTCAGTATAATAAAGCTAAGTACGTACAAGAACATAAATTAATGGCTTCCCATTAAATTCATGCACGTAACCGAACAATTTACATTAATTTACACTAACGGCATGTGACCCGCCCTTAAAACCATGTTAGCTTTTACATGTAATTGATTAAAGTCATGAAATGACAAAGCAATGGCATGGTGAATTAATGTGGGATAGATTAGAAATCGGAACGGCAAAGAAATTCTGTTTACTGTTGCCGAAAGTAATTATTATTACTCTGCCTTCATAAAGAGATAAGTGTTGGGGCACTGCGGTATTCATGTCATGTTCTGGTGAATTTTAGTGTTTTCGTCAGACTTAACACACGCTGGTGCAACTTAGCAAAACGCTCAGCTTATTGACCTAACTCGTGAATATAATAGAAATTGAGAGGATTTTGTCTCTGACTTTACGTCTATTACTTGTTTTCTTGTTTGTTTGTCTTTTTTATATATAATGTAGAAGATTAAGCTTAATATAATTTTGACCTTCAAACATTTTCGAAGATGACCTACAAAACCTTTGTAATTTTTGAGCCATAAAGTACTCCGTAGAACCAAAAACTTATAAACTGTAGACATTCATTTATTTATTCATCCGTATATTTATTTATTATTTATCTGACTGACCTCCTGAACAGTTTGCAATAACCTTGGAAATTAATTGATAGGATTGAGAAAAATTACTTCAGTGGCCTTTCATTATTTCTTTTGATGCCTTGATACAAGAAGCATGTAAACAAAATTATTCTTCTTGTCCTTACTCTATCTATTTTATTATTTATTAAATATTAAGTTAACCACTTTTTTGATGAATGAAAACAAATGAGCTTATGTGTTTTCACACAACCAGACTGGCATTCTCGACAGGAATGTGTTTATGCGTCAAGTGAAATGGCCAGCTAGTGTCCCAAGAGGTGCTTTGGAAGCGCCAGTGCACATGAATATTTATTACACTAATCATGTAATCCTATTAATATTGGAGAATCAAAGGGTAAGTCCAGGCGATTTCGATCTTGAAGAGGTATTGCTATGCATACCAACTCTCCTTTTGCCGATTTTTTTTTTATTGTATACCTACTGTGAGAGCCGAAGCCTCATCATGTTCATATAATTTCTTGAAATTTCAGTTCAACAGTAATTTTTGTGGGAAGAGCCGGATGACGTAGCAGATGCCATTTGGCTATACGGAGGTATACCTATAATATTTACTTGAAAGGAACAATAACCCGTACAGACTAGTTTTGTAGTGTGGTTGAATATTGATATTGAAATCGTACTTCATGCTAATACCTGCATATAATAAAAGAAATCGTCTGAAATCCCTATTAAAGGGATTGTTTAACTTCATTCGCGAACTTGAAACTAATCACTGTTCTAGCTAATGCTGCAACTTAGATTTTCGCTGGCCATCACAAAAGTGTAAAATTCCCTTTAGGGTTCACACGTTTCCTATGACGCCCGAGCTGGAACAAGTTAATGCATCTAAAGTAGATGTGAAGATAGCCATTGAAAGGATCCTTTCTTTTATCACATGCTTTTCAATCATTGGCGGTGATCCCGGTGAGATGGGGGGGGGGGGCGTGTCCCCCTCGATATTTTCTGGGGGGGACCCCTCGATTTTTAAAGCTTAACATATTTTTATGTAGTGATTAGCTTGTAAAGTTAATAAAGAGGTAAAACGTAGGGTAGATGTAGGGAATACCGGACAGTAGGGAATATCGGACGGTCACCACATGTCCAGCCCTAGCTGCCAACATAAGATCAACTGAGTTGAAATACCGGCATCTATTGGTCAGGTGGTCTGTCTGGGAAGGTTGAATGCTGTATTCGACAACAACAAGTGAGAAATCTCCGAGAAAACTACCACAATCTGTCAAGGTAGGAAAATTTGCTGCCTGAAAAATGGCCTGATGTAAAAATTGACATTTTAGAGAATGTGATGGTATAAAAATATAATTGGGGCATGACCTCTATTTCATGCATTATGGACATGTGTGGAGGGTGGGCCAAACGTGTATGGAGTGTTTGCACTGTACAAAGCCTGTGTATTGGGGTGGCAGTGTGTTGAAAAGTGCTAGTCAGTCATTTTTTTGTGTAGGGAATACCGGACACCACATGGACGGTTGTTTGTTTTACTTCCGGGTTGAGTTGCTAAGCATGTAGATCAAATAGTAAGTTGCATATATAATGCATTATATTTATTTATTAAATTGTTTGACAATTTTGAAATGTCTATTTCTCTTTATTATCATTTTGATATGTCATGATCTACATGAGATATAAAGTTATTCTGAGTGTTTTGAAATTTTGTAGTAAAATGCATATAATCTTCTAAAAATGAATAATGTTATAAAAAATCAATACAAACATGTTAAGTTGATGGTTTACATTCAAATCAGTGCTTCCAGACAGATCTTTATACAAAAAAAAGGGGTAAAAACATACTGTCCGGTATTTCCTACACTGTAGGGTATGCCGGACAATTTACGATGACGTCATTATTTGCATATAACTGCCTCAACAAATATTTGATTACCTCAATTTTTTTGGAAAATAAAGTTGAATGATGTAGCTAAGCAATGAGAATCTTTTTCTTTTGTTATTTTATTGTTTTCATGTGCTAATTAAGCAAATGATCTTAAGTGGCCGGTATTCCCTACATCTACCCTATGTCAAATACAATGTTAAATGTTAATATAAAGCGCTCGCAAACATTATCATTAGTTTCTGCATAATGTGCGAATTATGCGAATTTTGAGTGTATTGTTTTTCACTTTCGGGTGTTTCTGCCCCCCAGTCGTGACATGAAATCGCCGCGCTTGTTGCCAATTATTATCAGCTGCCAACTACTTTTCATTGGAATACATGACTTGAATAACTAAAGGGAAGACAGATAAAGAGATGGAGAAAGAGAAAGAGAGTGAGAGACAGAGACAGACAGACAGACAGACAGAGAGAGAGAGAGAGAGAGAAAGAAAGAGAGAGAGAACTGACTGGACCTGACTGGATATGATGACATTAGTCCATATGCGCAAACGTCTCGTAAAATATCGAACATTTATTACACCTCTTTGAAGAAATTTCTTTTAGCTGTTGTGAGCCTATATGATCGAGATGAAGTGAATCATTAACATATTTGTTATATGAAATATATTAATTTTTTAAAATAATCTATCTAAAAAACAAAACACAAAAGAAAACAAAAAAACAAAAACAAAACAAAACATTCAAAGTGACTGACACCAATTCAAGATTCGAGATGCCAAATCTGTTTAGGATGGCTTTCCCTTTAATGCCGCAGACGTTCAATGAATAGCAGAAGAATATACGTCAGTTTTTGCATGATCATAAAGCGCAAAATAAATCGATACCGGTAGCCTTCAAGACTTTGGAACATTGTAATTGACACTTGGTAGTATACGGCGATGTACTCGCGTTTCATGCAAGTTACATGTTGCAGTCGTTGCCAATTTTTGTAATTCCTAAATTGTAGGAAAGGTATTGTAAAACCTCCTATGTGTCGTACCCGCAACGTGCGTGTCTAAAAACAAATTTACATTCGACGTTGAATCTCTTTCAACGAAATTCGTCGTACAGAGTGCATAGAATATTGCACTTATATATATATAACCTTTGTTGTGACCGCTGCATGGCAGAACCTTTTTATAATTATATTACACAAGTTGTTAAAGTGCCATATGACCTATCGACTTGGCCTGATATTTCAGCTTGCCGAGTCGACCTAATATCAATTATATATAATGCCGACATATGCAGAAATTTAAGAAGTCATGTTGATGTTCATGTATTAAGTTGTATTAGGCAGCACAATGGATTCTCATTTCAAGTTGACATAACATGAAACAATTGTCTGTGAAAAATTATTTTTGTCACTTTTTGTGATTTGAGATTTATTTATTTCACCATATCTTACAAAACTTAACAGCACGACATGTCAACTTGATACGATAAAGTCGACTTGACAATATGAAATATATCGCCATGTCGACAAGTCACTTGACACTTTAACGCTTTTCACAACCATTCGCAACATCATAATGTATACGCCCTCCTTACAATGACACATCATTAGCTATGATAGCGTGGGCCTTGCTTATTAACGAGGAGCTCATAATTATGATGATCTTTGCAGCTGATACTCTATTCAATCTGAAAAAGAGCATAAGAATAGAGCATCATTAAGGCTGCAAACATAACAAATCAATAAACTCAAGACGAGCTGAGCCAGTGACATTTTAAATGGGTACCTTGACATTTTGTTCAATAATGATGTTATGTGTTATATAGCGTCTTTCTACTTAATAGGTAATTGATCAAAACGCAACCCATAGTATTACCCCTGTCACTGGTTTCAATACTACTCGCCAATTCACAAGCCCTCAACATTAAAGTATATCAAGCGCGTATCCAGGATTTGGCACCCCGGGGGGCCCGATATGATTTTGATTTTGGCGCCCCCAGTGGTGGATCCAGAAAGGTATACCCCATTTTTTCCCCCCGTTACATCGGGCAAGCCAAAATTTACACTCAAATTTTTTCACGTCACGCTGGCGGAGCGATAAGCCGGGGGGGGGGGGGGGGGGTGTGGGGTAGGCCTACCCGGAGGCCCGGACCCCGAAAGCCGCACGTATATGGTGTATTTTACAAAAGAGTGAGCCTGAGGTTTATAGCATAATTGTATAAAGGCCAGGGCTCATATTCATAAAACCTTACTAAAACTATTTGTCACCTAATTACATAGGGAACATGAGAACTATGCCTCTGAGAGTTTTATGAATATGGGCCCAGGGCTATAGAACGAGTATTTTTTAGATATAATTCTTTGGCCTAGAAAATTTAAACTTTGAACTTCTCGACATAATGTGATAACAGACCTTAAAATACACACAATCGTTGAAAGATTACCACCGCAACATTGGGCGTTGATCTTAGTAAAAAGATATTAATACATGTAGTATTAAAATGATTACAATAAAAATAAATGTTCTTCTCCTCGAGTCCTTTCCCTCATCGTTTTATTTGATTGTATTATCATAATATGTTTACATCTGACAAAAATCACATGTTTTACTATGTTCTATGTTCCGAAAAGGAATAATCTCTAACTGAATCTGAATAAGACTCTACACATTAGGTATTGGACGCAAGATTAGTAGGGCTTAGGCAGAAGTGGGCATTGTAAAAGGTGACTCATGGTCTCCTTCTCACCACATTCGCATACTGGACTTCCTCCATTGTTTCAGATGAAAATAAACAAAATTAATAAATAGAATGCTTAATCAGATGCATCACGAAATGTTTACTTTGTCGTGTGTTTGTTGAAGAGGAGGCGTGTGGTGGTGGTGCTGTGTTGCTATGACATGTGTGTTGTGTGTGTGTGTGTGTTGTGAGAGAGAGACGAGGATGAAGAGAGAGAGAGGAGAGGGGGGGGGGAGTTGTGTCTGTGAAGGAAAGTGAAATAGAGGGAAGAGCAAGAGATAGCTAGAAGTTGATGGACAAGATAAAGGTTGTTGGTATTAAAGAAGTCGGAATCTATAGGAAATGTTATTACCGACGTAGGTAGTTGTTACAGGCATATTATGTACACCGAAAGAGACTATGACAGACAAAAACATGTGTTAAAGATCCCGACCGGACTGAAAAATGAAATAGCGAAATTATACATCAAACAAAAGTTAAAAAGCTACACAATTTAACAATTCCAAATGTAAGTGTGTTCATTGACCACCTAGGAAGTGTATCCTTTCGAAACACACAAAATTCGGTGCTTCAAAAATAGCATTTTTCTTCTTCCAAATGGGCCTGAATTGCTGCATTGGTGAGTGACGTCAAAGGATGTCAGTCTGGCAGCCAGGCGTGATTATGTTTGCCCTTTTATTTTATAACAAGAGACCCTCTGCACACAGGTGGGTCTATTGTCATGGATTTTCTCTTATTCAAAGGGCATGCCCAGTCGTGCCTGGCTGCCGGACGGCTATTGCATTCCATCCACATCCTTTGACGTCACCTGCCTTCTCCTCAATATTAGAGCTATTTTTAAGTATTTGGGAGGGGCGACCAGGTTTGAGGTTCGATCATCTTTATATGAATAATGATATCAACATGAAGTTTTATTTTTATGTATTTATATTCTATGCCTATACTGAGCTTTCCATCGATGCAAGGTTGTATTTACTCTTTTCAGGATCTTTAACGCTTACACAACAAAGCAACCTCTACTATCATTGCCAATTGCCACCCAAACAAGGTGTTTTTTCTTAACTACCTTTGAATGGGAAAACTCAGAATGAAATTGGCATTCAATCGCACCGTCTATACCTGTAAAAACGTTAATTCACTGCCTTTCCGCATAACCCGATAACCACGCGTGCGACCTCACTCTCCTTTCCTCTCTCTTCCTCTTCCACTACAGATCATAGCACTCGTTTATTCACACTCGATGACGCCTTTATCTGTTCCTCTCATCAGCCCTCTCCAATGCTTTTAAACCATCACATGTATAATTACGGGCACTCTGTAATAGAACAAGATAGCAATTAGTCGCTTGTTTTGTGTTTGATAACTGGGATGTGGATCATGAAGGCAAACCATGTGCCTCAAACACCGACTGTGGAGCACAACCATCGTGCTGTATAAGCCTTAAGATTGCAAAGAATACAGGGGAAAGGTAAGTACATTTTTTCCCCCATAATTTCTGTTTTCTTGGAGAAAGTATATTTGCTCACACCATACCATCTCTCGAATTATTGTATATTTGTTTAACACCCTCTTTTCAAAAACATTTCATCTGTTAAGAGACTTGAGAACACGCGCAACCTAATTTACATGATCTTTAATTTAGATAGAATAATATTTAGTTTTCTAATTCTAATTTTGTTGTAGTTCTCTTTAAAATGTATATCCCTTTCTGTTTATTCTTTCATCGGCGATATTAATGCATACCGTTTTGTTTGTAATTTCAGAAGAAGAAAAGCAATTAACGTTGTTAATGAATTAAGAACTACAGGTAGGCCTATATTAAACTGATTTCGATTTATCTGATTAAAGTGACGAATTCAAAGTGTTGAGTTTGTACGATTCCGTCATTAGAACGTTGCTAAAATGTCACTTCGCCTGAGTGGGAACATGGAGTATTGTATACTCTGTATACTTACTACGTCAAATGATTTCTAAGGGTATATTTCCAGGGGAAAAACGTTCGATTCGATTTACGCCTAGGTTATTATGTATGCATTGTACCATATGATGATGTTGAAACAGATAGTGACCATGCAATAGACCTTTAATAATTAGTAGTGTTTGAGAAAACTAATGGTGCTCTAGTTGTTATCCCAAACCATACTCGAAATAAAGTTAAATTAAATATTTTTCTAGTTTTTATAGTAATGTTGGGTTGCCTAATATAAACTCAAACACTTATTTAAAACTTGATTTCAGACTTATTGGTCGACATATTTGTTCGTCTTAAACTAAAAATATCTAACATAATTATAATGATATCAATAATTACAATGATTATAATAATAATAATAATAATGATAACAATATATACATACTTTAATAATGTATACATACATGTAGATACATCAAATACCCACTTTAGGCCTAATGGCGTAAATATTCAAATTATGAATGGCAGCGCCGTGAAAATTAAAAACAACACTGTCAGACTCTGTTACTTATGCTACTCTCTCTTTCTCATTGTATTAAATATATGTGTATCAGTGTGTGTGTGTGTGTGTGTGTGTGTGTGTGTGTTTGTGTGTGTTTGTGTGTGTGTGTGTGTGTGTGTGTGGGTGTGTTTGTGTATGTAGAGGATGGATTCTGGTTTGATGCCAGACTTTATTTCGAATTTCCTATTGTATAAATAAATATATATATATATATATATATATAACATATACCTTGAATTGTCTAAGAAATAAAATTGATAGAAATATTCTTATTATGTAAATATTTTTTATTATTTTTGATTGATGGGTGATGAGATGAGATATTCGCCTACAATGTACATGAATGATTTATATTGTGTAGATTAAATGTATCACATAACAATATGAAACTATGATAGACACGCATTAAATGTTATGATACGTGTGCAGAGATGCTTTCATCCTTCTCATGGTTATCATGTTTCACATCCCTTTGTGCTTACCTAAAACATGTTACATTTAAATCAGAATTTCTGGTTGTGTCGCTTTACCGAACCATGTCACATTACTTCTCTGTGATACCTATTATACTTCGTTGTACTGAAGTCCAACATGTTTTTGTTTAGATACAATTTATCCATATTACATTGGCTTCTTTATGCATCCTTGCCACGCGCAAACGCAATTTTAATCCGCTTGGCCGCGTGAATAAAAAAAAGAAAATAGAATGGCCTCCTCAAAAGGGTTACGAATAAACCCCTCTACATGGACGAGTTGCCGTGGAAACTAAAGGGTAAATTTGTTAAAGTCAAAGAGAGAGCGTGAAGACGGATTCGCTATGTTGTCCATGCAGTTCAACTAACTATATACAGGGTGAACAAATAAACTAAATAGACACAATTATTACTGTGCCTACACACCGGAGCAATAATTGCCAGCAAATTATCTGCTTGCATAGGTACATAATAGTAATATGTACATAATTCCAGGATAATGACAACAGTAAATTAGATAACATCGCTGATAGAAACTCAACAAAAAGGGACTATTTTTTTTAATAGTTATTTATAAACAGGAAATAATACATATGGTCCTTGATTTTAAAGTACATGCACCACAAACACACTTTTAATTGAGTTACGAGTCCAATGATCTATACATGATAGAAACACTTTCACTAAAACAATATCTATCAAAACACATTGTTTTTTGTTGTTGTTGTTTTTTTGTTGTTGTTTTGTTTTGTTTTGTTTTGTTTGTTTGCTTGTTTGTTTGTTTGTTGTTTTTGTTTGTTTGTTTGTTTGGTTTTTTTTTTTTTTTTTTTTTTTTTTTTTGGGGGGGGGGTTAAGTGATATCTGATTTAAGGTACATTTGGGTAAATATTAATACCATCAATGATTATGAATGCTTGCGCCGTAAATAACAACAATATCATCAGCCAAACTATATCAAGATGACACAACTAAAAAAAGGTAGATATTGTCACTTAGTCTAAACCCACTTTGACAAAATTAACGCTCGTTTGGTTTCATCCCACATGGTCCGATTCCATTACGTCACAACAACAACGAGGTCATCTATTATCTTTTGGTATAATTGCCACTACGCCTATTTGCCAGTTTGTGTAATTCCCATTTTGTCTAATGTCAATTTCATATAATCTCACCGCAGTTAAATTACTTGTAAGAAACTGGTAATAAACCAAATATTCCTTTAGACCGGAAATGAAAATAGACAATTTAATTGATAGACAAATTGGCAATTAAACCAACTTTTCATTTGAATAAGTGAGAATTCGACCAAGCTATACACCATTTGGAATTTAGACCTAATTTATAGTCTAGCCCATGCGGTGTTGGACCAACAGATAAGTGGACCAACTGCTGTTAGATCAAGTGGATATAAACCATGGAAAATGATACATCATTAATTTTGTGAAATCAAAAAAAAAAAAAATTTCAGAATAAAAGTTGAGAATGCCTATTCGTCATGATTGTTTTTGTTTTCTTTTAATAACATGTAAACAGTGTCCATTATATTGTATTTTACCTTTGGTTTTTATTTTGATGAAGAATAAGAATCAGATGTTAGATTTCCGATTCAGGGTAATTTGAACTTCTTGAAACAGGTGTAAATATATAGAAGAAAAAAAAACCTCTCTACATGCAGAAAATCGATGACTGTCCCTCACATTGACACATCAACAAAGATAAAATATCTTTTCAAGTATGCGCTTTCCGTTGGCACTCCCCAACCGCGGCTTCTGAAAAGATGATATATTTTTGTTGGTCCTGTTGTCCCTTTGTCGGCTGCGAAATCGACAATTTGATAAACGCGAGGGAAAGCAAGGGAGTGAATGTGTGTATGCTTGTGAAAGGTCAGAATCACTGTTGTTTGTTACATGTACATGCTTTATAATACTCAGCGATAACACCATGTTAACTTTATTATCATGGTTCATTCTTTTTTATGGACACTGCCGCCCACTGGTGTAGCTACCAGGGCGATGGCACATCCCCTGAAGTGAAGCATTTACATGTATATACATTGACAATCATGTAATACTACCACTAAACTACGACACTTCCACTTTCGGCAAGCATGTATGTGAAAAAGAAATTTTATATCCAATGACGAGGTTCACATCTACTTTAGATACATGACCGTATTGCAACCTAGTGCCCTGTAACACAAAGACTTTCGATTGATACAAAGATACGATTGATTTTTTTTCTCGGTAGCCTGATCATGGTCCATGATCAGGCTACCGAGAAAGAAAATCAATCAGGGTGGTCCAAAGATGATGATCTTAATCCTAACCCTAGCCTTAACGATAATCTTAATCACATCCTTATTATAATCCATGACTGTACCTGCGTTCCAAATGCAGCTACCGAGAAAAAAAAAATCAATCGTATCTTTTTATCAATCGTAAGTCTTTGTGTTACAGGGCACATGCTACATAGGAAACGAGTGAACATCAATTCTAATATTGATAGGACACCAGTGCCTTGGAACATAAAAGATGCAATCAATCTTACGATTGATCCCACCCCCATCCCACTCAGCCGGTCAACTATACACGTATGCTCGTTCGTGATTTCTCAGGGAAAAGGGTATATTTCAGGGGTTCAGTTCGGGGAATAAATCCCGAAAAATCATTGAAATGGGAGTTATTTTTTAACATTTTTTTCCAGAACTAGTTTTAATTAGGGGTAGATTTTAAATCTTTCTAACACAATGCTGAAATGCTTAAATGTGTCCAAAACCTGTGATAGAGGGGTAATTCTCCTCTCTTTCGCTCCAAAAGCCTGTAATGTGGCTTCCGTTCGCTTTATGTTAGAGGGCACAGGATTGGTGTAATAAATATTCATTTGTTCTGGCACTTCCAAAGCACCTCTTGGGACACGAGCAGGCCATTTCGCCTGACGCATAAACACATTCCTGTCAAGAATCCGTATTTGAATCAAAATACAATATACTCATTTGTTCTCATTCATCAAAATGTACAGTATGCATTCCAAAACTCGCAAAACAGTGGTCGATTGGAGACATGAGAAATATAATATGATTCTTACTGTATAAATATATCAAAATAAGCGCAATGCAATGGAACACAACATGTGTAAGGCATTGAAGTTAACGTGTCTCCCTCCTAACCAATTATCTCGATTAATGCGAGATGTTCAGATGGGCAGTGTATTAGTTTTATGTAAGTTTCCATTTATTACTATACTTCAGACTATGCCTCATCAATATTCATGATTTATAGCTAGTTATGATAAGGGTTAGGGTTTCCATCAAAATTGAATTTAGCCCCTTAGGCAATCAAAAAAAAAAAAAAAGAAGGAAAAAAAAATATATATATGAATAAATAAATAATAATTATACAAAAAATAATGTAAAATGGTAACGAAATAAAACAGGGTGACTTTATACTAAAACCCGGCCCTCCCCCGTACTTTACGTCAATGCTTTTCTTTCCGTTACTACGCATTTGGAACAAAAACAATTCATAAAACTAAAATCAGACACACTGTAGCTATTTTGTGTATTATTTCCTATTTCTTCATTGTGGAAAAATATGGAAAGTGACAACAAGCGTACACATATGAATATTCATGCCCAACGTCTAGGGAAATCTCGGGATTGCTTTTCTCTATCAAAAAAGATCTCATCAGATTGAAGGATTAAAGGAAACGTCCCAATGTGCGGGGATTGTCAAAGGGTGTTTGCGTACGGGGTGTGTGTGTACATATATATATATATGTGTGTGTGTGTGTGTTTGTGTGCAATGTGGGTAAATGTGCATAAAATGTATTAGCTGTGAGAATGTGAGAGAGGATTATGTGCGTTTGTGTGATGTGAGTTCGATTGTGCGTGTATGTGTTATTGACAGAGAGAAGGTCTGTGGGTAAATGTGGTGTGCGTGTGGATGTATCTGTGTTACGGTTTAGGTGTGTATGTCACGTGTGCCATGTGTGCGTGTTGGGAGGAGGGTGGCGGTATCAACAAAATTCAGATGACAAGATAAATACAATATTCCAACATATTTAAATATCAAAATTAAAAAAGCACACAAATCACGTGAATTATGCTTGAAATTAGATCAATGCTATGATATAACAAAATTTAGATGACAAGATAAATACAATATTCCAACATATTCAAATATCAAAATTAAACAGCCCACGAGTCACGTGAATTATGCTTGAAATTAGATCAATGCTATGATATAACAAAATTTAGATGACAAGATAAATACAATATTCCAACATATTCAAATATCAAAATTAAAACAGCCCACAAGTCACGTGAATTATGCTTGAAATTAGATCAATGCCGTGATACACACGACTCGTGATCTGTCTTCGACCGATATTATCATCATCAATATGATAACGCTCTCACGTATTCTGAAATGTGACAAAGCAGATATATACCATTATTACTCCCCTTTATTTGAAAGAATGGGGAGCAACGTGGAACGTGATTCACCTATCTTGGTCTTGTTTTATGTGTGTTATAAAAAAAAATATATTTTCATTAGACTATTTGACATTCTCTTCATCGGGAAAATCGTACGCTTAAATAGACCATGTGATTCCCCATGCGCACACATTTTACAAAAAGATGACTTATAGATAATGATATTATTGATAGGAAAGTTTTCCCAAACGATTTCTTGCAACATGCACTGAGAAGATGGGTCGCAAAATTCAACGGTGCACATTTGCACTTTGAAAGATTCTCATATAGCATGACGTTTTAAAAGGGCGAAGTCGAAATTTTGTCTGAATCTGCATGATGGTATGATTACTCATTAGTAGATACAAAATTATTTACCACATTCAGTGGCACGACTGTCCGACTTTTGATCTTAAATAACAAACATTTTGCACGCGTTGTTTTTCTTTTCGAATCCAAAATCGGTCAGTCGTGCGACCAAAAGTCGTATATTGGCTGACGGTGGCTGGACACACAATAGTAATACAAGTAATTCGCTTATTTCACATTGAGCGCAATATAAATCCAAATATTTTTTTCTTCTAATTTTACTACAGATCCATTCAACTTGTCAATATTTGTGTAAGCCCTATAGCTTCGGAAGTATCCCTTGTTGGATCACAAGTGGGTGTGTGGTGTTGTTGGACAGCAATCCATTCCAGGATAAATCTCATCAAATGCCCAATCTAATCCAGATGGAGATCTACCTCGTGATCGCGTCGATCTCCGCGGCTCTAACCCTAGGCATCGTTCTCACTGTCTTAGTATGTGTCTGCTACATTCAAACCCCTCACAAGGCGCGGAAGAAGGGGGAGAGTGATAGTGACTTAGAGGCGTCACCGGCATCGTTCATTCCTGAGCCACCCGATTCTGGTGATGAATACACTCCTGGGATCAAGCGGCAATCATTTAGACGTTTTGAGTACTCATTGGACGGGTAGGTAATACCATTACAGTGGCGGATTCAGTATTTGAAAATAGGGGGGGGGTGCAGCCAGCAAATTTGAAAAATAGGGGGAGGGGCAAAGTCGATTATTTTGTTTTATAACAGTCATAGGCTGATTAGGGAAAAAAAATTGGGGAACGCATGTCTATCGCTCGTCCGCCTGGATCCATGAGTGAATTGCCACATGTTACCCCCCCCCCCCAACACAGAATAATACTAAGGCTTTTCAGGGTTTGATTCCCGGACAAGCCCCCAATACAAGTATGAGAGTTTTCCTTTCTTTATACCCCTCTGCACACCGTTCTAACTTTCACATCGCATTCTAAAACCAGCAAAGTAGTCATCATAGCATTCAAGTTACGATGAAGGCACAATGGTTGCCATATTAGATCCCATTAAAAAAATATTTCAAAGTCGCACATACATATTCGTAACATTCATTTTCATATAAGCCAATGTAAAGAAAATTTTCATATTTTCCCCTTCATTTCTCATATTTCTAATCAGTGTCTCCCTCTGATCCTGTCATATGGAGTGTGAATTATATCTTTCAATGACATAAATTAAGCTCAGAAAGGGCTAACAGGCAATTTGAAAGATAAGAGGGGAACAGTTTGTGTAAAAAACGAATGCAGAGTTGTCCACAAATTTAGAAATTTTAAAGCAATTTTGCCAATTTAAGGATCCCATAGAAGTGCAATGAAAATTTTCATAACTTTTTATTTTATAACCGATTTTGTGTGAAACTTAAAAAAAATAAAAATAAATAAAAATAATAATAAAATGAATTACTCTTTTTCATAAAATCTCCTTTGGTTAGATTCCCCTTAACTTTAAACAGTTTGACTATGAGTAATATTACATATTTCTTAGAATTTTCATGTATTAGCTGCAAGACTCATTTTTGTAAACTTAATTTTTTGTAATAAATTCTTATAAAATGATTTGCTCCCACGCTAATGTGATATTTTCCAAATTCCATTTATTTTATTTAAGATTTGTCTCGCAATTCCTCTTTGAAGAAAAAGATACCTTTGCACTTAACGTTCTCGCTTTTATTTGTAAAATCTGCCTCCCACATTACAGATAGAAATTAATTTTTGGTTTCTCGCTTTACTTGTTGTCCTTTGGTATATTTCGAACTTAAATAGATTCAATCACGTTGTAACTATTGCAAGAGTCTATCAAATTATAAAATAGATTAACGTAGTAAAGCCACAATACGGAGATTCAGAGGGATAAAGAAGTGCTTTATGTAAAAAAAAAAAATGATAATAATAATAATAAATAATTATAATATTAAAAAATAAAGGAAGAAAGGGGAAAGTATTATGATTTTCTTACTATATGTTTAATTCTTCACAAGAGCCTTATCATTTCAAATGATATTAATGACTTATTCAAAGTCAGCACATTATAATATCCTCGATGCAATGGAAAAATATTTACTCTGATTTTGCCTTACGAAGTTACGAAGATGAAGATTGATTCGGCGCCTTTTGGTACTACATTCTTTATATTTGAACCCGAAGCAAATCTAGTGTTCATACACTGGAAGAAGCAAAAATAAACATCTCATTAAAGCAGATTACTAGTTCCGTTCAGGGACTTGAAATAAATTGTCTTATTTGTATTATATTTATGTTACATAGATCGGAATCCACGACCTCTTCTTCAACACCCCCGCTATCTCTATACCCAGCAAGCTTCACTATTCCTCGAGGTAGGTACTTGTACTTTAATCAAATAAATAGGCCTACAATCAAGGGCAACAATCAGCTTTCTCAGTGGAGCCAGAGATGCAATTATCCTCCACGTTGCCATGGTGATGAAATAAATGACCGTATAGAGCGGATTCCTATTATGTCAATGTGAGAACTGCAATCGCGTGAACTAGCTCACGTTTACAGGCTGCATAAGAACGTGATACCAGGGAGGACGTTTTCCTGGTGGCAAACATAATTTAATTGTCATTCCATTGAAGATCATACATACGCCTTGTTTATTAGACAGAAGATATTAATATCAACCTATAAATCTATCCTCTATATATCCCATGGAGATAAGTTTCGATAACAATAACTAGTTGTTTTTGAAAAATATAAGCACCCTTATCCTGTCACCATAGTTACCGAGCTGACGGCTTTGAAACATTCATTAGTGTGATAATGATCACGAAAATAGAAAATCTGTAGTTTTGGCGTAGCGATAGCACGTGCGCATGTAAACAAGGTATATTGCCCCGTACCGACCTGTACTAGTATCCAAGAAATTGATATTAAAAAAAAGAAGAATTTTACCGGATGCCTCCCAATGAAAACCACGAACATACACACACTCACACACACACAAATCATTACATTAACCATAATAAAAAAAAGAAAAAAAAGAACTCCGGTCAGTTTTTATAGTAAAGCTTGTGGTAATTATGGATATGAACTGGACAAGCGTCGCTGTACAATTATGATTATCGATATGAATTATTATAATGGCCTGGGGCCATATTTATGAAAAGCTCATAAGCTATCATTTTTAAAAACTTCCTACACAGGAAGTAAGGAACAGTCTCAGAACTTCCTTCAGTAACTACATGTGATAAATTGAATCTCCGTTTTTCATACGTACTTTCCTGATTGAATAATGAGAGTTTGTGGAGCAACATTTCAGATGTTCCTTTCCCCAGTAATCACCCATTCTGCAGTGATGAAAAACCTTAATTGTCATTATGCATAAATATACTAGTAAGATGTTATTCTCAAAAACTTAGTAAAAACCCAAGTTAATAGTTGATATCCAACATTGGTATTATGCATAACAATTGTCAGAATACAGTCAAAGAATGTAAATATACTAATTGAAGACAGACATCGAGAATCAGGACATACGTTTTTGGTCAACTGCATGTGCAGTTACGGAAGGCACTCAGCCCTTGGAAATAAAAAAAAAAACATTTTATTCTTTCTTCCATTGTCAACCCAATAAACCTTTCAAAATATTTTTGTCCTGCCAGTCTCATTTTGAAGTCTTCTTATCTTCTTCTTTATCTTGCTATTTTTGCTTGTTTATTTCAGCGCCATCAAGCACTATTAGTGATTTATCAATTGAGAAGGCACAACCACCGATAAGCCCAAGGACGCCCTCTATGAGCAGAAAATTGGATCCTGCTCAACTCGACCCCAGCTCTCACATGTATAAAGAAATGTCGGTAAGGTGAAAAGCAAATTGTGCAGGGCATGATATTGTAGCACCAATCTTAAATCACCTCATTCAACAACAAAGCTGACTTAAGCTAATGTACACATAACCATTCTTAGACCTGTAGCTCTATCTACACCAGTGGGGTGTAACACAAAGACTTACGATTGATTAAAATATACGATTGATTTTTTCTCGGTATCCTCATTTGAAAACCAGGTACAGTTATGGATTAAGATTTGGATATGATTAAGAGTAAGGTTAGGGCTATAGGGTTAGGGTTAAGATCATCAACTTTGGAGCATCCTGTCCATGTTTAGGCTACCGAGAAAAAAAATCAATCGTAACTTTAAATATATCGTAAGCCTTTGTGTTACACCTCACAGTATCCACTGCTTAAGCACTGTCTATACAGTTTATCTGTTTCATCATTTGGAGACAGAATGAATGAGAATTTAATTTAATTTAATTCAAAAGTAAATGTATAATGTATAACTAAAATTCTTGTATAAGCAATAACTGTTTATACATACATCTTTGTGTCCTTTCACAGTCACCTCCAAGGAAGATATCACAGGATGGGCCGACATTAGGGTTCATGAACTTCTCTCTCAAGTATAACTCTGAATGGGTCTGCTTACCGTGCAGACTAATCGCAGGCTAGGAATCTCCACCCCGGGACTTTACGCACCGACCGATCCATACTGCAAAGTTTGCGTCGTACCCCCACGCACCTCAAGAACATTGCGGCACAAGGTACGTAACTACTTAGTTATTGACTGTCCACATAATATATAGTCACTTATGGCCATTGACGTCATCGCGCACCTGCCATCTAGAGGCTGAGGCCATTGCCTCGCACTGGTTTGTGATCTGCAACTGGCGCATCTCTGCCAACTCCGTATTCCTATATCCTCTGAGGGAGGGCGCTAAAAATTCTAAAAAAAACGATATACAATTAG
>CALNVZ010000649.1:24374919-24451404 GCA_940671915.1 Paracentrotus lividus
ACTGTGTAATATGTAATCTGTGATCATTAAGACAGAGATTCCGGCCTCTGTCACTGTCCTTGTTACTTTCATAATATTTCCCTCGTTGGATTATCATTTATTCTAATCTTTATGTTTGTTGTGCATATTGGAAAGGTCAAAAAGCATTGGAAGGAACAGACAAAAACACGTCAACAGGGAACGATTTTGACAGAAACCATAGCAAAATTTACCTAAGTCTCAACAGTGCTGTGAGGAACTAAAGACAAAAATATACCAAGGAGGTTTTAATAAATAGCTTGATAATCTGGATGTGTTCTTAGATAAGAAAAGTATTGGGACGAAAACTGGATTTTCAAAAGCTAGACGAGAAAAATACCAAGGAAATATATCAGAGAGAATCATAAACTGCAGGATCAACAATGATCACGGTTTCCGTTAGGATCCGTGTCGGTGAAAGCTCAAAGTGTTAGGTAACCTTCAGTCAGAAAGAAGATATTGAGTGTACACCACTAAAGCAGAACAAGATTCATAATTCTCCAGCTTCTATTACGAAATTCCTCAAGAAAATACACGGACTTACAGGACTACGCTGCCCAGAAGCTCCGATTATCACGGTAGATGAAACAGTATGCTAACCGGAGAATTCTGATAGTGTGAATTAGATTGATATCTGAGCAAAGTGAAGTTCCAAACCATTGCAGACTACGTACATGAAAAAGGAGAGCCTTTTTCGAATTCGCCGGCTGCTTTCACCTCACAATGCTAGTTGTGGTATATTCCTATATTGGCACCAAATTACGCATAAGTCTTTCGCGTCTACGACTCTTTTCTGTCGTATTCATGTCTGGAACTTTGTTGACCTGATGGAGGTGACTAGGTAATTTATATGTTTTGGCTTGATACTCAACTGTGTAACCCGATTCTATACGTCTGCACAAATCTAGATTTAAAGAATTTCTAGTCTCTGAATGTTCGTGGAGCAATTTAGGGCCTGCCAAAACTATGAAAATTAATAAGTATTTATTTTAAGTTTATTCTTTAATCTTTTTTATATTATTTATTTTTTATTTTTTATTTTTTTTAAGATTTTTTAACTTTGTCTTTTTTTTTTTTTGGATCCATTATTAACAAAACTACACTCTCCAGCACGCGTTATCGAAGATACAAGACGGTCAATATCTTTTAATAAAAGGGGATTCTTTCAGAACTCGAATTAGACTTGCACATGTACTTTAGACTGTGCAGTTGCCCTATTACCAGGACAACATGTACAGTGCATTTAAACATGGTTAAAATAACCTAAGTTACTCGTATTTGCACTAATTGTGTTCATGTCGTCCCTATCAAAACAATTTCTAACGATGATGATCTATATTCGTTTAAATATTATTTGTGAAATAATCAATGTAAGAGTAATATGTAGTTATAATATACATGTACATTCTGTATTATTTCAATTGAAATGTTTCCTCTCTCTGTTCTCATTTTTTTAAACAAAATCTTAATTTTCTGTTGCATTTTCTCTATTATTAAAATCCGTGAATATGTGTATTAATGTAAGAGGCTCGATGTCTGGACACCTAGGATGAAGCCTTTTATTGGCCTTGGGATTGAATAATTTTTATCATCTTCATAATCGGTCTCTATGATGTTTCTCATATTTTTAAAAAACTAAACAACAAAAAAAAAAACAACTACAAAAAAAATGATTATAAAAAACACAACTGATTAATATTTTTGGGGTATTGTGAGTTTCACGTAAAAGACAACTTTATGTACGTCAAATCATAATGTACATTTATACTAAATTCCTGACCTAAACACGTGATCATCAAGGTTGACCAATCACTATACGAGGAAATTGAAGGTGGGGCTAATTGGCCTGATGTAATGATGGTCGGACGATATCTAGACTGGTATGTTCACATCTCATTTAGATCATACTACTTAAACGCCTTCTCCAAACAAAGTGCGTCAGCTTCCCGCGTGTTTTGTACCAAAAGACGTTTAATCGGCATTTGACTAGAATCCCGAAATATTAATAATGCTTAAACACGTTGAATGCTGAAAGCCAATTGTTTCTGGCGTTGGATCAGGAAGCTGCGAGAAACTGACGTACTTTGTTTGGAGAAGGCGCCAACAGGACCTTGTTGAAAAACAGTGTATTCTGAACTTGTAATCCTGTATAAATATGTTTTAATAGATAAATAAATAAATAAATAAATAAATAAATATGATTATTTTAAAAATACAGTTAATAGAGTATTTCTAGGAGGTGGAATGGACAAATGCCCCTGTGAAAATTGACCCGGTCTCTATTTTGTCTAAGATGTAGGGGTATGGTTTGAGTTGAAATAGGGTTTTATGCTATAGGTTTAGGGTATGCTATAGTGTCAAGTCCAGTGTTAAAATTAGTGATTCGATTTGTGTGTGGAATTTACAGCGGAGCAATCGTAACATGAGCATATGTCACGGGGTCTTCCCACGGGGCCAAGCGCCCACGAGTCCGAGGGTCACGAGTCCGATTATTTTCCCACGAGTCCGAGTATTTTTCCGACGAGGCTGAGGAGTATATTGCAAAATACAATATGAAAAAATCGGCCTCGTGGACCCTCGGCCTCATGGGCCCTCAGCCTCGTGGGAAACTACTCGGACTCGTGGGCGCTCGGCCTCGTGGGAAAATACTCGGACTCGTGGACCCTCGGACTCGTGGGCCCTCGGCCTCGCCCTCCCCAATGTCACACACCAGTTAGGAGTCTGTATAATACATTCACCTGTTATTATCTGAATGCAACTCCTCTCCTCTCTTCCCCTCTATGATCCATCTCTCTCAATTTCTCTTCCTTCCTTTGTATTTCTCTTACGTAATCATACATGTTGAACATTGGAATATTATGTTTATGGAAATAAATAAAATGTAAAATCAAATGAAACCAATTTTCTTAGTGGAGACCACCCGTCTGTAATCCACATTAATCACCTCACTCCTATTTCAATTTAAAACCTACAAAATAAAAAGCCTCCTTAAGAACAAAACATAACAGGCAAACATCAACAGAAACCACGTATTCTACTAGCTCACCAAATTCTGCATAGGAAATAATGCTACTGCTAATCTTGTAAATACATGGGCTTAATAGTAGCGTCCTCATCAGAAAGTGTTTATGGTGTGTCCTGATGTTTTGTTTTGTTTTTGTTTTTTTAAGTGCTTTTGATTATATCCTAAGTTAGAGCCTATATTCTGCCCTGTTGTTTCTAGATTCAGATTTTTACTGGTTAAAGGTTAATATATTTTGGATTATGTGAATATGATCAAGGTGGATTTCTGGTCTATTATTGCACATACAGAATGTAGATTGTGACAAAACAGTGGCGCCAGCTTTCTTTCAAGTCCCATCATGCATCATCCTTACTCTTCAATTTTGTTGGTCACCATTTCCCTATGTGATGCAACTCCTTTTTATGCAGAAAACTTGCTCAATTGTAAATGTTGAATAATTGTTACTTGTCCATTCGAAAAGAGCATGTAAATAAAGAAATATATTTAAGTATTATCAATACGTGTTCGGTATTATCATTATCATCATTGTTATTATTGTTATTATTATTAGTAGTAGTATTAGTATTATTATTTTCATTATTATTATTATGATTTTGTCTCTGACGAAAATTCTGCTAGGATCGAAAGCTCAGGCTCCTTTTGACTTCATTTTTACTCCACTAGCTCTCTTTTATTGGATAAGCAGTTTCAGCTGTTCTCTTATTTTGTATTATTATTATCATTACCATCATCATTATATTATAATGGAGTCCATGCATGTGCTCCATTTTTTATCAATCGTCAGAAGAGAAACAATGAAGTACCCCATTTTATTCTTTGATATTATTTTTTGTCTAACCTTCAAGTAGAAAAGAAATAGTGTACTTCGTCGTGTTTTCAGCTATAGATGGTACTCTGGAATATTTTTGTTGTTGACTTAAAAATTAAAAGTGTGATATACTTAATATCACATGTATATTTGAATCATAGCTTTTCAACATCCACTTTTTTTTTCAAATTCAGCTTCTTGTTCTTTTTATCATAACTCTGACTAAAATGTCATTCTCTGAATTCTGATGGATATTCTATAATCATTAGTTCCCGTCAACGTCATTAGCCAACGTAATTAGCCAATTTTTTGAGCCCTGAAAGCCTCGGAATATATAACAAATTGCATTCGAAGTCACAAGTCCCAATGCGTACCCATTTACAAAAATCTTGATCGAAAATATCTAATTAGGTTTAATGACCTCTATCCCACGACAAATGTTTTTAAAAAAAAACAATACATTGCAAACAATTATGATGTTTGGATAGGGCATGTCGAAAAATGAATATTTGCTTCCAAGATACGTTTTTTCCCTCAAATATTATACGGTTTCGAAGCTTCGAAATTAGGTGCATATTGCATTGAAGATAAAGAAGATAAAGTCGGAAGTATGGGGATGTACTGAAAATGCCTCAATGCATGAGTTAATGAAAGTAAACAATTTCACAACTAAAAGTGAAAAGTCTGTTATGAAAAAAAAAATCTCTATAATTCTATCATTTTCTTGTGCTATTGTGAGGCTGTTATATCAGGTGTGAAAGTCTGTGTAATGTTTAAGATCGGTCTCACCAAAGTAAAAAATAATATACATGGTATAGTTATGTCAATTTTGTGTTGCTACTTTTTTTGTTCACATTCTCAGTGTAGCGGTACGAAAAAATAAAATAAAATAAAATAAGTAAATTTTCGTGCGAAAAAAATGAAAGAAACTGAGTGAAAAAAATAGAAATACATTCATAAAGTAATGACAAGAAAGGGAAAGAAAAAACACGAAAAAGTCGAAGAAAAATGAAATACTTAAAAATGATACAGGAAAGAAGATGAAAGAAGGTAAAATAAGATGAGGATAAAGACATATAATACACAACAACAACAACAAAAAAAAAAAAAAAAAAAACATAAAATGAAAAATGATAGTCAATATTAGATATTTTAAAATGTTTTTTTTTAAAATAAAAATCAATGCTTCTACTTAATGCTTGTATCGTTTACTTGCCTGCAAAGACTCGCTTTTATGGACAAAACGCAATGCATCGTGATCAAATGTTTTAAAGGGTGCTAAAATTAATTATTTTTTTATGAAAAGAACTGTATTATTTCCTAAATTTAAATCGATGTAATGGTTCATTGGTGTCAAGCCTATGAATCATAAACTCCACAACAGTATTGGCATGTTGTGTCGATCTCAATTAAAATGCGTTTTTAATGAGGTGCCCCGTTCAGGCATCCCACGAGTGCGTCGGGTATACAACCGGAAATGTCATTAAACATTCTACCTAGTGACGTTTATACATCTACTCTCACAACCTAACTGCACATGAATTATTGTGGTCATGCAACCAATTTGGATTCAACGATTATTTATTTTCTAGTTTTCACGAATTTTGTTTGGAGATACAAGAAGAGAATTTGAGGTAAATCTCCAGGCAATCATCTTTACTTTTAATTTGTTGAAACAGAATGGCCACTGAACAGTATTCTGGTTTATCAACATCTTATCCACCCATCGTGTCACCAGTAATTCTTTCCTGGAGCGATATCCTGATAGCAGTATTGGGAGTTTTCGTGATTATCATCACCGTGGCAGGAAATATGTTAGTAGATTATCTTCATACTGGCAAGATCGTCATTATTCGGAGCATACCAGGGAATCGGTCTCACTCAGTCCTCTCGGTTGCTGAGAGACTGATGATTAGGTAGCGTCTCATTGCCCCTCTACTACAAACTTTATTTTAGCGCGTGGTTACTGGGGACATCGCATGCAACTGTGTATACCACATTCGATGCGTGTATGGTTATCTGTGGAGTATTGACAGTGTGATCAACATCAGCGTGGATCGGTACTGGATTGTGACGAAGAAATTGAAGTTATAGGATCATTTCAAACTAAGCGGAGGTCGCGTTTATGATCATTGCAAGTGCTTGCCTCTTACTTGTCATTCAACACTCATATCATCCTGGCAATCAGTAAACGGGGAGGTGGACAGTACCAGTCTGGGATATGCAGTGCCCAGATTGTACGGAGTTCAGTCGGATCAATAATTATCATCATCATACAAGTCATAGTTCCATCTGCATCTATCCTTTATTTGATATCTTCGATATTCATTCATATTTGTTTACATGATAGACGTTTTCGAAGAAACACAAGTAGCAAAATCGAGGAAAAACTATGTTTTGCAGACAACAGTGCCCACCAATAGTCACGGGGATAACACATTGGCAAATATTGTTAAGTCAACGACAAGTATTGCAGGCATATTATATGCAGTGGTATGTTTGAAGGAGCTAACCTCGAGGATTTCTGATGACGATTCAAATGTTCAATCTAGCATAGCCAATGGAATCACCAATCAAGGATTCGTTGAATTCTGACTCACATCCGAGTTAAACAAATATGAACAAGGATTCAAAGACGCCCATGGTTTAATTGTTCCAGCTTACTTGCGTATAGATCAAGACGAATGTAACCAGAAATGACAATCATAAGCTGGATGACGATATAAGGAGGAATCAATGTGCAACGTACATCGAATATTACAAAGATCCTGACAAAACCCACCAATCTCGAGATTAGATCCTATCACAGAGAAGGCTTTAAAAATAAAACAACCGTCAGCTCGCTTTCGGATCCATGAAACCGACAAATTTCCAGAAATCCAACATGCCGCGTTAATGTGAGTACATTGATTCTTGCCTTTGTGATCTGCTGGACACCATTGCTGCAGTTTCGCATCTACAGAATGTTTTGTCAAGAGATTGCCCGATCAATTGTCTCAGAATTAACCAGGATCTGGTTTGGCTGAACTCCACCATAAAATCCAATCATTTATGCTGTGACAAATCCAAGATTCCGCAAGAACTTCATTCGCCTTCTTCATATGAGATCGTTTTGTCAAATCGCTAGAGAATCGACTTGTAGGCGGAATTGGTTGGAGTTTAGTCTGGACTAAACGAGCGTCAACGATACATGTATGTGACTGTGTACACTAGATGTTAATTTTTTTGAAAGCATCGTCATTTTTTTTCTTTGCAAAGATGCAGATAATGCTCAGTTTTATTTGTTTGTTTGAATATCATCCTTGGGTATTTTCAGTTATTTCTTAAACTTCATCGAGTGTTGAGTCTTATGTGGTAAACAAGATATTCTGCAATTTACGTGCAGTCGAGTATCAAAGGAAGGGTTCAAGTTTGGAATTCAGATCAGTGTAAATGTACAAGTGAAATCATAAGTACACATACCAAAAACTTTTCATTCAAAATCGAATGAAAATAAAAAAGAAAAAGAAAGAAAAAAAACAGATATCATTTTATTATCTTTTTTCTGTGATAAAACAGTTCGTGCATAGTTTAATGCATATTCAAAATACCAAGCTGATGAAGTAATGATCCACTACTTTTTCGGATTTATTATATGGATAATATTTCTTTATTCAAACAATCATGTGTAGAAAATCTATCCCTTAAATTGAAAAGCTCCTGTACACCACTTATGATCTCACATATTCCATAAAGAGTTATCCCATCAATTTTCATTCTTGGAGCAGAAATCTGAATAATTGTTATTTTATATAGTGAAATACAAAAGAAAAGGTTGATCAATGACATCATTTGCTTGCTCATTGAATATGCACGAGACTATGCATCAAAAACGAATGCCAAACCTGCCTTGTACCAAGTTTGGGAAATAACAGAACCTTGCATTTTAATGGTCCAAGTCACCCTTTGTTACTAACAAAGGACTCGGGAAGGTTTAAATGAATAAATTATCACAAAGGTAAGGTCTACAAAAACTTGGTACAAGCTGATTTTGACAGAGGTTTTTAAAAATTCAAGTGCTTAATCATCCATGACATTGGGTTTATAAATGTGTGGATAAAATATGGCTTTCTCTTTCAAATGAAACTTAAGTGTCACGTAAGTTATTCAGTGTTGATATGAGGCTCTCAAAGTTGGGTTTACTTTTTATGGTGTGTCACTATACAGGACCCAAGCAAATTCTGGGAAACAACTAAGGGGGCAATTCCATGATTAGTTTCATTACACTTTATGGTACATTGTTCACTAAGGATTGCTTCTACGTGAAGATGCTCTCATATTATTTTTCAATTTTTTTTTTTTTTGTAGTGTCAATACCTATAGACAAACCCCACTTCACATCATCAAACAGAATCAATAATCAATCAATCAATTTCAATAAGTAATAACAGATAATAGTTAACGTTACCAAAAGTGGACATGGTTTTGGGGGGACTGACTTTGACTCTAAAGTTCGTGGAAACTACGTTCAACTAAAGCAAACTGTAACATTCATGCTATTGCTGATGAGTTGGCAAGTCATGTGATATACTAAATTTTATGAATAGCTTGATATTTTTCTAAAGAAACAACAAAAACATGGTTAGTTACTTTACAGTAAGTTACGTTACATTTTGCCCAGTGAAGTTCTAAAGGTCATTTCACCCCCTTGTAATCAATCAAATATCACAATAGTATCTGAAATATGGAAATGTGTTCACCTTTTTCCTTTTACCGAAATTTGTAAGGAGAAATAGTAAACGAACTTTGTGTAAATTACATTTTAGTTACATTTATTGTCCCCAGTCCCACATGTACAATTTTAATGACGGTTTGAGATCTTGAAGATGTTAACGAAAACGACTGTTTTAAAAACTAAATATGAAATACCTTTGTTATTCCTGAACATCCATGGCATTAGATTAGTAATAAATTGAATAATTAACTTAGGAGACAGGTTTCTTTTTTGGGGAAAATGTCCAATCATTCATGGAATTACCCAAGAAGGTTCACCTGTCAACCCTAATTCTGGCAGAAATCGGTGTAATAATTGGGTACAATTGAATTCATATCATAGTGTTAAGTGTTTCCATACGTTGATATAAGACGCCTTCATCGGACATTTCTAGCATTGTTTGTGAGGTATCACACAAAACGTACAAATGAAAAAATAAAAAAAGGACTAAGCCCACATAAGTTGTGTGGGTAAAGATCTATTGAAAAATTTGGCATAATCTCTCCCAAAACAGACGAACACCTACTTGAGTTGAAAAAAAAAAATAATAAAAAAATAAATGTCTAATTCTTATGCTTGTTTTTTTGTTTTGTTTTAATTTTATTTTCAATTCTACATAATTATCCAAAATAACTGTTTCAAAGGATTTGAAGAAAAAAACTATGGCACGTATCAGAAAACGGTGATGATACGTGTTGACCCCAACAAAAAATTGTTATCTACGAAATTTGAATTTTTAAAAAAGAATAAACAATATTCAATGTGAAAGACGTAGTTCAACATCAATCGCAATGCTTCATTAAAACATAATGAGGCTTAATGATGATAAAAGAGAGGCTTGATCACGATGTTATGTTTCCAAATCATGCAATTTATGGCAATTAAATGGGTCATTCTGCCGGATCTGAGCAATTATATGACAATATAATGTTTTTTTTTTGTTTTTTTTTTGTTGCTCAAGTGCCTAATGACATGTCAATCAATACAATAATTGAAGATGCTAGTACTAGATGTTCCTATGTTATAGTGCATTCACACCGGCCAGACCGACCTCAAACCAACTAACAAACAAACTGTTAGAAAGTCAAACTATCCCCTCAATTAAATCATCCCTTTGTTATATGTAGGAGAGGGAAGGAATGAATGCATTTTGAGTTAGGCTTCACCGCACTCCACATAGTTAATCCAGGTGCAACATTCTTCTGTTGAAATTTTCATTTAATTGTAGTTGGTTTGAGGTCGGTCTGGCCGGTCTGACTGCACTAAAACATAGGAACATCTAGTAACTAGCATCTTCAATTATACCTGTCTAAAAAAAAAAAAAAAAAAAAAAAAAAAAAAACAAATAGATGACAAGCCCTTATCGTTTTTTAGTCGGGTGTAATAATATAATGTATATTAACAAGAAATCTTCATATTATCTTTTGTTCAGGGTATAAAAATATGTGTTTTTGGTTTAAAATTAGTCACAGGGGCATGGAAAATGTTTCAACATAAGGTGGGTAAATTTCACCCATTCTTTGAAAGGGCGCGTTTTTTAATTCGTTTTTTTTTTTCCATTTCACACCAAATTTTTGCACTTTTGCACAGAGTGTAGAAATTTAAAATATCAATTAGTGTGTTCCAACAGTATTTCTAGATGACACGAAAAAATCTACCAGTAGCAAACTTTAGTTTGAAATTTCACAATAATTGAACCTATGCTTACCAAAACACTTCCGGCTCTGCCCTCTTTATCCTGAGCGAAAAGTTTCATATCTAAACTGGTTCTTGAGAAATCGCATAACAAGAAAGCGGGACAGACGGGTGCAAGTAAATGTGTGGATAGCCGCAAAAGTGTAAATGCCTGTACGAATGTGTACAACCTCTCGATCGTCACTCGAGTATACAGGTGCCTAGTTTCCTAGAAAAAAAAGGTTTTAGGCCTACACTAGACGTAGCAACATGAGTTTTTATATGTTAAGGAAATTATTTTAGAATAAAGCAGAATGATTTCCGTTCATTTTTACGGGGTTTACACCCCTTGCGCCCCTCGTGGATTTGCCAGTGCTCCCCTCATCCTCAAATATATTTTCCTCCCTTTAATGACGTCCTTTAACTACTACCTAAACTCTTAACTCTTGCCACACGAGTCTAGTCTGGATATCTTTTTTTCTCCGGAAATGTGAAACAGCATTTACGCATATGCGGCGATTCACATATTTGTAGCTTCAAATATGGGCATATGATGAACAGACAGTCAGACATACAAAAAGATCATACCTCTAAAACCAATTTAAGGGACATAAAAAAGGGCCCGGTTTTAAAATAAAATTATAAACTAAGAAAATAATCCTCAATAAATAAGGTGATAGGATGAACTCTCACTTCTCAGCCTTAAAAGTGAAGCTGAGGAGGGATAGCATGATATTCAGCTCACGGAGGAAGTGATAGTTCACTGGTCACCTGGCACACCAAAGGTAAATTTTCCTTTATCTTCTTAATTACCTTCCACATCACAACTTAGAAAAGACATAACAAGTAGACTTGATCTAACTCTCAAACATCAAGTTTATTTAAGATTTAAACTAGCAAGCGAGTAAGCAACAACTTATGAGTAAGTAATACTACAGTGTAAACGTACATACCCAATGATTTTCCTTTATCTTCTTAATTACCTTCCAATCACAACTTAGAAAAACATAACGAGTAAACTTGGATCTAACTCTCAAACATCGAGATTTATTTAAGATTTAACTAGCAAGCGACTAAGCAACAACTTATGAGTAGGGGAGACCGGGTATGGACGTTACAAAATTCACATTTTGGGCCAGATAATTCTAATGAAAGAACTCACGCACTCCATATTGGGTCTGTACTTAGCCTATTAATGTTGGCTAAAACCTGAGGCATATAAAACTTGAAAACATGTAAACACTAATTAACTACAGCTTAATTAGTGAAGACATTTTTTTGTAACAACCTACCCCATATACGGGGTAGGTTGTTACACCATACGGGGTAACTTGTTACAATATGTAAACATACGGGGTAAGTTGACAATGTGTAAATCTCTTATACCATACTTTAATTTCAACTTTCCAGTTTCTTGACATCGTTAACAGTATATCAAGTAGAGATCTAGAATAGACAAAAGTAATAATAGAAAAATCAAAATATTAACACCTGAAAATTGGGACAAAATATAATTTTACATATGTAATGTAATTGGGGTAAGTTGTTACATCAACATGGGGTAGGTTGTTGTAACAACCTACCCCATGGGTGATTTTACACACAGAAATCAACTTGTAGCACAGTCATTAGGCAGAATTACAGGGTATGGCTAGGGGTATATTAGTGACATACATGTACTATATTTACAATACCAGACTATCATCATGTGCCTTCAGTTTTTAAGAGCTATTACAAATTTCAATTTTTGTCAAAAATTTACTTTGAACTGTAAAAAATGGTTTTTGTTGATTTACTTTTTAATAAAACAACGGAGAAACCTCACGACCGGCAGTTCATCACAGCTATGTGTAGGCTGTATATAGATGCCAGTTAGCACATCCTCTCTTGTTCCATCTTAGCACACTGAGAACTGTAACAACTGACCCGTGTAACTTCCATACCCGGTCTCCCCTAAGTAATACATACAGTGTAAACGCACATACCCAATAATTTTCCTTTATCTTCTTAATTACCTTCCACATCACAACTTAGAAAAGACATAACGAGTAAACTTGGATCTAACTCTCAAACATCGAGATTTATTTCAGATTTAATTAGCAAGCGACTAAGCAACAACTTATGAGTAAGTAATACATACAGCGTAAACGTACATACCCAATGATTTTTTCCATTATAACACAATGTGTACACATAGCAGACGTGTATCCAAGATTTGGCACCCCCGGGGGCCCGATGTAATTTTGATTTTGGCGCCCCCAGTGATGGATCCAGAAAGGTATACTCCATTTGTCCCCCGTTACATCGGGTGAGTCAAAAGATACACTCAATTTTTTTTTAAATATTTTGCTCAAACTGGTGCCCCTCTAAAGTCAATTTGGCACCCCTTTGAGGTCATTTTGGCCGTAAAGCACCCCCAGAATATGCGCATGCATAGAAATGGCAACCAACATTGGAGATAGTTACAAACTATTTACAGGGTGCAACACACTTTTCTGCTCTGGTGATCCACTGGTCTAACTAACATTTATCATGTCATAAAGTTTTGACAAGTGTATCGCAAGATTCAAAGCATGTTGAAAATAAATTGCATTAACTACATCTTACGTCCAATTGTTACATAATCCCTACCAAAAAGCAAGATGAAGCATGAGTGAATCATGATACATTGAGTGATTCATTCTGTATATTTTTCTACATTCTTCTTAAAATCTTCAAAAAATTACGTTACTTATCATACTACTAAATGTAGAAGAAATATCAATTCTTACATAATAATTCTAAAATTATTTACATCATACTACTATATGAATCAAAAATTTCATTTCTTGCATCATTACTACCACATGGATTAAAGTGTTGTAAAACTGTACTAACATCATACCGTATTTTCTATATTTCTTCGTATCTCTAACAAATATCAGTCAAAGTAAGACCTTTTGTCTCTGGGTAAACTTTACTTGACATGGTTACAAATATTAAAAAAATAATTAAAGCTGCATAAAACGTACATTGAGGTACATTTATGTATTTTCATGAACCTTTTACTGTTTGCAAATCCAGGCCTACACCACCTCTTTTTTTTTTTTCTTTTCTTTCGGGCGGGGGAATCACACATTGAACGTACATTTGTACATATTCCATTGAACAATATCTTATCAGTCTTTATGTCAACAGGTTTGTTATTTAAGTTTACACACAAGGTTGATGTGAACCGGCCCAAGAAGGTAACTTGTCCTGCATGTATCTTCCTCGTTATGCTGCGGAGGCCTACATATGTATCACAGCGACCAAATTGTGCTAAAATTTAAAAAACTTACCGTTTTCTAGCCATTTTCAAAAGGGCTACAAGAGATAAATGAGAGATAAAGGGGAGACTTTTCGGCTACAAAACGGAAAGGCTATTTACCCATACTTCTCCAAAAAGAGCGAGAAAAGAGAGAGAAAACAACTGGAAAACGGCTAATGGCAGAGGAATGGTGTAATGAAGCCCTCATTTTACTCCTAAACTTCATTGGCACATGCACTATCTCCCGACATGTCATTTCTGAAAGCTTCCAGTTTGTCTAACCTTAAATTTTTTTTTTCATTTCTAAGGCTTCTTTGTCTCGGCCAAAATTCCAGCCTTGAATTTGGGCCATACACATACCGGTATCTGAAATCACAAAAAGACAGGAATGATATTTAAAGCCAGTGAAATTCATAAAATAGTCATGATTTGTTTGTGACTTAAACACTTAAATATATTCAAAGATAATTCATAAGTTCATACTGATAGTAATAATTAATAATTAGGCTTGCTTACATAGCATCCAACACCTCGATCTTGATAAGAAGTCTCTAAACAGCAATTGGTTGTTGTAACAGTCGTTTTAAGTTTTATCATGCCAAGAATAGATGCTCCAATGCTCCAAATTATATTGTCCGAAACAGATATTTATTTATCCCCTTTTCTTGTGGGCCCGGCAGCCGCTGAGCAGCGCCAGAAGGACGTTGCTCTATCCCCCTCTTGTTGAACACCAAACAGGGTAGCAGCAACTACCATTTTTTAACGTCTTTTGGTATGATGCGGCCGGGGCTTGAACCCACGACCTCCCTCTATCCACTGAGCCAACACATCGGTTATTTACAATCTATACCTATTTATACCATTTCATTCAAACTTTATGCTAATTTCACAGTTTTTTTAATACATATGAAGCTATCCATATACATTTTTCATCTTGACTGAAATTATATTTTAATCAAATTATAGGCTCACAATGATAGCTTATGCTATAAGCTTTTAGGGGTATCCATTTTTAACAAAATCATGCACTTTTGGTATAGTTTACTCATATTTCTTACCCTTCAACTCCTTGTGCAGTGGTATATTTAAGTCCCTTCTGACCAACAAGCAGATAGACCCCAGGGATATTTCTAGGCCTGACTTTGGGGCATTCGCAGCCTTCATTGATGAATAATCGTCTTCTTGCGTGTTGGGCCACATCATCGTGTCCTACATGTATATAAAGAAATAAATTATATATGACATGCTTCTAAAAAAAATCTGAAAATCATATTTATTTGCTTTAAATTATTATTGGGTTCATTTAATGAAACCCTACAACATCCTGAAAGTAACAAATTTATCAATGTTTAGAAGCCCATATTGCAACGCTAGTTAAAATTCCGGCACACATTTTCTATGAAGAGTCGGTGAAGCACAAGTCAAAAAGTACAAAGTCATTAGGGGATCGCGTCTGAATTCAAGACAGCAGACTCGTTCTTATGGCAATTTGTAAAGAATCCTGAAACCATGGTATTGGGAATGGGTAGTTTGGGAGGTTTTATGTCCGAGGTAGATAATTTGTCTCTTTTCTTGTTACCTTGAAGCTAAAGGGTTTCCAAATTTCGCTTAAATTGAGGTGCATTATTAAACATTCCCCATGAAGGTATACAAAAAATGAATTTTTCACAAGATTTACAACTCAATTCCATGAAATACAAAATGACAACTGCAACTCCCGCAAAAAGCCAATGGAAGAACAATACCATTGTCTTTTCCAGTGATTGCCACTGAGCCAGCAGTTACCAAGTCATGCATCATAAGAAAGTCTTGCTAGTAAACTTTATGATTTTGTGATGGACAGACGACAGAGGGAGAACAGACAGACAGATACCATTTGGATCCCTTAGTCTCACCGTCTGGCAAGACAAAAAAGGAAATGGCTACTTTTGCAGATTTAATCCCCATTTTCCTTCCAAAATCAGGAAAAATTGTTACGCCTGCCAAATAATTGACTGAATATCAATTAGCAGACACTCACCTGTTTTTATAGGGTTGTTGACAGTAAAGTTGTAGATTCGAAAGCCATCTTTTGTTTCATTGCTTTCAATGTTGATTTCAAGTGCTAAAACAAGATTTGGGATGAGACAAAATATGTTATAAAGATAAATACCTACATGTACAGAAGTTTGCTTCAATGGAAGTTTGAAAATTAGAGGGGCTGTAGCATCTTGCTAAAAATTGGTTAAAACTCTCAACAATTCAAAACTCAAATTTCCATTCAGAAAATTTTGACAGCCACTAAAAAAAAATTGCAACTCTCAACTCAACCCTATTCTGACTGCACTTTTGGAGAGGAGCTTTTGATTGGGGGGGGGGGGGGAGTCTAGTTATGAACTTTAATCATTGTTTGAAAAGTGGCAGGGTAACATAGTAAACAATATTCATCATATTCATCCCACATGGTCTAATTCCATTTTGTCTATAACCAGTTTGTCGAATAAACTTTTGGTCTAAGTAGCACTTTGCCTGTTTACCATTTCGTATAATTCCCATTTCGTCTAATACCCAGTTTGTCTAATGTCCATTAAGTTCTATCATCTCTAGGTCAATTCCAGTAACTAACTGGTAATAGACAAAATATCCATTTGGGCATTAGACGTAAATGCAATTAGATCATTTAGCTTTTAGACGAATTGGCAATTAGACAAATCTCTCATTAGACCAAGTGAGATTTAGACCAATTATATATTAGACCAATCGAAAAATATTTACTAATTCAAATAGGTTCAGCGAATGTAGCATCAGACCAACTTCTATTAGACCAATTCAATTAAAATCTTATTTCGTCCAAAATCATATGCAATAAAAATGGAAATTTGACATGGGATTTTCACACAAGATACAGCAAAAGAACATCAAATAGGTTTATAAAATGGGTACATTACTTACAAAATGAATACATGCATAGAAACAAGTCAACATAGAAATATCAAGTGAAATAGAATCGAAGGAAAGAAAGAAAGAAAGAAAGAGAGAGAGAGAGAAAGGAAATAAGAATAGATGCGAAAAAGAACAGGAAGATAAACTGGCATGCTACAACGACTGAAACGAAAAGAGAGGTAAAAGCAAAGCAAGAGAGTGGGGACTTCAAGAGTTCTGTCGACGCGGACACGGGCGAGGCCCCAGATCCAGAGAGCGGAAGCCCGACACAAGTGGTTATGGCAGCGATGGCGGCCCTCTAAGGCGAGACGCCCGCAGCCCTCCCCAACCCCAGCTCCAGCTGACAGGCCAAAAACACCAAGCAGTGATAAATATCTAAATTCAGCCCGTCAGCCGGAACCTGAGGCAAGCAGAGCCCCGAGCACCAAGCGCGGATATAAACCGCTTCAATCAAACTAGATCGTTTTATATTTTAAAGTCAAGAAATCATAAAGAAATTGACGTTTGTTTCATGATTTATTCGTCGCGACTCATGAGTCAAGTCATCAAATCAGTGTTTGATATTTGTAAATTGATTGTTCTCATATATTGGACTGGATAAAATATTGTACTCCGAAATGTATATTCACATTTTACACACTTACCATATCCACTGTGGCTTGCACAAGCCAATTCTTCTAGCTCCTCACGTCGATAAGCTCTAGGGCAATCTTCAGTGCTGCAATACGCTTTAAAAAGAAAAAAAATATCTATAAATGAATAAGCACATGTACTACAATGCATGTCTGCCATCTGCATCTGTCATCTAAATTTATCTTAGTTATCAAATCGAGACAATATTTGAACTACAATTACTGTTCAGTAGCGAATGGTTGATATTCCATACTATATGTAGAACAGTCCAATTGACGTATTGATGAATATTTTTTGGGGGGGAGGGGGTGAACAGATGTTGTTAAATTCATCCAAAACTTTAGTACTCAATAGTCAATATTCTATTCAAGCTAATTCACAGTGACAAGTTAAAATACAAATTATCAAAGAAAACTGATGCTTTACAATTTTGTCTTACTTTTTTGTAGTCTTTTTTTTTTTTACTTTTAGATGTTTCTGGGTTCTAATGGATTTTATTTTTGCAAGGTTATAAAGAATTTTATTTTCATCAACAGGCGACTAGATGACGTGTTAAATAAGATTAGAACGTTTATTTACAGTTCTTTCCTTGCAATGCACATGGGACAGAAATCTATTCAAATCGGATGACTGCAACTCTCACCGCTGCGCAATAACGCTAAGAAAGCAAGTTAAAATTTGATTTTCACCAATGTCCTACATCTAATCACAAATCCTTTGTATTAAGAAAGATGTATTATTTAAATTTCGTGAAAATAATCATTTTATTAAGTTGTTCCATACAACAAATGAAGAAAAAAAGTTAACTTTTCATACCATTTACAATATAATCGCACGCAATTATGAGGTGATTTGACTAGTATTCCGTCCCATCATGCATTGCGGTGTAAGAAACGTAAATGCATGTATTATTTACTTACCAAGGGAACTAGAAGAACAAATGCATTCATTTTCTGAGCAAAGTGTCCTTAAGAGAGAGCTTCCTAGGCCAGGCTTGTAGTATATTGTGCAAGATTCATCTACACAACAATAGATGAAAGTATTTTTAATATTTTTTTTCTTCTATGGAACGTTTCTCCAACAGGTTTTAAACACACAAAAAAATCGCCCATTCCCTTCTGTCACCATTACTTAAATGCTTCATTTGACAGAAAAGTTCACCAAGTAGTATTACGTGCTGCCAAACCCTTTCCCCCTATTCCTATGAAAATTCAGAATATTTTATTCTTTTTCTTTCTTTTTTTTCTGTCCGAGGAATAGGAAAGAATAAGATTTATCCCTCAATATGAATTCATGTTCCCCCATTTATTTCCCCCTTTTTTTTCAAACATAGAACTTCTTTTACCCCTATTTCTATTTCATTTTTCCTTAATTCTATCAATACATTTTTTCTTTTACAGTCTATATCAATAACAAAGCAATAGCCAGATTGTGTCTCTCCAACCTGTGACTACATAACATAAAGGTTTCCCCATGTACATCCCTAACCAAGCTTGATTTCACAAGAAAGTCATGCAAATAAAAATTCAATATTTGATCTCAAATGACCTTTGACCTCTCTATGTGACCCCCACAGCACCGCAACATGATGTTACACCTAGTACATCTATCATCCAAATTTAGTTGGCACTGGACTAAACAGTCAAATTATATCCCATAAGGGAGTCTTGCAGGTAAACTTCATTGTTTGAAATAAAATGACCTTTGACCTTACCATGTAACATCCGATGCCACTATAATATGAAGTTCCCAAAATGCACCTATATACACAAAGGTATGACCCAAGTTTAGTTCAAAAGGGAGCAACAGTTGCAAAGTTAATTGTATTTAGTCTTACCCACAAACTCTAATATTAGACCTCAAATGACCTTTCACCTCACAATGTGACCTCCGACAAAAAAAAATCAACATCGGTCCACAAATAAAGAAGAAGAAGGATTTTTTTTGTGAATTTTTTAAAATGTGCAGAAATTAGCATATTTAATGATTTTCAAAATTCTGTGTTGAAGTTTTGAATTCCCCACTTAGTGCTATCATATAAAGCAAACAGAATTGAAATCGGACTTGAAATGACGAAGAAGAAGCATGAAATTGTGGACGGACGAATGACGGACGGCATAAGATCATCTGGCTCTTCAAGCCGCATGAGCTAAAAGAAATGTCGTGAACAATATGACCTCAAATGACCTCTGACCTTACTATGTAACCTTAGACAGCCCTGCAACATGATGGTACCGCTAGTACATCTACCACCCAAGTTTGGTTGCCATTGGGCAGCAGTTGCCAAGTTATCTGTCATAAGATTCTTGCTTGTAAAGTGTGACAGACGGACAGATGGATGCCATTTGGACAAAAATGTCTCGCCTTCACCTTCGGTGGGCGAGAAAAAAATGGTACCAGTGGGAAGCATTATTTTATAGTATGAAGATTAAGTAGTGGAGTAGTGTTCAATAAATTTATTTCATTAAATAGTAATAATAATAAAAATCAGACTTTTCTTCTGCAGTATTTTCAACTCATTTGTTGCTGTTGATGTTGAAACATGATTATATTTTTTTCACAATCAAGAATATGTTCGATTAGGCAAAGGGCAGCAGTGCTACATGGACTAAGAAAGAGTTTTTGTACTTATGATTTTTGTCCTCATCACACAAAATTTAGCACAACTTTTGCTTTACAAAACAAATTATACAAAAGAAAGTGTCTCAGGAAAAAGAATATTTTGGGTTTAAGCTGACACCTGTACCAGATACATATATAACTTGAACAGATATCTGACCTCAATCATTAAAATAAAAAATAGTTTGTATTACGTGTGAAAAATTCAAGTAGGGATAGATTTACCTGGGTCATAATAGTCATAGACATGGACGGCCGCTGCTTGCACATTTCCTACAACCGCTTTAGGATTTGCCGTAAATGTCAAACATAAATCTTCTTCTTTTGGGATCTAAGAGGTAGGAATAAGAAATAAAACAATCCATCAAAAGCACGATAAACATTGGTTGCACTTACATGTCCAATGATCCATGCACATGAGAACAACATCACATTATAGTTAAAACAATCCATCAAAAGCACAATAAACATTGGTTGCACTTACATGTCCAATGATCCATGCACATGAGAACAACATCACATTAAGTTAAAACAATCCATCAAAAGCACAATAAACATTGGTTGCACTTACATGTACAGTGTGTCCCACAAAAAATGCTAATGGTACTTTAGATGGGTATAATATTAAAATTACATAATTATATTAATTATAACTCTACACCCGTAAACTATTATTCATTTCCTGCAAATGGATGAAATTTTATGTGATATGGTCCAATAATCACAAAGATATGAGGATTTTTTTCATCACACATCAGGAAACCTCTCCCTCCAAGTTTTGTATTCAGTAGTACCGGGTATATCGAATAAAAGAAACCCAAGTTTGATCATAAATAATTTGCAAAATATTTCAGTAGTGATTATGACGTTTATATCACCGTAAAGTGCAACTCATTACCATTCTAATGATATGTCTCTCAGCTCACCAATATAACGCATCGCTGAACCCCATTGTTCTGAAAAAGTCTTGCAAAATTGTGAGTGTTCACTTTCGTGCTCCTTGAGATGCGTTTTTCAAAAATACTAAGAGGAAACCCAACTTTGATCATCACTGAGCGTGAAAGTGAAGCACTCACAATTTTGCAAGACTTTTTCAGAACAATGAGGTTCAGCGATGCATAATATTGGTGAGCTGAGAGACATATCATTAGAATGGTAATGAGTTGCACTTTACAGTGATATAAATTTCATAAATACTACTGAAATATTTTTCAAAGTATTAATGATCAAACTTGGGTTTCTTTTATTCGACACATCCGGTAATACTCAATACAAACTTGGATGGAGAGGTTTCCCGATGTGTAACGACAAAATGATCATATCCTTGAGATTCTTGGACCATATCACATAAAATTTCATCCAGTTGTAGAACACGAATGGCAGTTTACGGGTGTAGAGTTATAAACAATAGAGTCGTGTAATTTTAATATTATATCCATCTAAAGTGCCATTAGCATTTTTTGTGGGACACACTGTACAATGATCCATGCACATGAGAACTACATCACATTAAGTTATATTTTTTCATTCTAAATGTACAATGTAAATTCATAAATCTATAACAAAATAGAAGTATAAAATCTTATTTATTCATGGTAATTTGAATGAGTAGCATATATATATTCATTCACAAACTTGTGGGTAAATTTAAAAGGCTCAATCAGATCTAGTGCCCTTTATTTACATTGATATTATTCTCTTAAAACAGGCATTAGGCCTAGGAATTAGGCCAAACAATTATTCAATCTGAATGATCATTTCATAGTTTGTGTCAAAGAACTACAAACAAAAACTTAAAATTTCATCGTCAAGCTTTTATCCTGATCCCTGTTTAAATATAAAAAAGGAAAATATAGCTAAATTCCCCGGACTAGCAAATATTGACCCCAAAAGAATACACATTTTTATATTAATTTTTTGCACGTTCACAACAATTTTTCTTAACTAATCTCTCTCTCTAGCTGAAAGAAATATCAGATTTTGACATAATACATTTATTTTGAAACTTTCCAAAACTACACTCCAGCTCCAATATCTGTTTATGAAACCCTTAATGCCTTTTACAATTGAAAATTTCTCACACATTGTGTTGAAAGCATGAATAATCTTTATGCTGTAAATGGGATACCGATATTCTTTAAAGAGCTCCCATGGGTAATTTGACACCATTGATGCTTACCCAGTAACAGCTAGGTGTTTTGTGTCACCTGATTTTTATCATCTTATGTAATGCCTTGTTATTCGACCCTTTGCTCTATTTGGTAAAGTCATTAAATCTCACTTTCTCTAGCCTGAGAATGCCCGAAGCTGTCGGCGGTGGGACAGATTGTTAATTTGTTGTGGTCCAGAAATTTAGCTTCAAGACATGTATTCCCAGTGTTTGGCACAAATTCTGGAGTCAGCAAATTATAATCCACTCCCCATGAAAGTTGGAGCCACTATGTCTTTAACATATGTATTTACGGGGTCATCCCACAAGACCGACACCCACGAGACCGACGGCCCACAAGTCCGACACTAGACAAAAAAAGGCCTATTAGACCGACGCTAGCAAATAAAGACCCATTAGACCGACACTAGATCAAACAGGTCCACGAGACCGACACCACAATAATATGACACACGAGACAGAAAATTCGCAAATAAGGCCCACGACACCGACGGTAGAGCAAAACAGCCCACGAGACCGACGTTACATGAAGTATACCCAGGAGTCAGACGTTTCTTCAATTAGGCTCATGAAAACGAAACAAGCGAATATCCAGGGGTATCATCGGGGCACGAGGCCATGCCCACCTCCCCCCCCCCTTATCGGGTAGGCAAAGGGACATCTAAAAGGCAAACAAAAAGGGGGAGAAAAGAGGGAGGGAGAGAAATTACAAGGGGAAGTAAACAAAAAAGGGTGGGGAAGGGCAACAGAGACTAGAAGCAAAGAACCATAAGGAGGCAGGTACGTAACAGGAGGTTGTAATGACCCCCCCCCCCGCCCCGGCGCGGATCAAGGTGGCCCGGCAGGCCTGGACCCCCCCCCCTTAAAAAAAAAAAAAATTAGGCTCCCAATATAATTTATGTTTCCTAGCTCGCTATTCGTGCTCGCATATCAACATTCATTTAGAAATGATAAAGCACACACACACACACACACACAAACACACACAAATAAATAAAATACAAGGTCTTCATAGAATTTTTTACATCGTAAACATCTTAGCTTGATTAGGTCTACAATTTATTTTCCTCTTCTTCTTTTTCACAAACCTCTGTCAACGTGGGGGAGGGGGGAGGGGGGGGGGTGATAAAAAACTTCCCGAAATAGTTGGTACAAAAATTGAGCCCCCCCCCCTCCTGAAAATCTTCCAAAGCCTATGGATTGTTCGAACCTGCCGTTGGTCACCTGCCTCCTTAGTTCTTTGATTTCATTATCTCTCTGTTGCCCTTCCACCCATTTTTTTTTTTTTTTATTTTATTTTATTTTTTCTCGACTTCTCGGCCCTTGCCACGTCTCTCTCTCCCTCTTCCACCCCTTTCTTGCCTTTTAGACGTCCCTTTTCTGACTCGTGGGTATACTTCATGTAATGTCGGTCTCGTGGGCTGTTTTGCCCTACCGTCGGTGTCGTGGGCCTTCATTGCGAATTTTCTGTCTCGTGGGTCATATCGTTGTAGTGTCGGTCTCGTGGGCCTGTTTGATCGGTGTTTGATCTAGTGTCGGTCTAGTGGGCTGTCGGTCTCGTGGGCCTAAATTGTTTATAGTCGATCTCGTTGGCCTATTTACTTTACTGTCGGACTCTTGGGTCGTCGGTCTCGTGGGCCGTCGGTCTTGTGGGCTGTACCCGTATTTACATAAATTGCTACCCCTTTGCCCTAAACCTTGGGATTTTTGATGGATTTAGGTGTAGAATTAGAGTGACAGTAGTCAGGTAATGGATATACCCAATAATAATAAAAAACAAGCACATTTTCTCCATTCATTCAAAAGATATTCCTACATTATACAGAGTGAGTCAATAAAAATGTTCCATCATTTTGACGGTATCTTGTAAAAAGTACGAACATTCAATCATGGGTTTTATGATGTCTTTGAAAAGTCATCCTCCTAGCATATGTTATTACCATTTTCATTTGGATCTTTGCACGCATGACTGAATAACAATCTTCACTTGCGCCGATGGGATGGTTGAATATTAAAAGCAAATGTTGACAAAATATGTGTAAACACTTACCCACACACCCTCTCACCACACAGACACACCCACACACACATCCTCCCTGTCACACATGCACATCATCACACGCACCCACACGCACATTAAACAATTCACAATTAAATATCTTATTCTGTGTTCTGTTTAAAAAGACCATCACTGAATGTTTGGGACGTAGTAATTCCCTATTTTAAACAACTGTTTGTGAGTTTGAGTAAGGGTGTGTGTGTGCATGTGTGTGGGTGGGTGTGTTTGAGAGTGTGTGTGTGTGTGTGTGTGTGTGTGCTGGTATGGATGAGATAGGATATGTGCGTGTGTATATGTGTGTGGATGGTGTATTTGGGAGTGTTTGGTGAGGGTGTGGGAGTGTATGTCATTTGTGTATGTGTAGATGAGGGTACGTGTAGGTGGGTGTCTTTGTGCGTGCACATAAGTAATAAATTCTCAATCTATTATTCTTCACCCAGCCGCTTTTTGCAAGTGAGATCTTACCGTCTTCTGTCTGTTATTCAGTCATGCGAGTAAAGATCCAAATGAATATTGTACCAACATATGCTAGGAAGATGACTCTACCAAGACATATAAAACCCATGATTAAATATTCATACTTTTCACAAGCTTCAAAATGATGGGACATTTTTATTGACTCACTCTGTATAAGCAATGCAAAGATATAATTTAACATGCAGGTGTTCCTCACCTTATCGAGATAGAAGATCACAGAGCGTGAACTTGCATCATAAGAAGAAATTAAGTCGCTGGCATTCACCATCTGAAAAAATATGTAATCACGATAAATAAGTAGGAATTACAAAGTTTATTACATTGTGTGCACTTATGTCAATATTTTTTTCATATGATAATGGCCAAAGTATAATAAAATGGAAGCATTAATAATGGGCGATCTTGATGGGCCTACTTTTTGCGATGGCCACCAGCTTTTTTTTTTCAAATAGGCCCCACTTGGACTCAGGATAAGACAAGTTTTTCAAGGGCCATTATAATATCTAAGGGCCAAAGTGATGTCATTTTGCAGAACTTCCAGGGGATTGTTTTTTCTTCAAATATCTCTCTTTTCAATACAGGCATTCTCAAAATGAGAAGCTCAAACTATTTTTGGGGGGTTAAATTTGGCTCCTTTGTGATACGTTCTTTAAATATCTTGCTTAACATTGTGGTGTTATATAACATTTTAAAGCTACTTTTGTTTTTTAAAGTAATACTTTCTGAAGAGAGAAATGTTAACATTCAAGAAAGGGAGGGGGAGGCCTTCCCAGCTGTCTTTTAAACTATTTACTTTTGTATCCCTGCATATTATTTTTAAAAGTAATGTAGTCATATCTAGGCTCAACAAATGAGGGCCAGATGCACATATTAGGCCTAAATGACCTAACATTTAAATTCCATAAATGTGGGAAAAAAGAAAGAAAAAAAAAAAGAGACCCTCTTTACACAAACAACATGTTTAATTTGAACTGCCTGTGTGGTATAAATTACCTCTTTTAAACCTCCAATTCCTTCTTCAACAGCCTTAAAGCCTGAGTACAATCCAACATCTATAATACTCATATGGGTGGTGTCTTCCGTACCATTGTATCTGTATAAATTAAGGTAAAGCAATCATAATGAATTAATGAAACATTGATTTTAATGATAAATTATTTCAATGATTTATTTAAAAAAATAAAAAAATTAGACAAGGAATTAAAAGTCATTAATTCATTACTAGTAATGGCGCATTCACATTTCGTCTTGTCCCATTGTATTTTTACGAGAACAATGATTTTGATGGAATGATAGGGGATTCAAATACGGTCCCAGGCTATGCGATATCAAAATAGCCCAGGAAGATTCGGGTGAACCAATTGACTGCTTGGCAAGTGTACATTGTGTGCAGACCACATAATAAACACAACACACAAAGAAAGTTCCCCCTATTTCAAATATCAGTTATTTTTGAACCAGGAAGAATTTAAAAAATCTAATTATATGTCCGTATAGGGAATTTAATTAGCCACAATGGGAGCGAATTTTAGGAAAAATCATCATGCCATGCTTCAGTGAGCAATGGGTGAATGCAAAAATGTCAAAAATGTTCGCAAGCATAAAATAGGAACTTTGATTCAATGATAACGGACCCGTTTTCAGACTTAAAACATTTTACACGTCAGAATGTATGCAAGACGTGCTTCCCAATATATGGAAAAGAAATTTGCGTCAAATTTCACGGTTGGGTGAGCATGCAGCAAAAATTGCCCAAACTGCCATTTTACTTCTTTGCCATGCTATATTCGATCAGATATGATGGAATTCCTGTTGTGGAAGTGTATGCAACCAATATCCATTCATTCACTGTTGAATGAACCAAAAAATAGGCCATTTTAGAATTACGAAGAGTCATTGTAGTCATTTTATGCACTAGAAAGCATCTCAATAACATTTTTTGGCTTGTATTTATATTCTTTGGGCACGTGTCAATTATCCTATGGCATTTATTTACAAATTCATGCTTCAGTAATCATGTGAGACTGGATAAGCCCTTTTCTTTCGTATGGACTAAAATTCAAATTCTTAATTTGATTGATTATAAAAATTCTTTTCGGGGGGTACCTTTGATTCATTGTTCAGTGAAATACGTAATTTGAATCAAGATCATGTTAGTTGGCTTGCAACGATCGTCTGCGTTCGCGGAGCGGGGTGGAGCGGGGATGGCCGCACCCTTTCGTGAACACCGGGGGGGGGGGGCTTTTCTCGAAAGGGTGGGTTGAGGGAGGGGAGTAAAATAAACGCACCCACTCGGGAACACCGGGGTGGGGGGGGGGGGGTTCTCGAAAGGCTGTGTTTAGTAGTTTTCTGAACCAGTCGTTTTTATGAAAATTATTCATTAAATAATAATATAACATTAATAAATTATAATGATAATAATAATAATACCCAATATTTCTACCGCGCCTTTCCCAAATATAATAGGAGAAATAGAGGAGAGCTTGCATTTATGTTGATTCTGAAGTTCATAATTCTAGAGAGATAGAGAAATAGCGTGTTTTCATTTACATTTACATAGAAGTTTAGAAGCTCCGTCCAACAATATTTAACCAGCCTTAAATAGAAAAGTAGTATTTTTGTTGATTTTTTTAGCCGTGAGGCACGGACGCTTAGTTGGACACAGACACACATACTTGACCCCTTTTTTATATTTTGATAACCGAGCGGTTATCAAAAATCATGGACGAATGTGACCGGAGTAGACTCGGGGGCGCGCCCCTCCACTCCAGTCTCATGCAAAGTCTTTCGTGCAATCTGGCAATATATAGAAGGGAACCAATCAAAGTCCAAACATTCGTCGAAGAATGGAGGGGTGGAGTAGGGAAATACATTGCTTCTCGAACGGAGTCCATGATGAGAATGATTTTATTTCAGACAAAATTCTTCCGCAGATGAGATGCAAGTTTTAAGGTGGTGTAACCATAATTCGCGCAGAACCTTAATTCACGCACGACGGATATCTCAAAAAGTAATCAATATCGTGAAAATCTGATAGCACCATCAGAAAGAGGGACCAAAAATTGCTTAAGATCCAAACTTTCGTCACGGTATGGTGTATCGAATTGTGAAATTATTGACCAAACATCGAAAAATTGCGTGTCCGTTGCCAAAATTCCGAGTTTTTTGACAAGGGTTTGGAAATCATCATTTTCCGAGTTAATATCATAAAATTATGAGATGATATTAATATCATCTTATTCTATGACATTTTGACTTACATTTACTGTTATTCCCTTTCCTTAGACTGATGGAATTTCTTGATAAATCTTTGTCAAACGCTCGTGCGGGAATTAAGGTCACACTGTTTTGTTGACTTTTTCAGCACAATGCGCGATCGTTCGATCGACATAGAATTTTGAAATCGCGATATCGTCGAAACCCTTTGACCTAGTTCACTTCTTCGTTAGGCGATTCGGAGTTTAGAATTTTGCCGTTTATTTGGTAATCATAGTTTTCGTTGATTTTGAGTAAAACATGAAATATTGTTGATTGAATGTCGCAATTTTTACAATTTTTGAAATTTGCGCGAACTATGGTCTCCCCATCATAAGTATATGCGTGGGAAAGTGTGTTGCGCTTTGATGTTAAAGAACAAAAGAGACCGCGTTTCTATGATAATTGCCGACATGCGCGCGTATGACATATTTATGTAGATTACGCGGCGCTTTGATTAGTCGGCAAATTTGTAAACAACTCAACAGTTGCTCTTTATTTAAATGCATTCTCCCACGATTGCCTCAGGTATACAATTTGACGCAAGGGTTGCTATCGTTTTATTCTAAGTTCGACATAATATATTGCAAGATTTCTAACATGACATCAAGTAATCAAAACATTAATTTAATCCTCTAATTCTTTCTTCTTTCTTTGTCATTTTTTGTTTCTTCATAATTTAAGATCAAGAGTGATCAAGAGTGGGGCGACTATATATTTAAGCCTATAGGAGCGGTCAGACACAACAATAATCTCCAATCATGAGCATCACTCCGAACTTGGGCTGGGGTGGGGGCGGGGGGGGGGGGGGGGGGGGGGGGGGTGGTACAACATGGACCTCGCCTCGGCTTTCCAGCTACTTTAATACTCAAAATATTATTATTATTATTTCTTCAATATATATTTTAAACCCCCAACTTTTCGGTTCGCGCTTCGCGCTCGATATGATTATGATACTACATCATAATGCACAATTAACTCCAATTTTGAGCTCAAAATTTTATACCAATTCAGTAGGGTATAGAATGCACAATTAACTCAAATATATAAATGCACATAATTTATAACTCCAATATTTACCTCAAAACTTTCAGCTCGCCCCTCGCGCTCGCGGATACTAAATAAGGTCTGTAATACACAATTATCTACAATTTCTTATGTTAGAAAGTGCCCCTGTATTCTATAATCTTTTAAAACCCAAAATTTTCGGCTCGCGCTTCGCGCTAGCGGATAGTAAACCATAATGCACAAATATCTCCAATTTTGAACTAAAAAATTTCGACTCGCGCTTTGCGCTTGCAGATACCAATAATTCAGTAGGGTAGGCCTACATAATGCGCAATTACTTCAAATTTTTACCTCAAAGTTTTCATCTCACGGTTCGCGCTCTCGGATACTAAATATAGACTATACTGCACAGTTATCTCAAATATTTTTGGCTCGCACTTTGCGCTCACTTTGCTTTTTTTGTCATTAATGAAATACAAAACACATTCTTAAAAGCATCAATTAAAATGCAATTGTTGAGGCGCTCCCCCTATTCATCCCAATTCATTTCTCTTTATGCCTCCGGTCTCAATTGCCCCCTTTTCAGGAAAAATGCCCGTTTTCCATCATGACCCCCGACTTTCAAGTTCGTTCTACCGCCTCTGGCATAACATGGCTATAACATGCCGTTCTTCCAGGTAATTAAATGGCAAAGTTTGCACTCGCAACGTCTGATGTAATTCTAATGGGGCAATAATCGTATTCATGGTGGCAATTTAAAATAACTCAAACCACTAAAGTTTTGTTTAGAATTTTCAGATTTTGATTTCTTCTTTTTGTTGCTAATATATTTTATTATGTTTTCATAGGGGAAAAAATAATATTGTTTAAATTCCCCGTTTTAGGTCAGTATAGGCCTATATATCGGGGAGTGTTTTAAACTCGCGATTCGCGCTCGTTTGCTCGCTCCGCTCGAAAGATTTTTTTTTTTAAAGTTGGCCCCCCCCCCTCTGGAAAATTTTGGATCCGCGCCTGCCATACATTCGTGATTTTAAGCCCCTTCAGCCACCCCCCCCCCCCACACACACACACGAATAACGACCGGATACAATTGCGAAATAAATTATTTAGTTATGGACTGTTAAACGGCCCGACTTTAGAAGCGAAACTAATTCTTTATCAGTAGAAGTCGCCGTTGATAATTTTGTGAAATAAATTCTCCGAAAATCAAAATTTAACAGCAGATGCTGTTAAATAATGACACCCCTCCCCCGGCCCCCCAAAAATCCCCCTTATCTGGAAGATATTCATGGGTGACCAAAACACAGTCCCCAACTATCTTAATCTATTCGCTCTGGCAGTAATAACTCAATTTTCGGAATAACGAACCTTTTTCTATTTTCGGAGTAACGAACCTTATTCTATTATCGGAAAACCAAACCTTATTCTATTTTCGGAATAACGCACCTTGTTCTATTTTCGGAATAACGAACCTTTTTCTATTTTAGGAATAACGAACCTTTTTCTATTTTAGGATTAACGAACCTTCGGAATAACGAACACTACCCCCCCCCCTGCGCGGGACTATCGGCTATAGCTGCTCGGGGGGGGGGGTCTAAAATTATGAACTTCAATATCAAAAACAAATAATGCAAGCTCTCCTCTATTTCTCCTATTATAATCTATTAATGATATATTGTTATTATCGAATGAATAATTTTCATAAAAAGACTGGTTCAGAAAACTACTGAACACAGCCTTTCGAGAAACAGCCCCCCCCCGGTATTCACGAAAGGGTGCGGCCATCCCCGCTCCACCCCCGCTCAGCGAACGCAGACGATCGTTGCAAGCCATGTTAGTTAGAGACCAGTTGAAGCTGTGTTCAAAGTTTCACAAAATAATTCACTGTCAAATGGACAAAAACTGACAATTAAAATATGCCAAATTTCACTTTTGTTAAACCTCTGTACATAAAGTCAATAGAGGAAGAAATCGATACCTTTCCAATGTGAAATTCTGCCAATTTCATTGATGATTATTGTTAATTCTACTGTGAGTTATGTCACAAAAACTTGGCACACAGCTTTAACTGATCTCTAACTAACATGATCTGTATTCAAATTACGTATTTTGAAAGTCACTGAACCATGACAGAGCCCCAAACTTTCTTCTCATTTGCACAATTTTCTTGTATCCTGTGCCCACTGAGGGGTGAAACATCGGGATTTTGGTGAAAATAAAATCAAAAGTACTCCCCAAAAAGAATTGTTATATTCAATCAAAGTAAAAATTTGAATACGTGAGAAAGGGGGCTTTTACAGTCTCACATGCTCACTGAAGCATGAATTTGTAAATAAATGCCATATGATCATTGTCACGTGCCCAAAGAATATAAATACAACTAAAAAAATGCTATTGAGCCGGATGCTTTCTAGCGCATAAAATTACTGCAATGCATTTTCGTAATTCTAAAATGGCCTATTTTTTGGTCCTATTTTTTGGTTGTTTGATGGGTTCATTCAACCGTGAATGAATGGATATTGGTTGCATACACTTCTAAAACAGGAATTCCCTCATGTTTGATCGATTATACCATGTGTGGCAAAAATGGGAATGCAACTTTAATGTGGGGAATGTCTCTTTAAACCTCTAGTTTTATACTGTAGGGTGAATGGGGGATATTTTTCTCTGTACATTTTCAATGGGGAATTATTCGCACACAACTCAATTGCAAGTTGAGACACCCTATAGAATGTTGAGACACCCTAAAACCCATTAACATTCCAGAGCTAGAAGATCGAAACCAACTGTTTGGGGGAAAGGCACTAATATTTAACCTGTTGGAACCTTGACAGTTTATACCTATATGATATAATATAAAGTCATAGATAATAGTTCAGATGAAAGAGGGTTAAAGCAACCTGGCAGATGCTCTGACGTCACAGCTCAGAACTGTATAAATAGGAGCGACGAACCTTCATTCGTTTCAGTAGTGGGGCGGGGGAAACAAGGTACTGACCGTGTTCTAGTACATACACCCCGCTAGTAGCCTACCATGCCTAGGGTAGGACAGGGGAAAGCATGCTATACCGTGCTATAGCATACACCCTGTCGGGTTACCAAATAGGACAGGGGAAAGCTTGCTATACCGTGCTATAGCATACACCCTGTTATGTTAGGTATGGGTAGATATGGCAAGGGGACACGATATGCCAGAGCGGCTGGCATCCACCCTGCCGGGATACTAGGGAAAACCTTCATGTAGAATAGGGATATTATACGGAATGAATACTCCATGCACTATGTAGAGATAGGGCTTTAGAATTAGGCATTGCAACATCACACCACACACAAGCCTGTAATATAGAATACATTATTAAAAGTGAACGAATACCACTAAATGGTACATGTCTGACAACCCAGCCTCCTTCTTACATGTAGTGCTGAGAGCTAGCACGCTGAGTATATACGAGGACATGTTAGATATAGGGAATAGTGTATATGAGAGTATGATGAGAAGGATGAGCGACACCCTGCATCTATAAAGTAAGGATACGAGGGTAACTATTGAGAGAGACTGAGAAAAGACAAGTACACGTGAGGACTGAGAGGCCAGATCCAGTGGAAGTTATTAGGCATCTCTAACTATATGACTCTACCTCCACCCTGTTAGGATATTATAACATCGTTTACTGCTCCCCTTCTGCCAGGTTGAGACCAACACTCGGCACACGTTACACATGGTATAAAAGTAAAAGCCGCAGTTTGGGCAATTTTTGCTGCATGCTCACTCAACAGTAAAATTTGACGCAAATTTCGTTTCTGTATATTGGGAAGCACGTTTTGCATACATTCTGACGTGTAAAATGTTTAAAATCTGAAAATGGGTCCGTTATCATTGATCCTAAAATTCGCTCCCATTGTGGCTAATTAAATTCCCTACATAGACATATAATTAGATTTTTTTTAATTCCTCCTGGTTAAAATCTGAAAATGGGTCCGTTATCATTGATCCTAAAATTCGCTCCCATTGTGGCTAATTAAATTCCCTACATAGACATATAATTAGATTTTTTTTAATTCCTCCTGGTTAAAAAATTATTAATATCTGAAATAGGGGCAACTTTATTTTTGTGTTGTGTTTATATAGTGCTTGTCTGTTTTGAAGCATGCAGTGCCAAGCTGTTCATCATTCCTACTCTGTAAAAAGCACCTGAATATCAAAATTGAGTTTATGAACAAAAGATGGTGTTATCCCCCCCCCCACCCCCCCCCCCCCGCTGTGATTTATAGATATTAGCCCAAAATTTCCCCTTAAGTGACCAAATACCAGGGGTCTTATCCTACATTTACTTTTCATTCATACATGAATGTTGTGTGTTTTGGGCATGTGAATTTGAATGTGTGCGAAATTGCCTTTATAGCAGCAGGGGGTTCAGTGCACGTTATAATGGTTCATCCTTAACCCGTTGAGAGCGGGAACCGAGTATACCCGGGTCCCGTCTAACACACTCATGGACGGGAACCGGGTATACTCTGTTTCCTAATGACCACATCTTTCTCACTAAATACCCCCTAAAATTCACATTTTGTACAACTTTTGGTGAATTTTTGCTATATGCAGTAGTTAACTTATGAAATGAGCGATATTTTCTAGTGAAAAACATGTCATAACTACTTAATATATTTAATAAATAAGCTTTTAGATATATTTCTCAGGCACTCAGGAAGAATTGTGTCAACCAGTGTACATAAGTGACCATCAACGATTTTTTTTTTAATAGCATTTTCGGTTTTGCTGATCCTCCTTTGTACTAATTTTCTTGTTAGCCCATGAATATTCAATGGATCAGCGCAAGGCCGTGTGAGCGATTTTCTAACATGGGCGTGCACACACAAAAAGCCGGATATATCTGGAGCTATAAAAAATTATCGGTCGGTGGCTGTAATTAGCCAGCGCTTCCAGTGGCTTAGCTGAGAAGAAAACTATTCTTTAAAATTAGAGAACGGGTCGATATTTAACCTAAATGACGAAAACTATCTAACCCCTAATTAGTACCTCAAAAGAAGAGGATATAAGGCTTAGTTTCAAATTTGTAAGAAATGAAAAGAAAAGAGTAAAGAGACATTGTGTTCAAGAATCAAGTCGGCAACCAAAGGACTGGAATTCATTTTTGTTTCTTTTGTAACTAAACACATAGGTTCATCTTAGGCCATGGTATAAGAAAATTCAATACTTTCAATAAGAGATCTTTAAATAGGGATAACACTAAAAAAGCAACCCTTTGTTCACCTTGTTCCGGACTCATTAAGGTGTAAAACATTTTCTTTCAGGCCAAGATAATATACTCAGTTTACAAACCGGAGAAATGCTTTTCTTGTTCACAATATTATTATCTTTTCTTTGTAGTAATATAGGGTTTGACATGGGAATGTAGAATATTCAAATCATGTAGTGAGTTGAGAACTAAGAACACCAAAAACATTATGGAAAAAATATATATTAAAAAAAAAAAATCAAGCTTCACTTCTAGGGTCCATTACCAGCGTGCGACCAGGCTACGCATGAGCGATTTAACCAGAGCCCGCATGCAAAAACAGCTAGGGTCTTCTCTTTTTTAATCTTGTCTCGGGGTAATGACATCAGGCCAAACAATTTCGTCGTCAATGGGTTAATATAGTTTTCAGTTTTGTCTCATTTTTAGTGACATTACATACCTTGTGCAGACAGTTATATGGAGCTTCTCAATATTCTGACCACTCTGTGCTGCTGAGCGGATTTCTACTGCGCTCACATTCAGATGAAAAGGGCATGTATCGAGGTCTGACTTTTCAGTGTGGTAACGTAACTCAACCTGGTGAAATGTAAAATGTAAACATTCTGTTTAGGGATATATATACCAGGTGCTCAATACACCATCAGTATACACCATTATTGTTCTAGATAATTAAGTTGCTCAAAAACATGATTTCATGTACAAGGCCCATGCAAATTTTGTTTCCAGCCAAAATTTATAAATGCATACTTATATTTTCTTTAACTGATTTAAAATGAATCAATTTCCTGTTGTTTAGGCCTATGATGAAATCGCTGATGATTTCCATTAAAAAAAATCAATTATAAACCATAAGTAAAAAAAAACAACAGAGAAATACATGAGAAAATTTAAAAACACTCAAATGAATTTTTTTTCTTCACTTTTTTAAATACATTTCATCGGAATCCTACACAGAGTCTATAAAAAAAGGAAGCAGTTTTGGGCTTTATTTAGTTAATTAGAGCAAATCTTTGACTTTATGCATAAATAAGCATATTTAATTGGTGATGAGATTTTTTGCAGTATATGACTCTTCATTTTTGTAGCTAATGCCGGGTATGCGTGCAAATTTTCGGTGCGATCACGCAATCAACATCCAAGTTTTTTTTGGGGGAGGGGAGGCTGAATATTTTCTTGATTGTATCAGAAGGGGCACAAGAACCAAGACTTAACTTGACTCAATTACACTTCCTTCACAATTAAAATGTGTCGTACAGGACACAAATATATCAGAAAAAACAACAGACAAAAACAACAAGAGCATGTAATCTCCCAAATGTTTAGTATTAGACATCTTAAGTACTAAAAAAAATACAACCAAGTTTATGAAAGCTAGCTGTACATTATGTCTATGGAAATTATCAAACAGGGACAGTTTAATGTGAGCACAGGCATGCATAGAGACAGTTATTATTATTATTATTTTTTTTTTTTTGCTTTCCTGTGTGGTGGTCACAACAAGTAGTACCTGCAGCATGCAACTCTCTACAATGGATTTTGTAAAAAAAAATGTTGCACATCCCGTACTTCAGACAAACACATTGCATGTAAGAAACCAAAGAGGGATTTATAATACCTTTCCTACAGGCAAGGTAGGAATGACAGATATTGGCAGACGATTTAATGCTCTCTGTATGGAACGCCAGTTACGTTGCCCGCACATGCCACACAAGTTACATTGCATGCACATGCCACGTAGCCTACAACCTGTTGTATCCACAGCTAGCATTATATTATTTGCTAAGAAGTTCTGAACTTATTCTTATTTCAGAACACTCAAAATATTTATATACCCAACAAAAAAAGTGATTCCCTTCATAATCAAAATGATGTAACTTTTGAACAATATTGTTTTGAACAAAATAATGTGGCAGGAGGTTTTCTATGCTCAATGATAACTTCTGTGAAAAATGAGATTGATCTGTTGAGATATGCATGAGTAATCAAAGATTAAAGCCAAAATAGACATTTTCAAAAGTCACAAGGGTCATTTCAGTTTTTAAAATTTTTGGTAAAAATTATCGTGTCATAGTTGAGTCAGCACACATTATGCGACTTACCAAAAGATAGAGCTGCAGCCCCTTGTGTGAATACAATGCAAACAGCAGTAAGAAACCTTTAAAGGTGACTTTCGTAATGAAAAATTTGCCTTTAACATGTATTCATTCATGCATAACACTAGGTATTATTACATTTTTTCAAAAAGTTAGTTGATGAGTGTATACTGCCAAATGATATTGCTCAATACCTTTTATTAAAAAGTTCCAGCATGTTGATTAAGTGGTTTCTTACTGCTTTGAGATTTTCCATAATGACAATTATTAAAGAAGGAAATCAAAATTAAAAAAAAAAATAAAAAATTGGCTTAATTTCATTAGCGATTTTTGTTCATTCTACTGTGAGTTATTTTAATGAAACTTGGTACATAGCTTCAGGGTGGTATCGACTAACAGGGACAATTGTTAAATTGAGTATCTGGTAAAGGCGCGGTCCCACTGGCTTTTTAGGATGATTTACCAATAAAAATGCGTAAAATTGCACATTTTGAACATTTTACCTCATGCTCATCCAACCATGAAATAGAGTGCAAAATCATATGGTGTGTAAGAAATCACATGCAACAAGCCTACTGAACATGCCTTATGATAAATATCTGGATTTTGTTCCAATATTATTGGTTTAAATTTAAGAAATTAGGCTTGTGACTTTCAAAAAACGACCTTTCTGCTTTTTGACTGCTCTTACTGAAGAATGACTTAATTAAAGCCTTTCCGTAAAATTCACTAATTTTAGCTGATAAAATTACCTACAAGCACATGTAATAATTTTGTGTAAATCTTCTTTTGGTGAAAAAAATACTGATATTTGGTTAGGGGGCTGGGAGACTTACTTTTTTTCATTCGGTATATTTTTTTTATCAAATCTCAAAATGCAAATCTACAGAGTACATGTACCTAGTGCTGATATCGTGATCATCCGTTGTCTTAATTACTGGCTCTAAATAGAATAATTTATGTATGAGGTTGAACTGAATGCGTTCCAGCAATGGACTGGACTTGTGCGGATATAAAGCCAACGGTGTGATCATGATGTATATTCACCCTATCAATGATTACCAAAAGGTTCCCAGATGTAGCTCACTGCCCTCTACTTCTATCAATTTCCGGTCTAGTCATGCTCATCATTTCAAGCGTAGCATAGCATAGGGGCTTGAGCAGATGGGGATTAAAGCTATGGCATATCAACCCTTTTTCACTTTTCAATTCCAAACCAGCACATGGCAGCTTCAGAGCAATGCCCCATTTAATTATGAATGTTATAGCGTGACAAAGTCTTTATGAAACGGTATATCCACTGATTCATTATACCAAAGGAATCAAGCATTAAATGCTTCAACTGGAAGTGAATGAGGGGCCTAAACTATCCCATAATGTGTTGTATCATGCTCGGAAATCTTACAAGTGCGCCTTTTTGATAAATTATCACGAGTGAGAATTATTCAATACTAGATTGTTTAGAACCATCAGCCATCACAATCATATGACATCACACTTGGGTACTCTCCTTTAACCCTATCCTAACTGGGGGGGGGGGTCATTTTGACCCCCCCCCCCCTGTATGAAATCCGCGACTTCCGCGCAACAGCTGCAAACCGCGACCCAGCGTTCTATGACCTTTTTTTTTTCAAGTGTCCTGCAATTTTTGACACCAAGATCGAAAAAATCGAACACTCCGTTGTCGCGTTACACAACATTATGTAATTGCACGTCACGCCAAAATTGAACGAAAATCTTCATTTTGCATGTGTTTGTGTAAAAAAAATGCTTTTCCTGAATGGCTTCATAACAGTGATAATTGTGCCTTCTAAGCCTTTTGATTGAATTTGTCTTTATTTTGATCAAGGAACATTTTGCAAGCATAAACAATCACAAAAACAATAAAATACATAGGAAATAAAAACAATAGAACATAAGAATTTAAGAAAACAATAGAATACAAAAGAATTAAAATGAAATGTCCAAATTTCTGATTTTAATATTGTTGATCATGCTACTCAGCAACTTTTAGAAAAAATTTGAGTTTCATAAATATGTTTGTTAATGAAATATTAACGATTTCAATGAAAATCATCTAATTTGCATACATGGGTATGCATAAATTAGCATAAATTAAAAATGCGAAATATTTTCCCCACAAAAACAGATCAGCGGTACCCTTTACATGCGCAGAGACGTTCGTTCAAAATTTCGCGGCGATCAGACTTTCCGCGGCCGAGATATCGGGGGGGGGGGGGGGGGGGTCAAAACGACCCCCTCAGTATAAACAGGAGGTGAAATAGCCCAGTTATAAATTATACGGTTAAGGCAAAAAATATTCTTGACCTACATTTGCTTTGGCCACACCCACTCCTCTGGAATTGATTGACAGCTTCTTTCCAATTGACTTTGAAACCTGTGAGAGTGCATAAAATAGATTTAATCATTTATTTTCTGACTAATACTTAGATTGAAGTTTATGAAAATAAAATACATAGATACATGTACAATCTAATGTCACACAGGTGTGTACATAAGTAGCCTGAAAGCTCAAAACCACCCACGGGCGATTCCTTATTTCAACATCTTCCACATATTTTGGAACGACATGAAAGAATCTAAGATTACTAATTTTGAAAAAATTCATATACTGGCCCCCAACTTTTTTCATGATAAATCTGTAATGTGAGAGGTTCATTGTTTCATGTCTATATTTCCTCTAGTCTGCTGCAACTTTTAAAAGTAATTTCGCAACCCCTGGGTACGCGGTTATGAAATAACATCCAAAGCAAATTTTGTTTCTAGCCAAAATTCATAACTGTATCATTATTTTCACTTTACTGAATAAGTTCAAGTTATTTCTTGTTGTATATAATCGGAAAAATATTGCAGAGAATTGAAAAAATGAAAAGCAATAAAGAACAAAAAGTTTAAAAAACCAAGGAAATGAATAAAAAATTTCAAAAACAATAAAATGAATATATATGAAAACATTTTGATAATTTAAATAAAAATTAAATAAGCCAACTTCTTATTTCATCAATAAATAAGCATAATCAATATAAAATGAAATATAGGTTTAGTGGAATTTAGCTATGCAACGGGGCAGTTTTGTCATTTTTTTTTTACTATCGTGCAAATTGTTGTTGCGATCGCGCAATCTGTGGTCAAGATTCCCCGAGGACTGACAAGATTAAAAATACCCCCGTTACTACTGGGGTTAAAATCTAGAAGAATCAGACAAGTGACCCCTTCTCATTCATTTTATCATGGGATTCTCCATAAATAAATGAAAATTACATAACAATTTAAATATGGTGACAAATTAAAGGTCATTGGAAAAGGGGTCTTAAATAGGGGCTTTTAATTAAAAATTGGGGGGCCCTTCAAAAATAATTTTAGAATCCCAACATAAGATGTTACTACTTCACCCTGCGTTATTATGAATGCCATATTTGACATCCTTAGGAAATTTCCTTTCAGAAAATATATACTTTTGTAGGGAGAGGCTAAAGATTTATAATGATATGACACTTTGATCCTGATAGGGGCGAGATTTTTTTGATTTTTCAATTGGTGGCATATCATAAAAAAGGGTGACTTGGGGGCGAGTTCCCAACGTATGGCTATGTTATTTACTTTTTAAAGCATAATGATGACATTCAGAGACATTCCAAACCTTTTATAGGTATTTAAATGGTCAACTGAATGGAAATAACTAATATCATTTAAATATGCTTGGTGTTCTAATAATTTTGGCCACCACTGTACATGTATTATGAATATGTAAAAAATCATTAACATCATGCAATTCTCACATTTCACAATACTTGCGCGCACCACCAATGGTTGTACCATTAGAGGCACGAAATGCATGGGCCAACAAAAACTTCCTAAGACGGCAGACGGCCATGCATAAATTGCACGCTGATTTAGTCTACCCATCTCCCATATTACCAGGCTAGAGTAAATTATACTGTATAATGATACTTACATCAACCTCTTCCTGTAGTTTAGCGTTATCATTGACAATGTGATGTGACTTTAGGGCCTCCTCCTCAGAGGACACGTCGCAATTTAGATCAATTTCATTTAACTGTGGAAGTTCAGTGTAATTGGCTAGCGCCTGTAAAGCGACAACTGTATCCTGGAATCACACAAATAAAAGAAGTGAACAAAAACATAAAATTAACTTTGACCCTTTTAGATTAAATATTTAATTTCGGTATCAAATCGGAATAAAGCGGGGGCTATCTGGTCCAGTGTTAGCAAATGTGACCACAGGACCAGAATGACGAAAGTGTGACCATACACTATGACACTTTCAAAAATAGTTTTACCACCTCATGTGAATGGCCCACTGGACCTGATGGAATATACGGCCAACATGTACACGTTAGGCTACTTTAGCACAAAATAAATAATAACTGGAAATTTATAATTGATGGGACATACAATTATCGGTTGTATATATTGATATGCATAATACTGATATTGGCAACAGCGAGAGAGAGAAAGAGTGAAATATATTTAAACAAATCAATAGCCAGATTGTGTCTCGTCCACTCGTGACTACATAGCATGAAGATTTCCCTAGGTACATCCCTAACCAAGTTTGTCTTTACAAGAAAGTCTTGAAAATGAAATTTAACATTTGTCCTCAAATGACTTTTGACCTCTCTATGCGACCTAAAACAGCACCGCAACTATAAAATGCAGGCCCTCCAAGTGCATGTAGTTACGACTTGTTTTTGCATAGGCGATGACGCACAGAAAATTTTTGAATGCATTAAATGAAATGAAACATACTTTAATTGCGCCAAAAGGTAATTTTGAGCATTTTAAAATTTTGACGTGCACGTCACGACCTTGAGATGACCTTTGATGGTATGGTCTGTTGTGGGGTCCTCTAAAGTTTATTGTAGGATTACTAAAAATTATTGATTTATGACTATTGATTATAAAGTTATGATCGATAATGTGATTTTACAAAATGGCATCTGGACGGCGTCATATGGTTGAGATTGAAACAAAATTAAGTTAGTGCTCAGACTATTTGATGATCCAACATTAATAAAAATTAGGAATGATTTGATTCATTTCATTCATCACTTTTTGAGTTATTATCTACACAAGATCTGTACATAAAAATATATAGAATACTATAATTCAGCTTAAATAAGGTACAATTTTTTTTTTTTTTACGTTATTTGCTATATGTATAGGTATTACAATGATCGAGGAAGACGTCACATGAAATTTCTAAAGAAAAAAAAATATACACACAAAAAAAAATGTGGACACAACTGGATTTTAACCCAGGATTTTGAGATCCAAAGGCAAGAACGTTATTGATATACTAGAATATGCCCTCTATGGATTACATGTAAACACAAAGTATGATTCTCAACTCGAATTCGGTAAGTTAAATATGGGCATGATTTTGTCATCTGATTTGAAAAAACAGAACATAATTCGTACAGAATTTCCTTGGCTAACACCTAATAAATTCTCTGATAAAATCAAGTAGAAATAACGGAGGGATATTGCATATGAAACTTTGTTACGGCACAATTTGGTTAAGGAATTTTGTTACCAAAATGTGACGATAGTTTTTGGTGGAGAAATGAGACCCCTGTTACGTTTAGTCTCAAACCTTCTCAGAACCTGTCTCAGTTGCTTCATAGGTAAGTCGGAAAATAGGCCCCAACTTCCAAGTGCAGCTAGTTGCATGTTGTGTGATGCAAGGTACAAGGTGCTTCATAGGTAAGTTGGAAAATTGGCCCTAACTTTCAAGTGCAGCGAGTTGCATGTTGTGTGATGCAAGGTACAAATTTACAAGACTTCAATACGGTTTGTACAGCAACGATATCTTTGTAAAAGTAAAAATTGAATCGGAGTGTAGTCTTCACCTCAAACATGGTGTAATTTGTCATAATGTCATATTAGAGTCTGTGCTGGCAGACTAGGTGCATGTTTTATGAAAAGCTACCCAAGATGGGTTCGAGATTTGTTTAATATTTGCATAAAAACGAAACCTACTCATGAACCGCTCGAGATGGGTTCGAGACTACATCGCAAAGTGGAAGGGGTTTTGATTCAAAAGCGGGTTGGAAGAGGTTATTTTCCAAACTACTTATAAAACACACAATATGGTTTCGTGTATGTTTGAAAATAGCTGTAACATGAGTATAAGATTCGATTTGCTTAGTTATAGAAGGCAATCTATCTTTTTGCAGTCTAAGGGAGTTTATGACCCTGTTAATTTCAGGTGCAGATTCAGTGGACCGAACAGGCAATGTTAACACAGGATTTCCTGAGAATACAGTATTAAGTGTAACTTAGACGTGGCTTTCAGATCAAAACAGTAATGAGAAATCACTTCCAGGATATGATATACTTACAATTAACCGTAAAAATAAAATAGGTGGTGGAGTCGCATTTTTTGTGCCAAGCAAATTTGAGTATGTCATAATTGAAGACATGAAATTGATGAACGATATTGCAGAAACTTTGTTTATTGAAATTATTGATCGCAGTGGAAGAAAATTTATCTTGGGTGTTGTGTATATAAGCCAACTCAGAGCAATCATGCTGACTTTATCGATACTCTGAATAATTTATTACACCATTACTCTGTTAAAAACAAAAGGTGTATCATAATGAGAGACTTCAACTATGTTCTTTTAATGAGCGATACTAATATACCTGTTCATGGCTTTTTACAGACATTCCTCTCTGCCTCTTTTTTGCCACTCATTTCTAGACCAACTAGAATCACTAATACTTCGGCAAGTCTGATTGACAATATTTTCTCCAATTTCGTTCAGAATTTAAAGCTGGTATAGTACTGTCGGACATTTCTGATCATTTCCCGATTTTCATGTATTATTCTGATCTATTCCAGACAAATAACTATTCTAAGGATGTACGTAAAACATGTAAAAGACGTGTGCACAGTGATGAAAATGTGTCTCGGTTGAAACAGAGTCTAGAAGAAGAATCTTGGGATGATGTATATAATACAGAATGTGTGTCGTATGAAATATTCATCGAAATTTTCATGTCTCATGTAAATCAAAATATTCCCTTTATGAAACCAGAGACTAAAAATTATAAAAGGTCACCCAGATTGCCTTGGATAACGAATTCAATTCTTTGCTCAATAAACAGAAAAAAAATCGATTGTTCTACAAATATATGTCAAGATTAAGTGATCATACTCGGATCCAATATACTAATTATAAGAATATGCTAACAGGAGTGATCCGTGCTGCTAAAAAAAGCGTATTATCATGATAAATTCAATCAATGCAAAAACGATCTTAAGTACATGAAAGTTGATTGCACCATAAATAATGGACCAAAGTTTTCAAAGATTACTAAGCTTATGCATAATGATGCAATAATAGAGGATAAAGTTCAGATGGCAAATATTTTCAATAATTTTTTTCCCCAAGTTGGATTTAACCTTGCTAGGCACATACCGACAACAAATCGTTCATTTCATCAATAACTAGGTAACAGAAATGAAAGTTCTATATTTTTCTCTCCAACGAACCCACAAGAAATAGTTAAGATTATATCTAGTCTGAAACTAAATAAAAGTCCTGGATTCGATGGAATTTATAACAACCTTCTACAGAAAAGTATGAATTATATAATTAACCCTCTTGTTCATATATTCAATTAGTCATTATTATCTGGAGATATTCCAGAATGAATGAAAATTTCAAAGATAACACCAGTCTTCAAAAAGGGTGACAGGTCAGTAACAAGTAACTATAGACCAATTTCATTGCTTACAAACTTATCTAAAATTCTTGAAATGTTAGTTCACATACAAACCATGAGTTAAAAAAAACAAAACATAACATCCTCTCTGAGAGTCAATTTGGCTTTAGTTCAAACAATTGCCAAAGCTTCTGACCGGTTGTCTAATACAACTGGCTTGTATTGAGATTTTACTAAAGCATTCGATACGGTTGATCATGATATTTTCCTTTATTCACTTTCTCACTATGGAATTAGAGGAGAACCCCTGACGTGGTTCAAAAATTATCTTAATAGATGTTCCCATTTTAACTTAATGGTCATATGTCTGAACGTAAACCTGTCATTTGTGGAGTTCCACAGGGGAGCATCCTTGGTCCATTACTGTTCATTATTTACATAAATGACATTGAGAAATCATCTAGATTGCTTCAATTTATACTTTTTGCTGATGACTCCAATATATTTTGTCTCATCCTGACCCAGAGCAATTGACGCAAATGTACAGTTAATGTACAAGTTTGTCAATAAACAATTACCATTGCCTTTTATTAAAATGTTCGTAAAAAATTATTCGATTCATAACCATTTCACACGACAGGCGAGCTCCTTTCATTTACTTTTGAATAGAACATCGTTTGCACAAAAGACATTTGTTTTTTCTGGTCCCAAGCTATGGAATTCTCTTTCAAATGAGATTATACAATGTAATTCAATACAAATTTTCAAAGGAAGGTTTAAAAGTTTTCTTTTAAATATATACTAGGTTATTGTATTTCTATAGCGTGTTACTTATTTATTAATGATTTTTCTCTGTATATATGTACCACTGTTTCGAGTATGATCTGTGTAAATACTCAATCAATAATGTTTTTTTTTATTTTCTTGTGTAGTTAAGTAATAATTAATACAAATTTGTAATTTTAAAGGAGGCCTTCACTCTACAAGCTTTGCTTATTAGTCGGTCTCCTCCTCTTTCAATTTCACAAATTAATTAATATTTTTGTAAATATGAAAAGATTAAAAGAGGAATAAAAAAAAAATAAGATGGGTTCCAGGTGGGTTTCAAAATAGATCTAACTAGAGCCAATGGGAAGGGGTGAGGAAATAAATTATTTCTGGGATGAATTGTGAACAGGTGGAGTGTAGGGAGGGTTGTGTTACGGCACATATTGGTAAATTACCAAAATGTGCGGTCACATGTTACGGCACATTTTGGGTATTTACCAAAATGTTCAGGACATTGACGGCACATTTTGGTAACCTCGTATCTAGCCCAGATTATCGTGTGCACGCTCATTTTCTGAAATGCTTAAAGTGACCTGAAATGTACCCTAAATTGGCCAAAAGGTGATTTTAAACATGTCAAAGTATTGCGTGCACGTAATTTCTTTATGTGCATGTGTACGTGCATGCAACAGTGAAAAAAAAGTTGCGCAATTACCTGAAGTTTAATGTCCATAAATATGAAATTGCAATGATTATTATTCAGAGAGATATCATCAATATGCTAAAACCACAAAATGGCATCTAAATGATGTCATAGTAAAATTATGGTGCCAAAAAAGTTTAAGTGTTCAAAGATGACTGAGGCCTACCACTGATCAATTTGAATTGAATCGGTTCAAGGCTTCTACAGATATTTTGGTAACAAGAATCATACAGAAATTAAAGGGAAAAAAAGAAAAAAATATTTGTACGAATACAGGAGGTACATACGTATATACCACCTAATAATAACACATTTAAAGAATGCTTTTTATCACATTAATCAAGAATTAACAATTAGATTAGTTAGCTTGGATGAATGGAGAAACCAGGAGGGCGTTTCATGAAAGGACTTGTCAGACGTTTTATCCGACAAACTGTTACAAGCTACTGAAATGCTTGCAGCTGATTGGCTGAGACCAAATTTGTCGGATAAAACGTACGACAAGTCCTTTGATGAAATGCCCTACTGTAGCCTATACAATGAAAATACAATCATTGTAATCATTTTTTTTTTTTTACATATTTAGATATTGATGGCAGCTAGGCCTTTGAGTTGTATAAGAGTAGGATCCTTAATTAATCATTTTAATCGGATTAAACAAGTAAAAACTGTAGATCACCTGAGTCGATACGAATCCTCCGTCATAGTTCTGTTGATTGCTCAGCCAGAGTGCAATTCTACCGGCATATTGATAGTCATGCAATGCAAGCTGGGCAAGAAGAGCATAGGCAGATGTTTCTACTTGTGATGCACGGGGTCTACGCACTAGCCAAAACGGCAGGTTACTGGCTACAACTGGAATAAAGTTAACAGCTCCAGTGCCTGGAAGTAAATATAAAATACAGGTCAATTCCAGACCCCAGGAAGTTAAATAAAGAGAAATGTGGCAGTTTGTATCTGCTTGTACTTCTAATATTGTGCATTTCAAAGTGTACATTTGTAGTGCTCCTAGTTCCGAAGGTTCATTTGTCCATGGATTCATTGGTCTAAAAATGAGCGGTTCATAATTGGTCAAGTTATGAAATAGGCCTAGGCTTCGGAAGACCAAAAATGAAATAGGATATGTCATTCTGACAGTTTGTTTGCTCTATGGTTAAATTTCTTTAAATGTAGTATGGTTCTCAAGACTAAAAAATCAAATATGGTTCATTAGTCAACAAATTAAATAAGGTTTATTTGTCTTAATTGAAATAAGTTGCATTAATTCATCCAAAAATATATGAAAGATAACGTGTGGTCAGGCAATATTACAGCTGATGACAATTCATATTTTGTGATTGTAGCGTTGTTGCCGTTAGTGTGAATGCCCGGACCCGCTATAAACTATCCCGGGATAACCTCGCCTCACAATAACCCCACCACAAACTATCGCACTCAAACATTATAGTAAGAATCGCGGGACACTAACTGTCGTGGAGTGCCTTCAGTGTGAAGGCACATTGCTACAACACCGCAATAATAAAAAAATAAAAAAAAACAACATAAGAATTTCCAGAAGAGAGGATAAAAGAAGGATTAAACATGGAAATATATAAGAAATGAAAGAAAAGAAAAAGAAAGAAGAGGAAAACAAAGAATACATGACACATGATGAAATAGAAGATGATTAAAGGAGAAAAACAAAGAAATACATACAAAATTGATAGAAAAAAGAAAGAAAGATGAATTAAGGAAATATACAAGAAATGAGAGAAAAAATGGAAAGAATGGAAAACAAAGAAAAACATAAGAAATCAATAAAAGAGAAAGTAAAGAAAGATAAAAAACAAGGAAATACATTTTTTTTTAATGGAAAAATAAAGAACAGGAAAGAATGGGAAAGAAGGAGATACATAAGAAATTGATATAAGAAAAAAGAAAGAAAGATCAAACAAGGAAATGCATAAGATATAATTAAAAAAAAAGGGGGGAGAAACAACAAAATACCTCAAAAGAGGTAGAAAAGAAAAAGGAAAGAAGGTGAACACAAGCAATGAAATACATTTAGAAATGATAGAAAAGAAAAGGAAAGAAGGTGAAAAACAAAGAAATACATGGGAAATAATGAAATAAAAGATGGAAGAAGGAAAAAAAAAAGACAAAGAAAATATACGAAATTGATCAAAGAGAAAGGAAAGACGGATTAAACAAGGAAATAAGTTAAAGAAAGATAAAAAGGTGAAAACAAGAAATATATAAGAAATCATAAACTAGCACATTAATGATGTGGTGCTCATCCGGCACCTCGCAAAGAAATAAACGCGATTTTTAAATTGTGCCTAAATCAACATATATTATTTTCTTGCCAAAATTTCAAAATTCTGTGTAGTTTGGTGAACCTCATGTAGCTCAATTAGCATATTTAATGAGTTTCAAAATTCTATGTAGCAGTTTTGAATCCCCACCTAGTGCTATCATATAAAGCAAACAGAATTGAAATTGATCAACAAATGAAGGAGAAGAAGCAATTTTTGTGATTTATGAATAAATTTCGCATAAAGTAGCATAAATAATTTTCCAGACAAAATTTCAAAATTCTGTGTAGAAGTTTGGTGAGCCTCAAGTAGCTCTACAAGATAAAAAAAAAAATCAAAATCGGTCAACAAATAAAGAAGAAGCATTTTTTGTGAATTTTGAAAAATGCGCATAAATTAGCACATTTATTGAGTTCCAAAATCTTGTGTAAAAGGTTTAAATCCCCCACCTATTGCTTTCATATAAAGCAAACGGAATTGAAGTCGGACTTGAGATGACAAAGAAGAAGCATTTTGAAATGGACGGACGACGGATGACGGACACCACGGCATAAGCTCATCGGGCTCTTCGAACCGGATGAGCTAAAATCGAGATGGAAGGAGGATAAAACAAAGAAGAAGATAAAAGAAGTAGAACATCTAAGATATACATGTATTTTGTTACGGAGGTCATAAAAATCACCCGCTGCAGTGTGATTGGGTACATGAAATTTATCCTGGGACTGCATCAGGATAAATTTTCTACTGTGAATACATTTATAGTGGGTTTATGCCAGTGTCGCTTTCCTTTGACAGCACCGTGATAAATTTGAAAACCACAGTGAAGGGGTATTAGAAAGGATTACTTGGGAGCACTCCGGAGAATATGGGTTGTTATCCAATCAGGATATGCCATCAAAAAAGAGCCTTCAGGGCACCATAAAGGAAATATGGATACTGTTTAGTCTCATTTTCATTTACATGTATCATTAGCAATCATTAGGAATTGTTTTACTAATCAGAATTGATTATTGAAATGCGCTTGTTTAAAAGATGAAGAAGCTACAATTAATTTGATTTTTAGTAATCATTTCACCAAACATGGGGTATCAAGCGTGTCAAAAACGTCCTCTCCGAATTCGGTATTATTACCGAATAGTTAGACATTACCTGATTAACAATGTTTTTGTCTATAAGTGCACTTGTATATATGCAACAAACTTAGAATGTTTACTTCGCCCACATCCACTTACTTTTACGACAGTTTACGTTCCTATTTTGTCAAATCAGTATTATATAAACCATATATGTATTGCATTATACAGTCGAGTGCATAACAATTTTTGTTGTCAACACAATTGAGCACCCCAAATTCAGATGAAAATTGAGCATGTATGCGATCTAAAGATTTAACCATCTTTGCTCAAGGTCCGTATATTTGTTCAATATAGCATGAATACTACTTGGGATCTTTCGAATATCCTTTTAGAAAGGCAACGAATCCCATTTATCCTCAGACTTTCAAAGCCTATTTAATTTTCAGACTTTCAAACACAATTTCATTTTTGGACCAACCTACCTCATTTCATTTTCGAACTAACCAACTCCATTTTCGGACGAACAAACCTCTGGTTTTGCTCAAATTGTTGAGACAAACATTTCAGGCACTAGGAATTTTGAATGTTTGGGTACACAAACCTTTGAAACAAGGACCTGTAACCCTTAACACTTGGGTTCTCTTGAATATTGAAATTTGAGAGTAAAACACATACATGTGCATGCATACATCAAATTTAATTCACCATTCAAATTCTTCTATCAAATTATATTTTTGATATTTATGAATTGCTGTTTTGAACATTAATCCTAAATCCCAACTGGTTATATTCAGGGATTACTCAAGTCCGTTTATGTCTACAGTTTCCATGATATGGAAACTGTGAGCAATGTAATCTACAATTAAGTATGTGTAGTTAGTTTTTCAGAATTTAGTTTTTTTTTATATATCCACTAGTCATGCTAGTTTATTCATGAAATCAAACTTTTCCACTCAAACACTAAATAAATCTCACGTACTGCTAATACATGACATTGTATACTTTGTAGCTCTATCTTTTGGTATGCCGCCTTAACCCCCTCATAAATTTCCACAGAAACAGTTTAAAAACAAAATTGTCTACATACGATCATCTGTATGGCCATGTTCCTTCAGATCGTTGTTTGCTTCCCGTGCCATTGCACTTTCAGCGAGTGCCAAGGCATATGTGACAATAGCCTTATCATAGACTCGAATAACAGAATGTTGTTCCACTTTGTTTTCCAGGAATTGGGTTGCATTCACAATTGCACGGTTGATTTTCTGCCAAATAGATTTCAAACCAGTGATTAGTCATACAATGTTAAACAATAATCCTTTGTAAAGCACATCCCATACATGTATGAACCTCAATATTCTACATGTTTGTTGTACAGTATACATGTAATCAAATACGTATCATTAAGTCAGTATTTCTTTGATATTCTGCCATGATAACAAGTATATGATTCAGTAGCGGACATAGACCAACGTCATGCAATGAAAGTATCGGGCCCATGCGTCCCCAGACAATTGGGCCCGAGAAATGCATTCAATTCGGATATCTTGGATCCGCGCCTGTGATTACCTTGTTGCCTACTACACATACTTGGGGATGTTGCACAGTTAAAATGATCAAAGTCCATGTCATTGTAACCAAATTTTGAGTTAATTACTTTTGTATTCATGTATTCAAAAATTGATACGCTTTCAAGTGCTTATTCTTTTATCTACAGGAATTTGTAGAGTTACGCAATAAATGAAATTACGCCTTTATTATAGATTACAGATTTGTAATGCAGTGTATACTAATCATGACAAAATTATTTATTATTGGGACACCAGTACTTATTTTTGAGCCAGCAGTGCCTTCATGTGCCAAAAACTGCGAAAATGACAACAACAAAAATCTAGGAGGCTTCGAATCTACCAGAAGATAAAAAGTACAGTTTTGTCATGAACCATTTCTTTGTAAATAAAGTTTAAAATACGGATGATAAATTTGTTTGAATGCTGAAATGCTGCTTCTGAGTGTCACCTTGGAACTGCCCATAAATTAGAATGGTTCAAAATTATGCTCCCAAACAGTAAAAATTCATATCATTTTCATCGCACTCTCTTGAATAACTTAAAAGCATCTTGAGATCTTTGAAAGTTATGCTGAAAAAAAAAGAATGAACATGCATCTTTAAGGTTTATCTATTTCTTTGTACTCTATAAGCACTATGACCTGAATAGATTCCTGTTGTGACATTCTAATCATTAGCAACAAGGATGTGCAGACATAACATAAATGACCCACTAAATCCCTTCAGAGTATATCGTGGTTTGCTCAGAATTTACTAAAAAAGACTTGTAAAACATGCAGCACAAACGAATGAAACATTAAACAATATAATTGTCAATTCCTTGTTTCAATTTTGTAAGCGACAGTTTTCGAACCATAACTGTGCAAAGTTCATAAACACTTTTGATTAACTAACTGTGATCATATTCAAACTAAAGTGGACATTTAGCTGAAATTTTAATGTGGCGCTGTGCATTTGAAAATGCAAATTAGAATCTGAATATAACCAATTATTGAAGTTCAAACATTATGTGATCCAGTTTTCTTACGCTGAATAATTGAACAAACAGGAATTTGCACATATGGGAGTGTGGTGTTTTAAATGCCTCTTATTCTTATATCTAGTCACTTTTGTTAGATTTCTTTTGCTTAAAGTAATTATCATGGACTACTCTAACATGGCATATACACACAGGTAATTCGTTCTAGTTATTTACTTGAATTGTTGCATTTAAGGCACTGGTCCAGTCACTCACGGTTTAGATGTCGTGTTACTCACGACACATGGAGGTGGAACATTTTCCACAGAGAGGGAATGATTGATAAGGACAATAAATGTCAGAGAGGTACACTATTCATGTACATATACCAGCATTTATGGTACCCTTAGAGATCTACATGGGCACAAATCCAACCATAAGAAAATTGTGGTCAGAAACTTCTTCTTCTTTTTTTTAAATGATAATTTCCAGGACCAATTGTAAAATTCAAATCAAACTGGTAATGACACATGCCACTCCCGCATTATACATACTATGGTAGTCATGATCCATTCATAACCTACAAGTGCGAAGATATGCACCCTTCTGTCAGTCCAAATGTCGTTGCAATCACGTTTGAATATGACCATGTGTATATTTCAATCATCTACTAATTACAGAACAGTCATATAGATACGTGTAGAGGCTGATATAAATATGTCATTCCCAGCTTCTCACAATTGTTGAGTTATTGTTGAGTTCCATGTATAGGCCGAAAATGCATGAATGGTAGAGTGATGCAAGCAAAAAGTTCCATTTCCCCATGTTAATTGAAGCAAGCATTGGCTAGCTCCATTGCACATACTGACTTACTATCTTTAAAGCCAAATGCTAAAGTAATAAGCATATAATTTAAAAAAAAATTGAAGTTAAGATGAAATATGGATAGCATTATATCTACTAAAAAACTATGAAACCATCAAATTTGTTTTTATCAAACGTAAAAACTAGTTAGTTATAATAATGTAATTATTAAAGTAGTTTACAATTTTGATTATTCATTCTCGGCATGATCAAAATCAAAACGGCTGATACGTTATCAATCTATCGGTATCAATCCATATAACCCACCGACTTATCACCATTTCCATTAAACAAAATTTTATTTAAAAGAAAATTAACAAGGAAATTGAAAGGGGCATTACAAGAACCAAATATTCATTACAAAAAAGATTACTTTTCAAACATTGGCTTTAGATTTTTAACATTTTACGAGTACTTTCCATTAATATTACAAGATAAGATTTTCAGATTAGTATTTTGCAACTATAACTCTTATGTTTATAACATTTATACAAAGAATCCATTTTTTTTAATTCTAAATATATTACCTTATCTTTAACATGTACAGTACAAATACAAACCTCTCCCTCTTCTATTTTCTCCTTATTCCTAACCCTGTTTTGTTCTGAATGTATAGTTTTAATTCTTCATCTAGTTGATTTTTCTTATTTAATCTTATTTAATGTTTATTTCAATATAGTGAGTTTTAATTCCTTAGGATACAATACTGACCCTCTTCTGTATTTGTTCCCACTATCACCAAAATAAATTCTGTTTTGGTCTTCTTTTTCAATTTGTTTCCTCATCTCATTGCCAATTTCCTGTACTTATCTCTTTCAATTCTATGTAACTTTATTTACTTTTTTCATACATGTAGAGCGTATAACTAAATACATGTGTAACTTTTCTTTTCTGAGTTTTTATCATTGAAAAAATATCTTCATTGATAATAATAACCAAAAAAATCTAATACTCCATTCCCATCAGAAAAACATACAAATTGACAATCACAAACAGGCATATATTAAAATTTGAATGGTATGTATACATGTAGAATAAAACAAATTATTCAATATTTTGTCATAAAGTCTGAATATCTTATTTTGCTCAAACATCATAACTTTGCTCTGTCCCCATTTCATCAATAAACGTATCCAAAATTTCCCACCAAATTTCACATTCATATTGTGTATACATTTATTCTGATAAAAATTATGTGCCATATGATATGATCCTATGGATAAATCAAAGTGGCTGATGACTATCATATTTTTCTCCTGCTTACACTGTTTCTCAAATTGATTTAACCAGCATATGGTTTGCCTGAAATAATTATTCACAGCTTTTTTTCCTCTACAATAACTGATGTTAGACGCGGATGCCTGAATGGAAGAATTTTCCTTGAAGGTGAAATAGTCCACATTATTTACAAAAGAGCCATGCGCTCATGCTAATTAGTTTAAAAGTAATAACTTGTTTAGACAAATATGGGCCATGAAATATCCTCCCCTCCCCCCCCCCCGGCCACCTCAAAAGCATCAATAATTCGCAAATGACACATCAGCGCAAATTGCAGAAGAAGCCGGTTTTTCTTTACAGGATATCATTGATAGCATTTCTTCTAATGTGATTGCACAAGTGCTTTGAGCACATGATTAATGTGGAGACAGCGCTTAAGAAATACTCCATATTATTATTATTATTATTATATTTAACTTGGTTATATTTTAGTTCACAAAACATGTTTGATGTCATTGAAAAGCTTGGAATTTCTAGTTTCAGAAAACACAAGATAAGAATTTTGGTGAGTTACTAGTGGTTTTCAGATGGCAGGTGATATATCTTATCAATTGATATTTCAAAATACTTTAGTTTGTAAAATAAAAATATTTAATTCATAATACATGTAAATGTGACATACCTCAGATGATTGACCAAGTACATCACGGCTTTCCAGGAGACATACCAAAACAAAGGCCGTCATGGAAATTTCACCTTTCACTTCTCCCTGTTACACAAATTTCAAATTTGAAGAACATATAATGTGGAAAATTAGAATTACTTTTCAAATAGCATTGGAAATATTTATTTGATTTGTATTTCCCAGTGCTGTAATTATCAGTAGTTTCCACATAATTGTATTTTCTGAAGTCCGAATGCAATGTCAGAAATAACATTGGTTATTTCTGTACAATAGTATTACTGCAGAAGGTTCACAAAGATTGATTTCCATTGATTGAACTTCATTTCACTGCGCTTACTTCACCTTTCCTTTTCACCCGTTTTATTAAAACCAATTTTAAACAGGATCAACTTTCTGTTTAATGTTCTACATTATGTCACAGCATTGGGTTATTAATAGCTATTAATTTGATTTCTGAAACAATAAACTGTACATAAAGAACAACAAATGAGTGATGCAGGTAAACGTTTTACCTAAAATGACCTTTGATTTCGCTGTTTGACCTATACAGGTAATCAACATGTCCCAAGTGCATCTATAACCAAATTGTTTTTCCCCATGGCAGTAACATCTGTTACAAACTTCAACATATGACCTCTAATAACCTTTGACCTCACCATGTGACCTCTGATAGCACTGCCACATAATGTTAGCCCAAGTTCATTTTTCACCCATGTTTGTTTGTTATTGAACCAACGGTTGTCCAGTTAAGAGTCATTCAAGAGTTTTGCAGGTAAATTTTAACAGTTCAAATACGATGACCTTTGACCTTACCATGTGACATTCGAGCTACTTTAACATGACGGTCCCCAAGTGCATCCATGACCCAATTTTAGTTGAACAAGAAGCAATATTACTTGTCATAAGAGATTCTTACAGATCTAATATTTGACCTTAAATGACTATTGACCTATCATGTGACCTCTGACGTTTGATTGCATTACACCAGCAGTTGCCAAGTTTTGCCTCATAAGAGTCTTGCAAGTAAACCTTAACATTTGTGACGGACGGACGTACAAGTGTACGAAAGGATGACTGAAGGATGAGGGACAGACAGACACCATTTCGATCCCTTAGTATCTTCACCTCAAGTAGGCAAGACAAAAAGGAAAAAAAAAATATTCCAGTTAAAAAGACCCTACACCCAACGTAGAATCGTTTATATTTTTTCATAAACCTATAAATATACAAAATGCGTGACATGTTATTCTTTAAACAAGGTTGAATAATCACCTATTGTAGTGGGTAGTATGTGGACTGCATTACTTACAATCATTTCTTTGTGAATCACATGATGATTTTCACTGAAGGCACCAGAATTTTCTTGATTAAAGTCAATGAGCCAGTTGATACTCCCTTCAAGATGGCCTTCTACATTTACATTAGGATATTGACTTGCGTGGCTGAATACCTTCACAACAAATGCTGTTAACCTGGAGAAATGATCATAATAATAATGACAAATTCAACAAAAGTTCTTCCACAAAATGTACTCGTTTTGATGTTACCAAAAAGTAATAATCAGTGTGAACCCTAAAAATACTAATGCAGAAGGGGGACCTTAGCACCAATTTGGGGGCTAGCTGTCCCACAGATGGTGAATACTATTGAAATCACTTGCGCCTGTTAGAACCTGCCAGAATCGCAGAATGATATAGGTTCCTATTATTCTACTTACATTAGGCTATGACAACGATGATGACCATTCAAACAATTGGAAGTATATATATGTGAATACAATAGGCCAGGACTATCCGCATCATGTGACTTGACTTGTCCAGTCGCAGCGTCAATTGAAAATTAACTTATGCACTATGGCAATCCTTGCGGCGGTAACATGAGATTTTGTTTATACTTGATGGCGGCCTAGTCGCCTCTTGTTTTGTGAGTTGTGCTCTCAGTCCGCCAAAATGATGATAAAACATATAAAATCATTATATGGTAATATAGGGTAATAAAAAAAAGCCAAGTGGCTTGTTGGGATGATCCTCAGTTTTAATCACTACTCACCATGTACTGCCATTTCGATTCATAAAAGCTGCATATGCTCCATTGCCTTGCCGAAAAGTCAATTCACGTGCCACTCCTACATATATGTATGAATATTGGACAAAGCAAAAAGAATACTTTTAGAGGGGAAAAATAGATTTAGTGATTGTATAATGCTTGTCAGAAAAAGTCCATTGACATTTTAACCTTTTAATATTGTTAGGGATGTCACTCATATTCAAACCTGAGCTGATATAAACACAACACAAAAAGAAAGTTCCCCCTATTTCAGATATCAATAATTTTTGAACCAGGAGGAATTTAAAAAACCTAATTATATGTCCATGTAGGGAATTTAATTAACCACAATGGGAGCGAATTTTAGGAAAAGTCATCAAGTCATGCTTCAGTGAGCAATGGTTGAATGCAAAAATGTCATTCTTTGAAGTTCGCAAGCCTAAAATGTCAACTTTGATTCAATGATAACGGACCCATTTTCAGATTTTAAACATTTTACACGTCAGAATGTATGCAAACGTGCTTCCCAATATACAGAAACGAAATTTACATCAAATTTTACGGTCGAGTAAGCATGCAGCAAAAATTGCCCAAACTGCGATTTTTACTTCTTTGCCATGGTATAATTGATCAAACATGAGGGAATTCTTGTTTTGAAAGTGTATGCAACCTATATCCATTCATTCACGGTTGAATGAACCCATCAAACAACCCAAAAATAGGCCATTTTAGAATTACGAAAATGCATTGCAGTAATTTTATGCACTAGAAAGCATCCCAATAACATTTTTGGGGTTGTATTTATATTCTTTTGGCACGTGTCAATAATCCTATGGCATTTATTTACCAATTCATGCTTCAGTGAGCACGTGAGACTGGAAAAGCCTTTTTCTCACGTATGGACTAAAATTCAAAGTCTTACTTTGATTGAATATAACAATTGTTTTTGGGGAGTACTTTTTATTTCATTTTCACAAAAATCCTGATGTTTCACGCCTCAGTGGGCACAAGATACAAGAAAATCATGCAAATAAGAAAAAAGTTTGAGGCTTCGTCATGGTTCAGTGACTTTTCGAATACGTAATTTGAATCAAGATCCTGTTAGTTAGAGATCAGTTAAAGCTGTGTGCCAAGTTTCGTGACATAACCCACATTAGAATTAACAATAATCATAATGAAATTGGCCGAATTTGGCATTTGTTAAGTATTGATTTCCTCCTCCATTGACTTTATGTAGAGAGGTTTAAAGAAAAGCCAAACAAAAGTGTAATTTAGCATATTTTAATTGTAAGTTTTTCCAGTCTCACGTGCTCACTTAAGCATTAATTGGTAAATAAATTCCATAGGATCATTGACACGTGCCAAAAGAATATAAATACAACCCCAAAAATGTTATTGGGATGCTTTCTAGCGCATAAAATTACTGCAATGCATTTTCGTAATTCTAAAATGGCCTATTTTTGGGTTGTTTGATGGGTTCATTCAACCGTGAATGAATGGATATCGGTTTCATACACTTCCACAACAGGAATTCCACCATATTTGATCGATTATACCGTGGCAAAGAATTAAAAATCGCAGTTTGGGCAATTTTTGCTGCATGCTCAGTCAACCGTGAAATTTGACGCAAATTCCGTTTCCGTATATTGGAGAGCACGTTTTGCATACATTCTGACGTGTAAAATGTTTAAAATCTGAAAAATAGGTCCGTTATCATTGAATCAAAGTTGCCATTTTAGGCTTGAGAACTTCAAAAAATGACATTTTTGCATTCAGCCATTGCTCACTGAAGCATGACTTGATGACTTTTCCTAAAATTCGCTCCCATTGTGGTTAATTAAATTCCCTACATGGACATATAATTAGATTTTTTTTTAATTCTTCCTGGTTCAAAAATTATTGATAGCTGAAATAGGGGGAACTTTCTTTTTGTGTTGTGTTTACATCGGGTGTAAATTCGGTGACAATACTTCAAAACATGTGAAAAGTTATTGTGTGCTGAGCATAAGTTCATCTTTGTATGAAAAGTTCATTGACGTTTTAACCTTATAATAATGATAACAATGGTCTTTATTGACCTTATTGACCTTTGATCTTTGTCGAACATAATGCATATTGGAACTGAAATTAAGTGATTAAAACCCAGCCCAAATCTCAAATTGTTGCGGTTCTAGGTCCTTACACAGCCAAAAGCAGCACTATAAAGCAAAATATCTGCGAATGGAGCTTGATATATATATAACTTGTATGTTTTTTACAAGACATTATTAATGTTGTGTCTCACCAACTTAAATACATAGAAATACCGCACTCTCCATTTACTATCTAACATATGACCCTACCATGTGACCTCTGACAGCACCACAACATGATGTTACCAGTGAACCAATAGTTGTCCAGTTATGTGTCATAAAATGTCTTGCAGGTAAACTTCAAAGAATGTAAAAAGAGTCTTGCAGGTACTCAATCACAATGTGACCTCTATAACAATGTGACCTTGAAAAATGACCTTTGACATTAACCATATGACATCCAATGCCACTCTGACAATAAGGTTCCTAAAATGCCTATATGACCCAAGTTTAGGTTAAAAGGGCTGAGCAATAGTTGCAAAGTAAAAAAAGGTCATAAAAGATTCTTGTAGGTAAACCTCAGCATTTTAGACCCGTAATGATCTCTCTATGTGACAAATGACAGCACTGCAACATGATGTTATCCCTAGTGCATATCTTTCACCCAAGTTTGAATGCAATTAGACTATCAGATGTCAACTTATGCATCATAAGAGTGTCTTGAATTTAAAATTTGAAATAAAATGACTTTTGACCTTGTGATGTGACATCCGATGCCACTATAATATTAAGCTCCCCCCCCCCAAAGGCCTCCATTAAGCTCACTTGGAAAGCGAGTAGTGGGTGCAAAGTTGAGTCTTTTAGATAAACTCTTAACATTTGACCTAAAATGGCCTATGACCTAACCATGCTACCTCCCACAACATGATGGTACCCTACATCTAGCATCCAAGTTTGGCTGCCATTGGACTAACAGTTGTCAAGTTATGTGACATAAGGGCATCTTGTAAGTAAACTTGAACATTTGTGACGGATGTCCAGCAATTCTATATCAATGTGATATCAAATGACCTTTGACATCACCATGTGACCTCCAACAGCACCGCAATGTGATAGTACCACTAGAGCATCTACAATTTAAGTTTGGTTGCCATTGGACCAGCAGTTGCCACGTTATGTCATAAGAGGGTCTCGGCGGCGGCCGACTTTAAAAATATAGGGCATTGCTAAATCCATGTAAGGTTGATATCAATGGATTATTGTCTCCCCAATGAAACGGTACTGGATTTTTTTTTTAGAACAAGCTATTTTTATCTATTTATCGACCTCTGCGATCTTTGACCTTGCGACCCAAAAACCTAATCACATCAGTGTCACCCCATTATGCGCGCATGTACCAAGTATGAAGACGATCCGTCGAACGGTTCTTAAGTTATTGTGAGAACAAAAGTGGAATGGATGGATGGACAAAAGCCACAAGTAAAGGTTTGTACAACAAAGGTTGACCTGCATCATATTATGTTTTGAATATTACCATCAGCAATGAAGTCATAGACCTTCCCCTCAAGGTCAGCCGAATCTAATCCCGCTCTTTGCAGGTACCGGAAAACGAAAAGTGTTGGAGCCAAATATTTCATTGTTTGTTCACCACATCCACTTGGTTGCCTTACAAGATCTTCCAGACCAGCAATGGGATCTGTGACTATAGTTCCTAGAAGGTGACCTGTTTGAAGGACAAAACATTATTACTCATACAGAAATATGAACGTCATCTCACCTGTTTAAGACAAAGGTAGAATGTCACAAGCAATTTTGTAACAAGACTATTGAAACATGTTTATCAAATGTGTTTGCCACAAATCATTTTTATTTGAAGAAGAAAATACAGATGCATGTACATGTATCATTCAAAATAATGTTGAATCATATTAATCATTGAATATTTTTATCAGAAAACCCAAGTGGTATTGAGATTCTGATATCCTCTTTTTCCTATTTTCTGGAACTTTTGATGATTTTTTCCTCCTTTGTGCTCTTGGATTCTTTTGCATTTGTCTCAGACTATTTTGATTTTACTATTTTTTTCCTATTTTCCCTTTGAAATTTTCTAAAAATACCATATTTTATGTAATCGATATATAATATATATATATATTTCAAAGGCTATTTCTTCACATTATTTTATTTTCTTATTTTCTTTTCGCAAAAAAAAATCAGAATATTGGTTTTTATTCATATTTTTCCTATTTCTTGCTGTTTAATTTTGTTACAATTTTATCTAAGAAATTTCTATTTTGGAGTACGAATGGACAGAATTTACATAGTGACCATTATTGTCAAAGTTGTTAATTCAGCAAGAAACCTGCTTTTGTTTATAGAATATACAAATGACAACTCAAAATAAATTCAATAGCTAGTCAATGCGCATGCATATGCATTGCAATCATTATTCTTGTAAATTGACAGTAATGTGGAAGTTGGTCATATTTTCTGACTTCATTACTCCTTGTTCCTCACTCAGTAATTCTAGTGGTTTGTAGTAAATGATAACTTTTATTCACCACTTAAAAATCTACCTGTGCCACATCATTTTAAGGACACACATTTCTGGGTTGATCGTTAAAGAGACTACTGAATCAACTTGTTAAAACTATTGATCATAACAAGAAATGTTATGAAGCAAGGTTGTAGAGTCGAACATGTTCAGACATACCTTAAAACCCAATGTATTAACCCTATTCTGACTGGGCATTTCAAGAGGAGATTTTGACTGGGGGGGGGGATCAATTTGACCCCCCCCCCCCGAGATCTCGGCCGCGGATGGACATGTAAAGGGTATCGCTGATATTTTTTTTTTTTTGAGAAAAAAAAAAAAATCACATATTTAATTTATGCTAATTTATGCATACTCATGTATGCAAATTACATGTACATGCTTCATTGAAATCATTAATATTTTATTAATAAACGTAGTTATGAAGCTCAATTTTTTTCTAAAAGTTGCTGAGTAACAACGTCAACAGTATTGAATAGACGAATTCAGAAATTTCAAATGAATTCTTTTGTATTCTATTGTTTTGTGAATTTCTTATTTATTCTATTGTTTTTATTTCATATGTATTTCTTTGTTTTTGTAATTGTTTATGCTTGAGAAATATTTCTTGGTCAATATTAAGACAAATTTTATCAATCAAAAGTCTCAGAAGGTACAATTATCAGTGTTATAAAGGAATTTAGGAAAAGCAGTATTTTTGTACACAAACGCATGCAAAATGACGATTTTCGTTCAATTTTGGCCTGACATGCGATTACATAATGTTGCAAAAGCGACAACAGAGTGTCCATTTTTTTTTTTAAACTTGGTGTCAAAAGTTGCAGGACACGTGAAAAAAAAAAGGCAGAGAACGCCGGGTCGCGATTTGCAGCGGTTGCGCGGCAGTCGCGGATTTTGTACAGGGAGGGTCAAATTGACCCCCCCCCCAGTCAGAATAGGGTTAAAAGCATGGACTTGAAAGCTTTCTTCTAATGTCCCATACTCTCATTCTAACAATAAATTGCTAAGACATGGTTTTTTGGGAAAAAAAACCTTCAAAAGCCATCTTTGACAATGAAGTGATCTCCCCATTGGAGTCTCCCAGGCTCTGGTCATTAAAGTTAAACTTAGCAGGGAATGAAAGGGAATATCACAGGGATTGCATTATAATGCTCAACATCTTGATGCTTTCATTATTTAGGTTGACTCTATCTCTTCACTCATTTCCCTGCAAATTTGATTTCAAGAAGAAAAAAAAAATCCACCATAAAAAAAAAACTTTTTTTTTTTTTTAAGTGCCAGATGTATACAGTGTAAAAAATATTTAACGCAATTTATTGCTGCCCGGGGCCTTGGAAAAGATGATTAGTTGTGAATTTAATCTTGTTTCTGTCAAGGGCAAGTCCAAGATATTGTGTGATGTAACACACAGGACATTTAGAGCCAAAATTAAGAGGTTTTTTTTATAAATCTTAAAATGATAGACCAATCCTTAGGTATATATTCTTAAAGGTACTAAAACCTTCAACAAAAACATTTTAAAAAAAATGAAATAACTCAATTCATAACTAATTTATGATCATTGATTCGTCTTTAATATCAGAAGAAAAAAAAAATTTCTTTCAAATTTTGACTTTGTTCACATGATACACTGAATTTAAAAAGCAGATCTAAACTTGCATGGTCATTTCCTCTTAAATATGAATAAACATTGTAAGGACACATTTTAACATTTTAATCTAAAAAATTTGTTGTGATCACTTCTAAATGCAAGGGGGCATCCAAAATTTGATCAATGTAAATATCACACGTAAATCTTTGTAGATCTAAGCAAAAATTTGTTATCATTTTACTTGCATATTTGTTTAAAATTGTTTATATGATTGTAGACTGAATCCTTAAGCTTGTGTTGTTCAACATTGGATTATACACCAATAAATAAATAAATAAAAGAATAAATAAATTAATCAGTCAATGAATCAATCAATCAATAAATCAATAAATAAATAAATACGAAATTCTTGCCCCTTCTAAGACAAAAATATATTTTGGAGATAACATTTGGGGGAACTATCACATCACCCCAAATTTGGATCATATACAAGAGGAATAAATTGCCTATAAGTTGAAACCTCCTTGGTTGGTATTTAAATGGGTAACAGTGAATCATTACTCAAAAAAATTGAATGTAATCTAAATTTATACTTTGTAAAAACTGCGTACATAATTTTCACTGTTTCGAAAACTCTTCAAATACATGTACAATATTTTGTGAAAATTGCAGGTTCGTATATTATTTTAACAAAAAGTTATATTATTCCCAAAGTCGTGACCCTTACTTCACAACAATGATTATTTTTTTTACTACCAATGTGCACAGATACCTACCGATAAGCTTAACACTGCAAGACTCTGTGTCTGGAATTGAGTCTTCAGGCAATGTGATGGTCATTTGTTCCAACTGACGATCATCTATATAGATTGTGTCACCTGCAAAGATTGTATATTTAAATAAGACTTTAATAGTGAATGATATAATTACATGCATGTGATGCACATATGCACATCATTGGTGGATGTGCAGATCATTGGATTAAAATCATTACATGTATGTGTAGAAAGAGTAGAAGCCTTTTTTGGATGAGTTTGTGATAATTAGCAAACCTGTAAATACTGTTTCAGACAAGTTTGTTAAGAATGATGAAGAATCATGTAAATGCAAGAGACATACAATCTTATTTGTCATTGGAGTCCTTGGTGCACTTGTTATGATTATTACAAATAGTTGCATAATTTGAGCTTATTATTAAAGGTTCTGTGAGAGAAAATAAAAATGCTTTTAATTTGAATATACTTGTTATTGTTGATCTTACTTCAATTTGGATAAATTCAATGAGACAAAAGTTTACTAATACATTTTTCTCACGGTACAAATATGGGTAGTTCCAAGGGGACATAGTGACATTCAGAAAGGGATTTCAGCATTCAAACACATTTATCACCCATATACTTTAATTTTTATTTCCAAAGAAGTGGTTCATGACTTCATGACAATAGTTGTTGGTACCCACTTTTCAAAATATTAACATTTGTTATGGTGATCTATTTGATTAATGAGACATGAATATTCAAAAATAGGCTTAGGCCCTATGGAGTGACGTAAAATGACATGCATATTTGAGCAGAAAACTATTGATTGGATTCTATGTTGTTCTGGGTATATGCCGCCTTTCATAAGAAAATTGGTCGATTATTTTATCAATTATGGCTTAAAACTTGAACCCATGTCTGGCTACAGAGAGACAGTTACGGAGTGACAACACTTTTGCTTGGAATTGCCCATACATTATAGGTAGTACTTACTTGCAATTTAGCGCGACCCAGTAAACAAGGCACCAAAAACTTACCTTTTTCTCCTGGTACATTTGAAGTGAATATTTAGTTTGGGGCTCTTCAAACTTAATCTGAACGTACCAGAAAAAACTAGTTTGACACGTGAGTAAAGTAGCGTAATTTAGGGTACTTCTGACCGAGTAGCCACCTACACATGTAAGAAGTTTTTAAAATGTTGTGAGTGACAGATCGGTAATTATTGGTCGTTTTAGGCACTTCCAATAATGGTTTCATAGGTCCATACACAATTCAAAGTTAATACTTTACTTTAACTGGTCATACCATCTCACTGTCCTGCCCGTGAATGATTGGTGGTGAAAAATAGTTATTTTCAGTATTTCAAAATGAGGTAAATGCGGCAATGATAATCACATTATTATTCTCATGATATTACATGTATGTGATTTACTGCACGTGATTTTTAAGGGATACAGTGAAAAAAAAAAAAACAATTAACACAATCACTTTAACGTAAAGTGTTCGAAGAGCGTGATCCATTCCAACTCATATTCTTGATAACGGCGTCATAATTATGTGATTTCTACGTTATGTTGTTTGGGCACCTACATTATGGGGTAAAACTTAGATCACTTTCTGTTCTCACAACATTATTGCAAAGTAGGCTAAACCCACCTATAGTATAGCTTTCTCTAGCCCTGCAAAATACCAGGGTTAGCCGGCAATTGTGGTGCTAAAGGCATGAAAGTAGGGTTGGGCAAATAATTACTTTGTTCTGAGAAGTCATTTCAAACAAGTTGTGTCTATGGTCAAATTTGATGTTGAATCCAAAAATGACAATTGTTGTTGTGTAAGGTGACGTCTGACGTCGCAAAAGTGCAAAAAACGAAAATGGTGTATTTTGCCCAATTATCACACATTTTTTAGGTAAAAAAACGAGTTTTATTTTGTTTTGATTTTTTTTTTTTTTTGCTTGATATTGATTGAAACTAACTACCAAACTATATAAGTGGCGTTACACTGTCCCGATGTTAAGCAACGATGGATTCACGATGGTGAAATATTAGGGTTCGCGCGAAGTCAGCAGATATAGAAAATAGATACAGAATGTGATACATAATTGCGACTTTCTATTCTTAGCGGGATGATGCTTTGTATTTTTATGTAATATTACACAAATGAATAGCATTCTTTACGGATTTTATGCCAATGCGAAACACACACAAAGGGTACATGAATGGACCGCTGCTTTTGTGATCAGAGCAATTAAATTAAAAAATTTCCATAACCGTGGGTCCATCCTTTCTCAACTTCGGGAAAGTGTGATGCGGGCTTGACAATACAATACGATGGCTACACCATGGCATTGAGAGGGCGTCAAGAAGTTGTGTTGCCTTAATTTGCATTGCCTTCATGAGGTAAAAATGCCCGATACTACGACGCTCTAACGAAGTGAACCTTCGCATAGTCAATCAGGATTTTTTTTTTGGCTGCCAAAGATTTTGCTGATGCATCAGAAGTTGCTGCCGGAGCGTGAAAAAAACTCCCCCGATGGTCATGCTTTTTTTTTAATTGCTAAGAATGTACTCTAAACATTGCTAAATTGACTCGATGCCGCCCGATGCCTTCGTGATCAGAGCAAAATTTGAAATTTTCCATGTTCATGTGTCCATCATTGTTCAACTTCGGGACTGTGTGACGAGGGCTTAACAGTCAACTTAGGTATGATTAATCATGTTGAAAAGGTCAGATTTGGGTTTCCTGACACCCAAAACAAATATAAAGACATAATAAAAGTGGTTTATACCTATAAATAGTGTGATAATTAAGCAAAATACGCCATTTTGGTTTCCTGCACCTTATCGACGTGAGAGGTCATCGTACATGTACGCAAAAATAATTGTCATTTTTGGTTTTTACATCAAATTTAGCAATAGAAATAACTTGTTTTTAAAAAAATTTTGATTCGCCCAGCCCTAATGAAAGCAAGAGTTAAGAAATCTTGACAGAACAGAGATTGACATTATACCCAGCTTATGCAAAAGTGGTGCTTTGACACACAAGCGACAGCTGCTGTTGTCTTATCAGAGATAAGCAGTAAAGCAGTCTATCGGAAAAGCCGGGGTTAGCGAATTTGTGTGAGAACAGCATGTATATCCTTAAGCAAGACTAGGCAGATAATTTGAATAACTAGTGCAAAAAGGAAAATACAGGGTATGAAGTCGAGGAACGTATGGGATTAACATGATTAAGGATAGTAAGGGGTAAAGAAACTTTAATGAGAAAAGGATAATACTCAGAATTACTGATGGTGCTGCCTGTATTTTGCTTTATTTTTTTATTTCTTCACCTGTTGAAGCTGTCATCAAGCTTTCTGCATACCTCTCCTGAGATTATTGTCTATTTGCTACTTTGCTCCATTTTACCCAGTCTAAACTAACTTAAATGAATGATATGGCAATTGTGGTGATAAAAGACTGAAATTTAAAATGGTTTCAACTTTCATGCTGGTATATTGATATGATGCTATATGTCCAAAATCTCACTATGGCAACAAGGGATAAACCCTTTGATTGTAAAATGTGATACATTGGAGCATCTAGCATTATATCAATATGTCAGCCTGAAACGTTGAAACGTGTTGGTATTAGATCAGTAAATCATCACTATAACCCAAACATTCACTTGAATCAGATGCCACATGTCTACAACCAGAACCCAGTAAAAACCAAATGGGCAGACTTAAAAAAGGTAATTTAACTAATTAGTAATTTTCGTTAGAGTATGTAAATTTCTGACCTATTGATATTATCCAAATTGAAGTAAGATAAACTATATATATTTTTCTAAATATATTTTACGAAAACATCCTCTCTGAAAGCAGAGTACATATACCATACCTAACCATCTTCCACAAAAAAAAAAGAGATTCACAGTGTTCTTATGGTGGTGAAAATCTTAGTGATACGTTTTCTTACCATGTGTATGTAGACTTCTGCATGGCCTCAACTGTGCATATATGGTCGATTCCAATGAAAGTGTACACAGCATTTTTTACCATGTTCCAGGCAATAATTTTTTTTTTTTAATTGCAGGAACCAAAATTTTGTGTTTTATGTATCCGCACCGGTGGGCTTCTTTGTGCCACATTTGTTCGAACTTCCTTTGAAGTGAACACTTTGTTTACAACTGTAAAACATGCCATTTTTGGCCCTTTTTTTGAAAAAAAAAATTCTAATCAAACCATTTAAAGATGAGGTGGTTCATGAACCACGAGTCTCGTCTGATTTCGTTATCAATAAAACACGCAATAAAAGATTGTCTTAAAACTATAATTTTATTGATACATGGCAAATATAATGAAAGAAGGAGCACAAGCCCTGCTTTTACCCATTTTACCCATGTTAGAATCTTATTGATGAAATGGAATATTATATTTCGAAGGAAAATGTATATTAGGCAGCAAAATCCTCACTGTATCAAATAAGGGTACGTGTATTAATGCAAATAATATGTTTTACTTTACCCCTCTGCCACAAAGTCAATTTGGGAGAATAAGCGTGGCAATTTATTACACGGATAGGTTGATATTTTGAATTTTGGTGGGTCAAAGGACTAAATCATCAAAAAGGTTTGAAATTTGGACTCAACTTTTTGGCCGTGTACACTTTTCGCTGTAATCGACCATATACGTATATAACTCTGCATTAGACATTTGGGAGACATGCCATAAAAATGAAAGTTTGGAGACAATAAAAATGGAGACAAAAAATGTCTCCTAAAAGTACATGAAATAACACTAGGATGTCTCCCAAACGCCGAAACCACTTATTCTCAACTTTAATATCATGCCGACGTTTGTCCAGAGAATATAAATGTGAGAGAAGAAAGAGTCTAGGCTTCAGAAGTTCAAACTTGATTACATGCCCTCTATACAGTGCGTCCCAGAAAAAAGTATACCCAACTTTGAGAGCCTCATATTAAAATATTATAGCTTGTGTGACCTTGAAATATATATCATGATAAAGAGCAACTCATATTCTTTTCAATGATACCAACTTATACCTGTGTTGTAATGGATGACTAAGCAGTTGGGCTTTAAAAAACAAGCGTAATAAGTGCCCTGTCCCAAGTCTGAGCAAAAGCAGCCCTTGCATTTCAGTAGATCAAGTAATCCTTTGTGCCTTATGAATGGACTCAGGAAGGCTGACCTCAAACAAACAACGAATGATCAGAAAGCCAGGGCTGCTTCTCAGACAACTTGGTACAGATCACTTTTGACCAAAGTTTTTAAACACTCAAGTGTTTAGTCATCCATGACAGTATTGGTATGATTTTGGTATCATTAGATAGAATATGATTTACTCTTTGTCATGAAATTAAAATTAATTACACATAAGTTATACAATTTTAATATGAGGCTCTCAAAGTTGGGTATACTTTTATCTGGGACGCACTGTATATCAATACAACAGACTAAACATATACAGTAACGCCGAAAGCTAGATCGGAATAAAGATTTAGTTCAAGCTATGTCCACCTGTCCCACACTCTTTCTTCTCTCACATTGTATATATTATTTATACCTTCAGCCAAGCTGTTGTTTGGGGACATTGTTGTTACTCCAGCATTGGTTGTATGATTGAACATAACCCGGCCTGGATTAAGAGTTACAGACCTCCCTTTTCGAATCAATACTCCCTGAGGCTGTGAGAAATAAGATAAAATTACAAAATGACATTGAGCTTTCATTCAAATCTTAATTTGCCAAACTCTTACCTGTGCCCTAATTAATTAATTCATATAAAGCACAGGTGTATTTAAAAAAAAAATGAAAAGAAGCAAACGTCATGTAGACAATATATTATTATGACATGATAAGTCTTTTTAGATTTCATGTACAAGCAAAGTAAGGGTGATATCTCACTTTGCGGAGACGTCTCCGCGACGGATAAAAAGTATTATAGTAGGGGCTACTATGAAATCCAGCTGGATAATAGTGCCAACATTGATTTTATTGGCTGGCTTTGTCAATTTGGGGGTGCTGAATCTAAAAAACTTTGGTTCCATTTTCTTCAACCACGTCTTGGGCCGCCATTTTGGATTTCAAAATGGCCGCCATAGAAAATCATATTTCCCCCCATATTTTACCTTATAAGCATTGTAGGAGGTTCAAATTTGGTACAAAAGTCATTCTTATTATGTCAACTTATCTGTTACATCTGTTTTTGAAATAACGACTCATTTTGATTGGCCGCCATCTTGAAATTCAAAATGGCCGCCAAAGCTAATTTATTTTTACTTTATCTTAAGTCTTAAGTACCTTAAAAGTTTAAAAGTGGCAAGAATATCAATGTTTATGGTGCCCTTCATGCTCCAATGAAAATAATCCAATAATATTGGGTCAGGAGTATTGGCGGCCATTTTGAAATATAAATGGCCGCCATACTAAAATCGCATTTTGACATATATCTCATGTTGTAAGCATTGCAAGAGGTTCAAATTTGCATATGATGGTGACATGATAATACCGAGAATATGGTTCATATTGGTAGGTCGCCATCTTGAAATTCAAAATGGCAGCCAGGGCTATCCTATTTTCACTTGTATCACAGGTTCCAAGCTTCTTAGAAGGTTAAACATTGCAATAATATCAAAGTTTATGAGGCCCTACATACTTGACTAAAAATTTACTATCTATAATGGTTAGTAAAGTAGAATTGATGGCCATTTTGAATTCAAAATGGCCACCATACTTAATGTGCATGTACTTATTATATAGTTAAAATTGCTCTTTAGCAGAATGCAATTGCAGAGAATAGTATTATACCTCCAAAGATGATATAACGTACTAATTAAAAATTGTTTCCCGCTTATAAATGCAAAGAGGCAGCTATCTTGTTATTCAAAATGGCCGCCGTGCATTAATAACGGCAACGCACAATGATAGTCAGTGATCTTGTGAAAGGTGCTGGCCAAGAGATGCTGCTTCGAGGTAAACAATTACAAAGAGTGCAATCGGTACTTCTCTGTTCTTCACATGGACGTTTACATGTATCTCTCTTCACAATCAAAAGTCTTTCACAAATCATAACCCCCTGATCTTGACCTGTTCGTCAGAAAACTGGAACTGAAATTTTCAGCAGGGACATAAGTCAGATTTTTCGGATTGGTGAAAATAATGGAATTGCATTAGCATTGAATCAGGTCTCTTTCCCCCATCGAATTCAATTCGCCAAATATCCACAGGGAAGTGGTTCAAACGTGATGTAGAATTACACATGACCAACAGCACGGTGTGCTATGATCTCCTGTTTGAAGCATCAATGCACGATGAGCACTATAGCACAACGATTCGCAAGGAGGTAGGCCCACATGAGAGACATAATGGCATCAACTTGGCCTTTATGGAGGTTACTGAAATGATCAAAGAGCATCTCCAAACAAAGAGAATTATGAGATGGCAAGATTTTTCACTGAACTACCACTGAACTACATGAAGCAGATGGTGAGTTTGCTTCATTTACGAGCGAGCAGACAATGAGATCTGTATCTACATCTCAATTCAGTTGAAGGACAGTCCATGTACTACTTTGCACAGAACTTGCTCTAGACTCTTCCTCTTAAATACTTCGGGAAACCACATCAGGCGAAAGGGAGGTCACGTCTGCAGGGTTTGGTAAGATAGAGAGAGCATTTCTGGAGATGAGCCATAGATTTTTCCTCTCAAATTTCACAAAATGGCTGGCCTTCAGCATCAAAGCCCTATGTGGCCATTTGGCCATTAGGACCTGAAGGGACTGCCATGGGCTGATGCTAACACTATGTGGCACAAACTCGCGACAGGTGGACCAAAAGTCTAACCTCTGGATGTTGGGGTTTGGTTTAGGGGTTCGATCAGCAGATTATAAGAAACTTTGCCTGAATCTATGTTGCTTTACCTGAATACCATTGAAGAGAGGGTGGAGTGGGTCATTTTCACCTGTAGAATCCATGTTTTCACGCTTAAATTTCACCTTTGGGAAAGTGCTAACTTCCTGATGTGTTCAGGGGCGATGCCAGTCAAGACTACTTGGGTGGGGTCTAGACATCCTGTGATGATCCTTTGACGCATGGGGCGAACTGCCCAGATAGGTCATGCATAAGACTGAAGATGCAGAGGGCAAGGGCTGTGGTACGGATGGTTCTTGTGATGTATTACAGGCAGAATTCATGATCCCTAATCTGGCGTCCAATTAAAAAGCTTGCTTGTTGACCAAATAATGGAATAGCTCATCAGAGAACTCAAAGTTATATTAGGTATTACAGGATGAATGCAAAATGAGAAAGCATTGACTAGACTTCTCCTGATTGCCCCTGAATGGGTCAACTCCATTCAGCAGAAGACTTCCAGGACCAATGATCCCAACAGTAAGGAGCATTGTCAAATCAGTGGTTCTGTAGCTTGCATTTATCGCAGTTCCTCAACATAAAATAAGAAGGGCATCTTATTACACTACAAGGGAAGTCCCTTTGAAAGCAAGTCAATGATGCTGATGAATGTAGTGTCTTACATGGAGTAGAAGCATTCAATGAAGACATTCTATAGTTAGATGAATAAAGAAAGTCAGGTTCCAAGAATTTGCATCTGGAAGAATCAAGTAATCAGTCATGAAAACCATCTTGGATTATTATAATGACAAAGGTCGAAATGAAGAAATTCATCTCTTGCATACAAGAAGAAGATATACATGTAATGCAATATTGGAGCCAAGCTCATTAAGCTAGGGTCACAAAACTTCTCGCAAGAATTATGGTTGTTAAACAATCCAGATCTGCCATGATTCAGTCATTGGGATATATACAATTTGAAAGTAGGAATTATCTGTAATTCCATGCTCACTCTTTACCTCAGATGGCCTTCTACTAATTCAGACAAGAGTTCATTCATCTATGTCATATAAGCCCATGGGACTGTACCTAATAGTAATAGCCATCCTAAAGGCCAGGGGCGGAATTCTGGGCAGTGTCTTATCTCGGTATTTTATCTTATCTCAGAGATAAGACAAAATCGGTATTCTGGGAGCTGTCTTATCTTTGGCGCACACAAGAAATACGCTGTTTAATAAACGCGCAAAAGCCAACTTTTACGCAAAACTGAAGAAAAGATAAAATAAAAGACATGACAGGGTCTAGCTGTCTTATCTTATGTCTTATCTTTTACAAAATTTTAGTACCATGATACCCAGGTAAAATTGCCCCTGTATTGTAAGCAAACAATAATATTTTTTAGATTACATTGTTTCATTAGTTTTACTTATCATATGTGACAATTTTCAACAAAATTCGTTTATACTACCAGAAGTTAAGCCCTCCAGGTTAACTGCCATTTTTCCTCACTGTTTTTGCTGTCTTTTTTTCTCTTCCAAAAATTCTTCTAAGTCATGTCTGTCTTTTTCTTTAACTTTGCGTAAATAAGCGCATTAATATGCGCAGTCACGCATTGCGATTTACTGTATTTTGGACACACCCCTGCATGTCTTCGGGCCTTCCTATTGGTTAAGGGGGCTTAAACGAGTAACTAAGAGAGATTTTCATTGGTTCGTCTGAGAAAAGATGGGCGGGTACTTTCAGAGATAAGACAGAGAAAAGACAGTCTTCAGAATACCGATTTAGGACAATCTTAGGAGTGTCTTATCTCTCAGAGATAAGACAAAAGATAAGACACTAGTTAAGAGAGTTCCCCAGAATTCCGCCCCAGGATACTGATTAATCAAGTCCATTCGACACAGAAGCCACATCATGGAAAGGGGAGAAAGAGAGGAAACATCAACAATACAGTGGCAGTTATCAAGGCCAAAATTAAGTCCCCATCAAAAAACCGAATTTGCTGCTGCCTTCGTTAGGAGTATCAGAAAACTTGCATCTGATTATCATGACAGGTACAATGATGACACCCTCAAGGAACGAACTTGAGGCAAAATGGCTAAAGATACTGAGCAAGTGGAGTTTAACTTAAAGGGCTCATCAACAAACATACAACTCGTGTCACTCAAAATGATTCTGTCTGAAATCACACAAAGCTCTTACTGGCATAATATCTTTGGAAGGCTGTTCTGCGCCAGTATGACAGCAAAAGTGTTTTGCAGACGTCTTCGGGAATGCAACATAATTATTCTATTAAGCCAGATGTGTTTGATCCAAAAGTCATCATTCGCACCCATGGAGAAGCAGATACCCTCATTCTCTTGCATTTACTGCATGTTATTTCACGAGCACCAGGAAAAACTATAAACATCGATGTTTAACAACATAAAATGCCTCCAGTCCAGGGGAATAGATGGGAGTCAGAGGCAGATTGTACTGTCTGTCTAACTTTGTGTTTTGACCTGCATGCTGTCCCAAGGGCAGTCATGAATTTGATCATATACTCTTGTCGCTCGCAAGGAATGCAAAAGCTTAAATGCTTTGGAAAGGACTACTCAACAACAAATGATGTTGATGTTGTGTTTGTTTTGTTGTTGAAATATCATGCACTGTAACTTGTAAGGTGCTTGTAAGCTGATATATGATAACTAAAGGATTATCTTCGGCGGCCATTTTGAATTTCAAGATGGCTGCCTATCAAAATAAACCATAGTTTAATTTTTTCTAAAGATTTAGTAGAATGTGTGACACGATAAGAATGCTTTTACCAATGATTTGAACCTCTTGCAATGCTTACAAAATAAGATATATGTAAGAATATGATTTTCTATGGTGGCATGTACATTTAAGTATCGTATGGCAGCTGTAGTATCTAAACAAAAGCACTAATGGCGTTCCATACTCTAGTTGCTATTGAGTCAGTATTGGATACTCGTGTTATGTAGAATGCACTGTGATGATGTGCACGGAGCGGATAGACGCCAGAATATACACTATCAATAACATGTAACCAATGACTGTTGTTATTTCGGCAACTAAATAGTGCATCAAGACACTACAGAAGCCAATTTGAATTTAAAAGTGGCCACCAATTTTATTTATTAACCATTATAGGGAGTAAATTTTCATTCAAGAATGAAGGGCATCATAAACTTTGATATTATTGCAACGTTCAACCTTCTAAAGTGCTTGGAAACTGAGATACAAGTTAAAATAGGTTAGTTATGGCGGCCCCATAACCAGGTGCAAAATGATTAGTGAATGCCTGCGCAGGGTAATTTTGTGTCCTTTACAAAAGTGGGCATTACTCACTGAAGCATTCGTTATTTTCGGAATTTTTTGTATCATTATGATAGTTGATGATATGAGCTTTATATATTTATAAACCTTTTCCCCAATAATCATATATTTTTCTATCTGGTAGCTATTTAAAAAGTGTATAGTTCTTTTTGGGACGCACTGTATTATGTCAGGGCAATGAAACCATGTTAATTTTGGTTCTTCACAATCTTTGGAAGCTTACTGGAACAAGATCATTGGGAGGAGAGTGTCATCACAAATTATGCCAAAACACTTAGTGGAAGTTTCAAATTTATCATAACTTTTGCCAGAGACATTTCAGATTGGTCATCACAGCAGAGCATTTGACAGTTGGAGGACAATTTGCATTACTTTGATGTTTTATTTTAAGAAAAGTTTACTGACAGATAATTACAACATCTGTTTTGTAAACGTGCCATATTTTTATTTTACTGACTAATAAACCTCAATGTACTGGAATTTTTTGTGCGCAGACCAACGAACCCTACGGATAAATGAGCTGGAACCATTTGGTTATGTTAACATCTATGGAGTAGACTGCCTTCTTTTTGCGGAGAGGAGCATGGGTGTGTACATGTATATATATACAGTTGAGGCCAAAAGTTTAAATACACCTGATACAAAAACATGTTACTAATATTTTTACCACCACAAAAACATTGGGCATCATTTATTTCGATGAAGATGGTAGGGTATGGTATTTACTTCGTTTTTCAGAGAGTATGTTTTAATTCAAGATATTTAGAAACATATATATGGTTGATCTTCCTTCAGTTTGGAAAAATTCAATGGGTCAAAAGTTTACATACACCAACCAAAATTGATGATGATTCTGCCTGTATTTTGCTTTATTTTTAATTTTTTTCGCTTTTTGAAGCTGTCAACGAGCTTTCTATATACTTCTTCTGAGATTATTGTCCATTCCTCCAGCAAGATTGCAACTATTCAGTCCCATTTACAACTTTCCTTGGGCGAATATAACTTTTGGGGTCTTCCCATATGGTTTGAACAGGGATCTGATCTAGATATGTGACAACCCCTCCGTAATCTCCCCTTTTCTCTCTTTCACCTACTATAAAATAATTCAAATTAATGTTTGGGTTATTATGATGATAAAAAAGACTCAATTTTAATATGGTTCCAACTTTCAGGGTGGCATATTGATATGATGCTACATGCTCCAACATCACACAACACGAACATGTATAAACCACATTGATAAACCGCATTGATTGTAAAATGTGATGTTGAAGTATGTAGCATCGTATCAATATGCCAGCCTTTATGTTTGAACCATATTAAAATTGAGTCTTTAATCGCCACAAAACCCAGACATCCATTTCGATTAGTTTTTTAGAGTGGGTAAACAGAGAAAAGGAGGATTAAAGAGTCATGTTTAGACCAGATCCCTGTACAAACCATATGGGCATACCCCAAAAATGGTAATCACCCAAAGAAACCTGCAAATGGGACTTAATTATTGCAATCTTGCTGGTGGAATGGACAATAATCTCAGGAGAAGTATATAGAAAGCTCGTTGATAGCTTCAACAAGTGAAAAAATGAAAAATAAAGCAAAATACAGGCAGCACCATCACCAATTTTGGTTAGTGTATGTAAACTTTTGACCCACTGAATTTTTCCAAACTGAAGGAAGATCAACCATATATATGTTTCTAAATATCTTGAATTAAAACATACTCCCTGAAAACAAAGTAGATATGATACCTAACCATATTCACCAAACACCAAATAAAATGTTGGCCAATGTTCTTAGGAGGGTAAAAAATGTATTTATATGATTTCTTACCAGGTGTATGTAAACGTTTGGCCTCAACTGTATATGTGATTCGTCACGTCAAAATGAGAGAGAAGTCGCAAATCAAAGATCCAAGTAAATCAACAAACTAATAAAAAACTCAACATTTTGAGGAAAAAATGTTTTTCGATTTTCTGTTTTTTTTTCATGTTTCATGTTTGCTCTGTTAAAAAATTGAGTGAAAACTATGACGGGAAAGTGGTAAAAGAGCAGTTTTTCGGCGAGTGTTTTTTTCGGTCATAATTCTCTTTTTCTGGACACACAAGCGCACGTCCACGCTCATTTCCGCTCTCTGTTTAGCTCCGCCCTTAGCAAAATGGCTTTGTTTATTGGACGTTCACGGTCATGTGATGTGTGATTTCAACTGGTTTTTTGTTTTGTTTTGTTTTTGTGAGCGAATAGCGAACTAAACTCAGAAATTTTGTGTGCGATGCCACTACCTGCTGTGAAAAAAGTGGTTTCATCCGGGATAACGGAGCACACAAACGAATGTCAAATCTAACAATCGGGTGGGGGAGTGGGGGGGGG
>CALNVZ010000649.1:24451428-24479808 GCA_940671915.1 Paracentrotus lividus
GGGGGGGGGGGGGGGGGGGGGGTATGCGGGGAAAAGTTATGTCAAAGTGGGAGAACTAGAGATGGTACGCTTATGTTTTTATTGCTTGACTTAGCTACCTGAATTCAAATGAATGTTAATTTCCGCATTTTATTTTAGGGGCCGTGATATCTGTTTAAGGAAGTAGCGTTTTACTAAACACGACGAAACATTAAAATGAAGGGTAGAAACTCACTTCGCGGAAACTACTTTAATTTGAACTACTTTGAGACGGTGTTGAACCTTTTCGCGGAGACATCTCCTCAGTCCCAGCGAGGTTTCATGATCCGGGGAAAGTACTTTGACAAGATTCTTTGAAACTGCTTTGAGACATTTCGGAGACGTCTCCACGGTAAAAATGATAAAGTATTGGAGACCTCTCGAATACTTTTATTTGTCGCGAAGACGTCTCCGCAAAGGAGATACCACCCTAAGCTTGATATTTCTAACCAGTTAATTGTTTCGACATTATGCAATAGCATCACGGAGCAAAGATCGTAATACGATCCACTCTTAAAATAATTTATTTATAAAAGTTATTAATATGTTTTTATTACTGATAACAGGTTTGATCAATAAAAGACGAGATCGAGCAAATCATTCACGTTTTTTTTTTTCCATTGTCTTAAGCTAGCATAGCCACTCAGACATAAAACGTGATCAGAGAAATTATATATACATTCGTGAGGCGCAAATAATTATTAAAACATTGTGGAGGCTTATCTCTATCATAAATATACTTATTCAAAGAATATAAACAAAATACATAAGCCAAACAAGAATAATTTAGTTTATTAGACCATCATTATGTTCAAAATTTTCAAAAGAGTTCAGATCAAATTGACTCGATTTATTATAAGTAAGAGTATCCGCGAATGACATTCAAACAACGCACGCAAACATCGGAATAAAAAAAAAAAAAAAAAAAAGGTTTTAAAATAGTATTGTTTCTAACTAATTTAGCGCAACGATTGGTAAACACTTTTATTATAAGAGCGGACCTTTTCTTAACACAATTAGAAAGAGCATGACGTTTTTATTTATTTGACGAAAATATAAAACAGCTAACCAAATTCAGCTTTTTTTTCTCTTTTTTTTGAGAAACTTGAAAGTTATTTAGACGACATCGCCGTTGTTTCGGCTTGCTGTGCTTGCCTTGATCATGCGTGACCGACGGGTAAACTATTGTTCTCGCGATACCTGAATGCAGCCTCCTCATTGGTCAGTCGTTTCACTTTTGTAACAAGTGGTTGCTAGGGCATTTCGGTGAGAACAGCGGTGACAAAATGTTCTTATTTTTCGGGCGCGGAGTCAAACTTCGCGGACGTTTTTCTCTTGATTTTTATTTCCAAGAGCACAATTCTTCTCACGTTCAGAGGCTAATATCTCCACTTCTATTTACTCTTTACAGTCGGGTTATATATCAAATTCAAGGCAATGAAACAGGGATCAATAATATCAAATAAAATGGATTTCAAAAGTCCTGATTTGTCTCTCATTTTGATGTAATGAATAACATAAATATCTGATATCTGGCTTGTTTCCATCCATTGGTAAGATCATAAGCGATGGGAAATACCCATCCATTTTCCAGGATGACACTGCATCAGCACAACAGGTTTCCCAAGTAGGAAAAAATGTGGGTAGATTCATAAATTACATGTATTTCTAGGTGTTATTTGTGCATTCATGAAATCAAATTACATTTACATAGTTCCGAACATGTGTTGGAAATACTAAATTTGTGAAAGAGCTGGAAGGACAAAAGTTACGTACCACAACAAGAAGAGTTTTCCTGACGCTGTCCCTGAAATGTCTGCTACCTCCAGCAGTCACGGTAATCTGAAATTCTCCTACTTCCACAGGACGTACAATGAAGGTCACAGAGGCTGAACGTTTAGCTTCCACATAGACATGGCGTATGGCAGGATTTTCAGCTGTGCACAAGCCTTCCTCGACAGTGAAGTTAACAGAGACCTGTGGTTATACAGTTGGAATGTAAAATACTGAAAGTAGAAATATGTCAGGAGTAATGCATGTGAAACTCTATTATAAGAACTTATTAGGCCTACCATGCTATCATTCACACTTTAGAAAGCTGCACGATTTGTTGTCTACTTGTTAATGCCCACTTTTTTCCTTTAAGTTCAAGAAGTTCTCATGAATTGGACATGTGTATAAATGGTGTTGGTGATATCCCAGCCAACTGACATACACTGAAAACCTAACCTCGTCCGTCAATGGACCGACTAGCTTTAAAGCTAGTCGGTCAAGACGGACTAGTTTTAAAGCTAGTCCTGCCATGTTAGTCCGTCAAGACGGACTAGCATACAACTGAATCTACATCTCTCAACTTGACGGACGAGCTTTAAAGCTCGTCCGTCAAGCTTGATGCTAGTCCATCGAGGTGACCGACTAGGTCAAAATAAAGTAGGGGGTAGGACAGTTCACCCATTAGAATGACTGACTAGCTTTTGATAAAATAGTTGCAATGTCGTTTCAATGTACCTTCTCTATTTATTCTGTTTCCGAGCATGATCAAGTTGATACATTTTGAACAAAGGTTGTTTTCGCTTGACAATCTGAAAGCTACGAGACATAACATCTATCATGACAAGTATGCAATTCACGAGTACCGGTAGATTCTGAAATTTGTTCTCCATTCTTCAATTACAGGCTAAGTTGTTACTATAGAACTCAAGAACCCGGTATTTCCTTACAGATTGCTGGTGAATTCCCGGCTTAGCAACAACAGTGAATAGAAGTTGGATACAATCAACATTCTCAAACAAGGTTGTTTTGCTTGAACATCTGAGAGCATTACGATAGCCGAAATAACATAAATCGTGACAAGTATGCCATTCACGAGTAGGTTAGAATATTGTTCATTCTTTGAGGCCCGGTCCCACTGACGGGAAGATTAATTGCGCTGAGTTGCGTATACAAATTCTGTTCATCCGCAACAAAAAACAAAACAAACAATCCGCAATTCATACGCAAAGCATCCTAAGAGCCAGTGGGACCGCGCCTTTCATTTCAGGCTAATTGAATACTTCGTTACTATGGAACCCATGAACCGTCTATTCTTATAGATTGCTGGTGAATGCCTGGCTTAGCAACAGCAGTGAATAGAAAGTGGTACAATTGATTGAATAACATGCGCATTGCGAAAGGAACATCACTATTCAAGTATTAGTTGCATTATCTGTATGTGAATTCCATTTAATGAGCAAACTGTGCAGACGCACACTGGATATATCCCGTAAAACTTAAGATTGGATTATAATGGCGATCTCCTTCCTGTGACATGAATGTGTGAGTACTCTTTTTAATTCCTTATGTTTCAGTTCACAGATAGCGTCATTTTTTCACATAGATTAATGCTATAATCACCAACGCGAAAAGTAATGTCTTGCCAATCAATTTATAAATTGTGTGTATTTAACAACGATAGTAACAATCACATTAAATTATGAAAATTTAAATTTAAATCTAATAATAAATATAGGCGCCACTTTTCTTTTAGATTACTTGTATCTGAAAGAAAGAATATTGGATAGGAGGCGCGACTTTGGGATTCTGAAGTGGCTCTCAAGGACAAGTGTATACGCCGAAATGCAAAGCAGGTAGGCCTACAACAAAAAGTCATGATGAGGCAAGCCATGGCGGCGACTCCTGGGCCCCGTGCCCCCCATTATTTGTTAATTGCCATAATGTTAACTAATTGGGCCTCCTGTATTAATTCCTGTCTTCTGATTTATATCATCATAATAAAATGTTTATTTATTTATTTATTTTTCATCTATTTATTTTTTGCTCAAATTCTTGTGACAAAGTGCATGTTTTTAATCGTATCTTTATAATGTCTTCTAATATTTCAGATTTGACGTCTCTGACCAGTGGTGAAGCCATATTAACCTCGTCCGTCATGCTAGTCTGTCAAGACAGCAGCAAGAACATCGCGGCAGAAAAGCGCGACGGACTAGCTTGTACACCATGACCGACTAGCTGTAAAGCTAGTCCTGCTCAAAAGCTCGTCAGTCTGGGCATCACTACGACTAGCTTTTAGGCTAGTCCGTCAAACTAGTCGGTCACAACGGACGAGCTTTACAATTAGTCCGTCGTGACCGACGAGCATTAAAACTAGTCCGTCTTGACGGACTAACTTGACGGACTAGCTTTCAAGCTAGTCCGTAGAGACGGACGAGTTTTAAAGCTAGTCCGTAATAACCGGGTTGTGTTGAAGGAAAACTAGTCCGTCCGTGACCGACTAGCTTTAAAGCTAGTCAGTCTGGGCATCACTACGACTAGCTTTAAAGCTAGTCGGTCTACCCGTTTAGGTTTTCAGTGTACTAGCCTTGATGAAAATTGTTTTCTCATACAATCTTGATCCTTCTCACGCATAAGTTTATACCCAACACTACATTATGATTTTAATTGAAAATCAACCAACCTCATAATTATCAACACCATAGTTGAAGATGGATGCAATAACTTCTGTCTGTTCAAGCCTGATAACTGAATAGGGAAGGTGTAGCTGGATGAAGAAATTCTGAAATGTGGTGACGGTTGTATCATCTGCAATGCACATCCCTTGAGTAGGAGACAGACTGACAGCTGTCAAGTGCCACTCTGTGATACTACTGGGAGTGGAAACCGAATAAAGGTATGGACTTCCATCTCCACTGGAATATAAAATTCATGAATGAAAATATTAACCAAAGGGGAAAATAATTCAAAGCTTGAGATAAATCACATTTTAATCTTTAAATAACTATGTTTTAATTTCTCTCTTTTGAGAGTCTTTTTACATCTGTAAACCAATGAATTATTAAGAAATCGACAAATTTTTCAAATGGATTGCTGATCCCCAGCAGGTCTCTGTCCCATCTTTATTATCTATGGCATTTTTATTGCACCTTTTTTAACGCTGAGGAGACGTTTCTGATATCCATATGGAAGGGTGTGAAATCACAAGGTAGATCACAAGGTACACGGTTTGAATATCGGCGAGGCCACTTCACAAGTGTTTCGGCTTGACACTAATCTACAAATGCCACACCCGACCCAGGTGAATTAAATGGGTACCTGTAGGAAGAAATTCCTCTAAGCTGTGTTGCGCCTTTGGGCTGCCTAGCTTAGCCGGGTAATAATAGGTGACAACTTAAGCGCCATGAGCGTCGAAAGACGGACCTGAGTGCTATATAAGTACCCACTATTATTATGATCATAAAGTCACACCTGTGAGGTATGTCTGGCTACAGATAACACCATTTTCAAACGCTGCTGTTACGAAGTTTATCAACTTGAGATAATCAAGCATATAAGGGAGCTGATACAAAAATGTTTTTGATCAACTTATTTTTTATTGTTATTCATTAAGACGTCTATTTCAATAGCATAGTATTTTGGAGAAAGAAATCATAAAGAGTATAATGCTGAAAAACGCAAGTGTGTGGGTATTTTCACTTTTATTAACTGATTCAACGCAGTACATCAGGTTTTCAACAACTATATACACTTGTATATAATTCTTTACGGCTGGAGACAACAGCGTCACAAAAATATCTTCGTCACATTAATTTCACAGCCAAAAACTATTTAAGTGGTTATTTTCACAATGGTTTAATTTTGGTGAATTTTCATGAGTCCATCTTTGTGAAAATTTCCTTTTCAATATATAGTCCATTTGAAGCTCGCGTACCTTGTGTAGTGAACCTAGACAAGTTATTTCCACTGAAGTTTTTTTTGTTTAGTTGTGATCTCATGTGATACTACATCAATTTTAGCTTGGTTGCCAAACTGGCAACCTTGGGCAATTTGCATAATAAACATAAATTGAAAATGGCTGCCATGATATATGATAACTTAACTTTTGAACTATAGATCGCATGTTGAAATATAAAACATGCATATAGGGGTTACTTTATGCAAAGAATCCCTTATAGATGGTGCTTTTATGATTCGATGTCAATTTTTTTAGTTAAATGTCAAATAAGGGTCAAATATAGGGAAATTCATTATATTTCGATCATACTACGAATATAAGACTTTGAATGTCTAATTACATGTAGATAAGAGCAGGCGACATCTCTTGTGGTTCTAAAACAATTTTAGCTCTGTTGCCAGACGGACAACTTGAGCAAATTTGCATAATTAGCAGAGATTCAAAATGGCCACCATGCTATATGATGAAACCTAACTTTTGAACTAAAGATCGCATGTTGAAGTGAAAAACATGCACATCGGGGTTACTGTAGACGCAGAATCCATCGCAAATGTTGCTTTTATTCAGAGTAGGAGGGATACTTATAGAACACCCTACCACTCCAGGTCTGGAAGTGTTACACTCTTGATGAAATGAGATAGTTGTTGATCCTACAGAGGTATTTTTACCATCCATCACAGACTTTCTGATCTGTCTTTTTTTTATCTCAACGGTATCGATGATCTGAGGCTGTTCGAATTTCATCAGTTTCTTTTGCTCCTCAACTCTCTGCTCGCTCTGTTTGGTTCTTTTATTCTTTCTCAAAAGATCCCTCAAGTCGTTGAGACTTCTTCTTTCCTCCATGGCTTACCTAAGGTCTCGGATGCCTTGGTGCGTTCCATTTTTGAACCGCTATCTTCTGTCGCTTTTCATGTGACCATTTCATGACAGGCTTCCTCATAGCAATTGCTTTGGAGCAATGTAAGTGTTTTCGTGATGCCCTCTCTATTGCTCCAGGGCATACATATACAAAGATATTTGGAAAAGACAAAAAGAAAGTCCTTTCGCCACGTGGAAAAACTTTTCCTGATATTTTGAGGTATTTCAATCACTCTGCTACTTCTAGAAATAGGAGGCTAGTGAAGGCCATCAAGGCAACAGGTTCTGAGGCCATAATACTTGATAAAACCCTCGTTCCAATCTCATCAACAGAATTTACTGCTTTTTGGGCATTTTTTTTTTCAAGGGGTCTCTGTTGATGTTATATGCAATGCAGCTTTCTGGAAGTCTCAAAATTCCTTTATCTCAGCGTACTGTGAATCACTATTTTTTTCCAGAATGAAAGTTGACCTCGGATTGACCAGAATTGATGATATACTTTTAAAAAAATGAAGAAATAGTGTATGGAAATGATTCTGCATAACCCAAATCGATTTTTACCAAATCTCCATGTACGTAGCCATTCAAAGTCTTATACTCACAGTATAATCAAAATATAGGGGAGACTGGGGTAATTATGGCCCTGGGGTAATTATGGCCCCTTTGTCTTTGAGAGCTTATAATTCTTTGCTGCATTACACAATGATAATTTAATTTTTACACATGCCTAGCTAAACTCTTCCTACTATCATATGAGAAAAATAAGCCATTTACATGAAATTTTGTGCTAAGGGGAGCCTAATAAAGTGTATGGCAATTACAATTCTGTTCGTTGGAAAGTGGCAAGTCTTCTTTTTTATGTGGAGTGTGATATCATTAATTAAAATCATTTAAGATGAAATTTTGATTGAAACTGAAACAATAGGAAGTAATAAGCACAACAGAAAAGATTCCACCTGAATATCTTCAATAGTAGAGCTGTAATGGGGGATCAAATTGAAAATGTCATTTGGGGTTATTATGGCCCCCAATGCATAAACAGTGTATAAGCGTAGATAAGCGTAGATGGGGACATTAACTTGTACGATTTTGTATATAAATATATGTATTGCTTTGATTGCAAAATTTCAACATTTTGGCTGAACCAATTATTGATTAAATCATTGTTGGTGGTGGATAAGTGTATTAGGAATACCCAACAACATTTATTATACATTACCATCATTAATTAGCATAATATCTTTGAATTCATACAGTCGTTACAATAGGGGCCATAAATACCCAGACCCGTGGGGTAATTATGGCCCCCAAAGTTGTTCACATAATGGTAATTAATATGCAAATGAGAAGTAGAGGGTTAATAATTTCCTTTGTATATTATAGGTATATGGACCGATTGTATTTTTACATATTTAGAATATCATTGGACTTTTCATTTAATGGTAGTAATACAATAGGAAATGTGAAATAGGGGGCCATAATTACCCCAGTCTCCCCTAATTAATTGCCCTACATCTGACCTTTCTTTGACCTTTAACTCATAAAATTGACATCGAGTCGTAAAAGCAACATTTGCAATGGATTCTATGCCTAAAGTAACCCCTATATGCATGTCTTATATTTCAACATGCGATCCATAGTTAAAAATTTAAGTTTCACCATTTACCATGGCAGCCATTTTGAATTTATGCAAATTGCTCAAGGTTGCCCGTTTGGCAACCAAGCCAAAATTGTTTTAGAACCACAAGAGATCACAAATCAGCAAAAAAACTTCAGTGGAAATAACTTTGCTAGGTTCATAAAAATTAAAACAGACTAATACAGCTATTTATGGGGATGAAAAAAAATTATGAAATTATTCACTCACTAATTTCCCAAACTTATTTAAAATTATGAAAATATCTTTACGGGAATATTGGCTTACACAGGATTTATCTCTATATCTGGACATCAAAGTGGCAGAGATAGTGAACGATCATTAATCTTTTTTATCTCATGCTGCCAAAACTGACGTGAACCCTAGCTCTTACTATACCTACATCGCAATATGCATGTATTACATATTTCTATACAAACTATACAAACTGTGTCAAATAAAATGGTACAAGTGGAAACCATTTAAAAAAAAATTATTATGAAGATTGATCACAACCTGGCATTCTTTGGTATTTTCATGAAGCAGGAAATTCAGACTTTCTTCTGCATTTTTTAAAATCACATTTGGTGCTGTAATTGCTGAGATATGACTACTTTTTCTACAATAAAGAAAAATCATTTTTTTGCATGCTGTCCCATGCCTTTGTGTAGGTTTTGCATAATAGCCATGAATTCAGCACTCCAGAACAATAGAAGTGCGTAATTTCAATTTGTTCCTCGTCGCACAAAATTTAGCATAACTTATGTTTTACAAAAACAAAGCGCATCAGCAAGGAAAATCTATTGCCTTTAATTTGGTACCGCAAACACACATCATTTGAAAAGATTTCACACCGAAATCTTCTTTTCCCCGACTGTACCATTATTTTTTTACACAAACGGTATAATAATCCCAACTCACGGCATGTCAACGATGTCAAAAAACCATGTCTCTCTGAAATCCTCTCTTACTGTCACATCATTATTCTCTTCTGCGGCCGAACCAGATCGTTGAAGTAAAGTTTCTTCGTTATCCGAGCCTGATGCCGAGTTACAGCATGTTTCATATGCCTGGAGATATCAAATTAAAAAAAGAAAAATTGATTTACATAATCAGAGTAAATATAAAAATGTCTTATCATTTTAGAGTGGTCTTGTTAAGAGTATGAACACGTCTTGGTAGAGTCATCCTCCTAGCATCTGTTGGTAGACTTTTCATTTGGATCTTTGCAAGCATGACTGAATGATAGACAACCATAAAAATACAGCAAAAAATCTCACTTGCGCCAAGTGGTTGGGTGAAGAATAAACAAATTGGGAATTTATTTCTTATGGGCATGCACAAGACACACACACACACATACACACATTTACACATGCACAAACTACAAACACACATACATACAACCCCACAAACACACAACTACACACATACTATCTCATTCACATCAGCACACACATAAATACAAACCCACACCCTCAACAAACACACCCACGTATGCACACACACACACCCTCAATCACACTCACAAACAGTTGTGAGGAATTTACTACGTCTGAAGCAATAACTGATTGTCTTGGTAAATCAAACATCAATGCTTGATCAGAAAAGAGGAAACGTAAGTGTGAATAATTTACTGTGTTTGTGTGTGTGTATTTGAGTGTGTATTAAGAGGGTGTGATTGTATATGGATAAACATATTCTTTCATCTGTTTTAATCTTTTCCATCCACTTGGCATAATTGAGATTCTGCAGTCTTCTGAAGATTGTCTATTAATCATTCATCCGTGCAATAATCGAAATAGAAATTAGGGTACCAATAAATGCTCAGAGGATGACTGTACCAAGAAAATTATATCATGAAACCCATGATTGAATATTCATGCTTCACACAAGACAACTTCCAATTGAATGGAAATTTTATTTACTCAGTCGATACATGAATATGACATTAGTTCAAATCATTTCCATGTTTATTAACCCTTCGGAAATGACATGATTCTACTCAAGCCGAGTGAGATATTCAGTCTGAGCCGATATTTCTCCAGTTTTTTTAACCAGCGTTTATGGGATAATTCTTGAGGAGTATTACAAACATATATTTATTGTCAACTTTGAGAAAACAAATATTGTATATTTTGCAAAAAAGAATGATTTGCATGATCAAAATAATTCAAAAATATTAATGAATGGTAACCAACTTAAGTTTTCAAAACATGTAAAATTCTTGGTATTATTTTTGACGATCAAGTCAATTTTAGCAAATATAGAGCAGAAATTTGTAACAAAATATCCAAATTTATCGGAATTTTAGTCAAACTGCGACCAGTTTTACCTGAAATATAATTATTCATGTTATACAATTCATTGATTTTACCGTACCTTCGATATTGCAATACGACCTGGGCTTGTACTGGTTCAACCAAATTAGAACCAATTTTTAAACTTCAGAAAAAAGCCTTAAGAATTTGTACATCTTCACACTTTCTGGCTAAAGACTAAAGACTCTCAACGTATTTTATATAAATGTTTACCAAATTGCTATCATAATGTTTAAAAATAGAAGTGCAATATTACCCACTGATATTTCTTCGCTTTTCAAATTTAATATGCAGATTCTTTGTTATGCCACTCGTTCTTGTCTTAAACTTCATTACCCTAAAGTTAAAAACGAACGATCTTTAAAACTAATCAGACATCAAGGACCTCGAATATGGAATTCTTTAAATAATAATATTTCCTCGTGCAATAATCTCAACTCATTCAAATACAAGATGAAATCTAACTTGCTATCAATTAGCTACGCTCTTTAACTATTTACAGTGTAGTTTTACCCCCCCCCCTCCTGTTCCCCCTATCGCTCCCTTCATAGGATTATGTATTTTTTATAATTTGTATTTCGCACTATGATTTGTATTTAAGTAACCAGTAATTTACGTTATAGCTTTGTATCTTGTATGTTACTGTTTTGTATACCGGCATATATTTATTTGTGTACATTGTCCATATTTAATTGTATTATTGTACATTAAGGGAACTTCATTATTTACAAGCTTTGCTATCTGTAAGTTTCCTTTTTCCTTTTCAAAGAATCTTAATGATTATGGATTTTTATATATTATACATGTATGCTTTATGTATTTTTTAACGATTTGGAAATAAAACATCTTTGAATTGAATTGAATTATATTTATTTTCAACATCCATGAAAAAAAACCTAATTACGTGGGAAAAATTCAAGAACAATTAATTTCATTTCAGAATCATCAAAAGTTTGACATGTTAAACGTATTTCCGATGTAAACTTTAGGTGTACGCGATCAGAGGGAAAGAAGAAAAACAAAGCTGAAGAGGAGCATGAGAAGATTAAGTTTCAGGAGTAGTAAAGAGATTAATAGAAAATTTAAAGGGGTGAAGACAATATAAATTTATAAAAAAATTAATTGCATGATAAACTTAATAATTCAATAATACTAGCTCATACATATTTTGTACAGCCATACTCTAATATAATCAGGCGCTGATCCAGGGGGGGGGGCACGGCAGGCCCGGGCCCCTCCCCCCCAAAAAAAAAGGAGGAGAAAAAGGGAGAAAGAAGGAAAAAGGGTAAGAAAAGAAGGAATAAGGCCCCATGCTTGTACAATTTGCGCCCAACTCTATTCAATGAGAAGTGCTTTATTGGGTTCCTAACGACAATAATTATATAAGGCCTTTAATGTGGGGAGGGCCAACGAGGCCGATTTTTTCTCATATTGTATTTTGCAATATACTACTAAAACGCCTTTTTTAAAGAAAAATAAATACATAAGTGATGAAAAGTAAAAATAAGGAAAATGTTTAAAACTAAAGTTTCAAAATTTCACAAAGAAAAGAGGCCTCGTCGACCCTCGGCCTCATGGGCCCTCGGCCTCCAGGGAAAAATAGTCGGCCTCGTGGGAATACTAAAAAGTGCCCCTTTATTTATTCAATATTTTTTTTTTGAAACCCCAAATTTCGCGCTCGCTGATACTAAATCATAATGCACGAATAACTTCAATTTTTCCCTAAAAGAATTTTCATTCGTGGATACTAAATAGGGTCTATAATACACAATTATCTAAAAAAAAATAAATACTAGATAATATTGCGGATAATATAAATACACAAATAACTCCAATTTTCAACTCAAAATTTTCGGCTCGCGCTTTATGCTCGCAGATACCTATTCAGTAGGGTATATAGGCCCTAATGCACAATTAATTCAAATTTTTACCTCAAAGTATTCATCTCACGCTTCGCGCTCGCGGATACTAAATAGGGTCTTTAATGCACAATTATTTCAAATAATAGCTAAAAATTTTCGGCTCGCGCTTTGCACTCGCCATGCCATTTTTCATTAATAAAATACCAAATACATTCTTAAAAACATCAATTAAAATGCAATTTTGGGGGGTGGACCCCTATTCATCCGAATACATTTCTCTTTATGCCTCTGGTCTCAATTGCGCCCTTTTCCAGGCATCTCAACCCCCCACTTTCAACTTCGTTCCACCGCCTCTGGCATAACAACTTGGGTATAACATGCCGTTCTTCCAGGTAATTAAATGGCATAGTTTACGCTCGCAGCGTCTGATGTAATTTTAATGGGGGTAATAATCGTATCTATGGTGGCAATTTAAAATACATATTAAAACCACTAAAGTTTTGTTTTAAATATTCAGATTTTTTTTTTTTTTTTTTTTTTTTTTGCTAGTATTTAATATTATTTTTTTTCATAGGAGTAAAATAAAATTGTTTAAATTCTTGTTTAGGTCAGTATAGGCCTATATATTAGTCAATGTTTTAACTCGCCCTTCGCGCTCGTTTGCTTGCTCCGCTCGCAAGATTTTTTTTTCAAAGTTGGCCCCCCCCCCCCTCTAGAAAGTCCTGGATCCGTGCCTGATAATGATTATAAATATGTACATTTGTTTTGCAGAATGCGTTTAAACTTATAGATTTCACGGTCATACAGCCCCAACTGACAGCAACTTCGCAGTCAAATTAGCTCATCTCCATTTGAAAATTCGATTTTACAAAGAGAACTTACATTTTTCTGTTCCGTGGTTATCTCACACACTCTTTCCAGTATAATGGCAGCTTCGGCACAAGTCCAGTCACCCGATGAGAGTCTTCTCTGCAATCTGGGTCTACTGACAATGCAAGTTGTCAGATAAGTTGGTGCCAAACAGTTTGGATCTGCACTCAAAAAAATGAACACAATAAGAAATGGGCACTGAACAACTCTTTTTAACCTTAATAGGAAAATTTTAGACCTTGCTGGAATTCAGAGGAAGGCAGGGCGTCTGTGCTTGCTGTGAAAATTTACAAGAGTATTATAGGAAAATTTTCAAAATCATGTAGTAAGTTTTTCCAAAATAGTATCTCTTTCTTTGATATCAACCTTAAAAGAACAGAAACAGGTCCCGCCTAACTTCCGTCCATGGGAGCCGGATATAGTTGCTTCTGCAATAACGACATTTTTATCCCAAATTACCCCCTAAAATTTAAATAAACAATTGCATATCAACAACTGGGTAAAAAAGGTAAAATGTAGATAAATAGCAAATCTAACATCGAACGACTCATAAATAACAGTGACACGATTTTTAGGTTCAGCACATGCATCCCCTGCCTTTAGCTCATCATCTGCAAACAACACAAATATCAAACTTTAAATTTACCTATTTTACATATTTAGGGAATTTGTGGTCCAATTTATTACTGAACCTTTCGTTCATCTGTCTAAAGCTGTTATGATAACATTTGAAATGCTAGCAAGAGGAGACCAAACATGGATTCAACAAAAAACAGGTCGTAGTTGAGATCATTCTGAGCAGGAATCCAAAGCTCGGAATTACCAGAATAAATGGTATGTTTCCTACCTGCAGTGGACCTTCTCTTTCTCCTTGCATTCGGCATGCATCCAATCTCTGTCATAGGAATTTAAGATAAAATGAACACAAATATATTCATCCTGATTGATTATTTCTCCATGAGAATTAAAAAAAGACAATACAGTCTGTGTCAAATAAAATGGTAAAAGAGGGAAACATTTTTTTAAAGTATGAAATTAATCGCATTCTAAAAGTGTGTGATAATTCCATAAAGAAGGAAAATCAGGCTTTCTTCTGCATTTTTTTTTCATCCCATTTGGTGCTGTAGATCTTGAGATATGACCAGTTTTCTATAATCAAGAAATAAATGCAATTTGCGCATGATTTTCTTTGGGTTTCACACATAATAGCCATGCATTCAGCGCACCAAAACAATAGATGTGCATAATTGTAATGAGCTCATTCGCCGCACAAAATTTAGCATAACTTTTGTTTTACATAAGTAAATTATACAAAACAAAGTGCACCAGCAAGAAGATTCCTTTGGCTTTAAGTTGGTACCACATACACACATCATTTGAGAAGATTTCATACAAAAATAATTTTTTTTCCCTGACTGTACCATTTTTTTTTTACACAGACTGTACATTGGTATCTTGATATCCATCAAGGTCCTCTGATATAACCCAGTAGCGGACGCAGCCTGACATCACACAATAAAACTATCAGGCCCATGCGTAAACATAAAAGAGTCGCTATTGTCCCCAGACAATTGGGCCCGAGAAATGTATTCAATTTGGATATCTTGGATCTGTCTGTAACCCTAGCTAGCAAGCTAGGCTACCAATGTAACGGTATCTTCATATTATCTAAAACAAAAAAGGGAAGTTTTACATTTTCAAGCTTGACTTAGCTGCTAAAGATTTTTGTTTATTAATGACTTTACGTCTTTACTGCATTGAGAACGGATGCAGTTAAAAAACAGTTTCACAAAGAACTTTTCTTTGCAATTAAATAAAAAAATCTCGCCAGCCTATATAGCCAGGCAGCTAGCTGGCTTTTGATCAAACAAACGAGGTACCAGCAGCCGAGTATTGGAAAACATAACAAAGAACCCCACATTTACTAAACTAAACGTCTGCTGGTACATCTCTACTGCTGCATAAGGTCCCTACAGCCGGAGTGACCAAAAAGAGTGACCATTTAAAAAAATATATATTTTGAATAAAAATAGCAGAATTCATTTTCTAAGCACACTAAATTTGTTGTCAAAATAAAGAGTATTAAATTGTCTTAGCGCTTGTGCTATTTTAATATCATACTGAAATAAACAACAGTGAAAGTTTTGATGAAGAAAAAAAAATTAATGATCTTTTTTTCCTTTTTCAACAATTTTTAATAAATAGTTGTATTAAAACATTGATGTTTGTAACTATTCTAAAAACTACTTTAACTCTTATTTTCCCTTTAATACAGTATAAAAATTCGCGAAGTGTTGCATGCACCTTATTAGTGAAGCCTAGTTAGGCAAGGTAAAATATATAAATTCATATTTACACCAGTGGACATATAAATGTTATTTATAACTACTACAATATGACAAATACAAATTTTTGTTTTTGATTGTCCCTTACCTTCACGAATGGCAACATCGAGACCTGCATTAGTGAGTACAGTCGTTCCAGAATCCTAAAATGGAAGAAAATGAATTTACGTACAAAAGGTTCATAATTCATGTACGTACTATATTTGAATCATATATGTTCCTGTAAGTAAGGAGATGAAAATCATATGAAAACCGGCAGATGAGTAAGGTGACTACAATAAAAAAATAAAACGGTTAATCTCTTTACAGAACAAAGGTGGTTAAAAGACAAGTATACAATTATATACCATATATATACCGTGTTTATACTGTGACTTGGCTGTCGTGTCAAATCCTCATGAAGGGTTCAACACTGCAAAGAGTGAACCTGTGATCATGTTTATACAGAGCAAAGAAAGGCAAATTCAATATGGCATGCAGATCATGACCAGAAGTAAATGGATGTCATCAATGTGTGCTATGATGTTCAGTTGAATTCCACTACTCACCTCAAGGTCATTGAGTTCAACACGGCTTTCTCTCTACACAAAGAAAAAATGCAGCATCAAACCCGCCTCCCAGATCGAAACCTACAATTCTGGCAGAGCAATAGGTATGCCGAACTCAGGTCGCGGATAACACTGATCCTGTTCACACAACACAAATTGCCATGTCAACCCCTTTGAACCCCATGTCGAACCCCATGCCAAGTCACAGTGTAAGCACGTTAATAAATGATGTCCGTCAGTCTGTACCTACATTTCACAGGGAAGGAAGAGGATATATTTCACAGATGTACAGGACAACTTTAATCCCTTATGTTTTCTTGTATTTTACCTTGAAAATTTGAGCAGAGTTTTGGCCACCTCCAGGTCCACAGCCAGTATCATAGCTAATCATCCGCTCATACATCTGCCAGTTAAGACAAAAATTACATGTATTCAATCTTGTTATTCATTTAACCCTAATAGAAACGGGTACAGCCCACAAGACCGACACCCACGAGACCGACAGTAAAGTAAATAGGCCAACGAGATCGACTATAAACAATTTAGGCCCACGAGACCGACAGCCCACTAGACCGACACAAGATCAAACAGGCCCACGAGACCGACACTACAATATTGTGGTGTCGGTCTCGTGGGCCTGTTTGTTGTAGTGTCGGTCTGATGGGTCTTTATTTGCTAGCGTCGGTCTAATAGGCCTTTTTTGTCTAGTGTCGGACTAATCGGCCGTCGGTCTTGTGGGTGTCGGTCTTGTGGGATGACCCCATAGAAACAGGGTACTATTTCAGACGCAAGAGCTGCTTGGAGACTTGCAGGATAGTAGTGTGCAATGTAATGTACAAGATTGTACGGTATGGTTATTTTTTTTCAAAATAATGTCCTAAAATAATTAGGCTTATTTATGTGTGCTAATTATAATATTTACTCAAAATCATAAAATTAATGAAATAAATATCATAAAATAACACTTTTTGGTAATTAATATTTTTTGTTGCATTCATGAAGTGATAATGATAAAACAATTCTAGTATAAAACTGGAAAAAAAAAATCAATATTTTTGTTGGTTTCAGACTTTTATAACAAAAACATGTATGTCTTTACGCACATTGACAATCATTTACTTCACCGAGTGCCATTAAGTGCCATGGGAGAGATCAAAAGGTCCTGGATCCTTTGAAAGGAAATTCGACATTAATTCTAACTTCTGCAGAATCCTTGATGTTGATTGACAGAATAACCATCAATTCTTTACCCATATTCTGACTGGGGGAACAAAATTGTCATTTTGCATGAATTTGTGCACAACGCACTGTTTTTCCGTAATTGCTTTATAACATTGATATTTGTGCCTTCTGAGTCTCTTTCTGCTTCACAAAGCAATTAAATACAAAAGAATAAATTTGGAATTTCTGAATTTGTCAATTTAATACTGTAGACTATTCTACGTACTCAGCAACTTTTGAAAAAAGTAGCTTCGTAACTATGTATTTCAATGAAAAATTAAGGAATAAAATAAATATGCATATAAATATAAATAAATAATTTGCATATATTATGATAAGTAAAAAAATTGAATAAAAAAAGCAATTAAAAAAAACATATCAGTGATGCCCTTGACATGTGCAGCGACGTTTATGCAAAATTTCGCAGCGATCGGACCATCCTCGGCTGAGATATCAGGGGAGGAGTCATCTTGATCCCCCCAGTCAAAATCCCCTCTTGAGAAGCCCAGTTAGAATAGGGTTTACACTAGATAATATCAGCATTGATTTGCATAATAATAATAACTGACCTTTCGTTTCGTAAGCCGGTCCTTGTCTCTCAGGAGATAGACTGCCTTGTCTACAGCTAAAAGGCCAACATGGGAGTCGTTTGAAGAGGTCACTTCCACATCAATTAGTCCATTTGGTTTGTAAACCGGTGGAACATTCTCTGGCAAAATTCTCAGGGACAACTTCAAGTGAATTTAAAAAATAAGATGATATAAACAAGGGTCAAACTTTAAAAGGATTAAAAAGAACATGTATTTGAATAAACAGGACTATGGTGTGTTATGAATAACAGCGCCTTAAAAACTAATAACAAAATTTGATTCACTGTCTAGATACATTAAAACTATTATTAATATATTTAAAAAAGGTGGACATACATGTACATGTATTGACTCCTTTTCAACATGGCCCGTGTTCAATACCTTATACCACATTACAAAATATTTAGTTCATTAGTTAAATTATTCAATACTGTTTTGATAAAAAAAAAGCGTCCCAGTTATCTGGGATGCTCTTCATATAAAGATATTTTAGAATACATAGAACTCACTGGTGGATTTTGCTGGCACTTTTCTTTGACACCCAAGAGGAGAGAGTCAGCAACCACATTGCTACCCTTGACATAGTAGACTATCAATCTCATTTGTGGAGCCATGTTGGCATTGATTGTGATAGTAACGTCGGTGCCACCATCTCCTAGGTTTTGTTGGTAACCTGATGTAACAATCTTTCCACCTGTTATACCCTTCAACCAAAAAGTTCAAAATTAGACGTGTAAAATGTATTTATGTAAACACATCATATGCAACTGAATCTTCTATATGCTTCTGGCCTTAAAACAAAAAAGAGCATTTGAATGAGACCATGATAAAATATATTCTCACATTTCATGCATTGCAGAAAAAGAGATACGTGTGGAATCATGTGACATTCCTTTCTTGATTTCTCATGAATTTTAGTGTTAAAGAGAATCTAGTGTAGTGGGAAAGGTGAACCATGGGTCAAGAAAATAATTGTGAGCTTTCAAATTATTTTCAAGGTATTTAAGAAGTATTCCATTGTAGAAAGTCCCACTGAAAAGGATTGCTCTTAAAATGCCCTCATAATGCTAATGAGCTGATAAAAAGCTGATATGTTTGGGTCCCGAACATGTGAGCACATGTACATGTAGTCCCATACATGGATTTTTTTGAGTGCTGTCCGGGTTACTCTTAGAAGTATATGGTAAATTTCGTATCATTTTCTTGATTCCAAAACCCCAAATCAATAAACAATTCTTAGGTGCATTGTTATCATCCTTTCCAATCACTTTGAGACAGTTTTTTTATGATTCAATCTCATGACTACAACACTATATTAGCTTTAATGTTTGAAGGGGACATAATATAACGGCAAACTTAGTCGATCGATATCATCAATATGACTCAGGGTGTGTGCCTTACAGGCTGTCCCTCGCTGGATTAAGCTATTGTGCTTACAACTACTGTATCTGCAATTATATATGTAGCTCAACATAATTATTATTTTGTTTTACAACGTACCTCAGAATAGTTAAACTAGACAGATGGCGCTATATAAGTGCGTTATTATTATTGTTATTACTATTAAAGATGCACACCGACGGCTTAATGCACATACTGTTTGTACGATCTGTGGGTTTCTCGTTGGCTTTTCACACAACTTTAAATGCACAGCTTTAAAGTTTAATTAAAGTGAAATGCATACAAATGTGTGTTTTTATCACAACAATTTGAAGATGCATCGTTTATAATACCTGGTGAATAATATTTTTGTAGATCTCTCACACCATTTTTAATTAAAAAGTCATCTTTACTTGCTATGGCTTAGAACTGTGTCAGTACCAGCTCATTGTTTGTCATTCAGTATCAGAAGGCAGTACAAAGCGGCCTTTATATTATCAGCAATGAAATAAAATATTTAAATGAATAATTTTCTCATTAGAAGCCAAAATTGAAGATGGTATACATCAAGCAATATGTTATACAAGCAATCGTTTTACCGAATTTATTCACCAATGAGTGTACTTTAAAAAAAAACTTACAAAAAAATGCAAATCTAGGTCCTCTTGTATTGGAGAACCAACCCGTTGAATCTGGAAAGTAGTACTCTCACCAACCTAAATGAAAAGGAAGACAAAAGAAACAAATATGACTTCTGGGACCATATATCCTTGGACATAACCCCTCCTCTTTAATTTCCCCGGACAGATAACTTTAATTGATTGCCCCTTCGAAAATGTTTAATACAATTTGGCTAAGTGGGATTATTGATTTAGATCCTTGTGCTATTTTAACAAAATATTTTCGCCCAATTTTCAAAAGGCTCTCGCTTTATTCACTGTTTGCAGCTTCTTTTAAATAAACCAAAGCTGAATGCACAACAAAAATACAAAAACCATAAGAGAACAATCACCAGACTGTACAAGATTCTACAGCCCAAAATGGCACGTCACAGCGATGACCATTGAGTCGACATGGAGATGTGATTGAGGAATCGAGATACAGCTGTATAAATTCAATATTTCTACTTACAATCAGGTTGCGATCATCAACTTCTTGGGGCCGGATGACCAAGTACTCCCCGCCAATAGCCTTCCCAACTTCAAAAAGGAGAGTAAACTGGTTGTGTATTGGATATTCATTATCTACAGTTGATGCCTGAAAGTGGGGAGACCAGAGTTAAGCCATTTCCATAATCAAGGGTATTAGTTCCATACATCTGCAATTTTGGTTATAAACTCAATTCAATTCAATTCAACCCTAAAAAGATTGGGTTATTTTGACAACTAACAAGACAGGGGGCTGAGTAAGCCCCCCCCCCCCCCCCCCCCCCAAGATCTCAGCCGTTGACTGCGCGATTGCGCAAAAATTGGCACATGCGTTACATGCGGCATCATCTACAATAGTGAATCGTCATATTTTCCAAAAAATATCATTACTTTGTTTATTTTGCTAATTTATGCATAAAATCAAAGATTTCCTGTAATTAACTACATAACGCCCCAATGCTACTAATGTTTTGTTTTGCAGAGTCTTTGTATGATTCTAATGAAATGCATTTAAATAAAAAAATTGTATCAAATTTTTTTCTTATGTTTTTTTTATTGTATTTGAAATTTCTCATGTATTTATTTGTTTTTCAACTTTTTGTTTTGTTCTTGTTTTTTCGATGGAAATCCTTTGCGATTTAATCATTTACAAGTAAATGAAAAAATGATACATTTATGAATTTTGGCTAGAAACACATTTTGCATTGGCTTTGTACGTATTATCACGTTTTTGAGCAATTTTGGGTCTGACATGCACTTACGTAATGTTCATAGTTTCGGCACCATTTACCCAGGTGTCTCGAAATTTGATCTCAAAGGTTGCATGAGACTTGCAAGAAAAAAGGTCATGAAGTCTTGACCAATTTTTTTTCCACATTGCAAAGTTATCACGAAAAGTTTGAAATATCTGAAATATCCTTAACTTTACAAAATCAGTTTTATACTTTCCTGATTTTTTAAAGTTAGGAATGTTTTGATTCTCTCTGAGATAAATGCAATAACTTCCCGCCTTCTTTCTTGGACGAAGGTATAAAACACTTTTATAAGTGTACAATGACAAAGGACAGAATGCCACAATTTTGAAATTTGAAATTTAATACCTTTTTCAATCAAGGTACTCTTCAGGGCCATCACCAGCTTTTTTCTAGGGGAGGTGCGTTTCGGAGTCAATATCCATTTTTAGGGGGCGAAGCGACCAGGCCCGCGTGAGCCTAGCGAGCGAGCAGGGGGTGGGGGGGGGGGGTATAGGAGGGGGTGTCTCACGGCACCTCCTATACACCATAGAGATTTTTTTTTCGCAATGAAGAAAGAAAGAAGATAATTCCTTTTATGAAGTAGGCCTAAACATGTGAGCGCGAAGCCCGAGAGGAAAGCTTTCTGTATATCGACTGAAGAAAAAGAATTTCGTTTAACCATTGTTTTGTGCTTTGTTTGCGAGCGCGAAGCGCGAGCCGAAAATTTTGCCTTATAACCACATGAAGGCATTGTATTTTACACATATTGTGCGCTATACTTCTTAATTAACAGGTCTGTTTATAATGGTCTCAATAAATGTCTGTATATCCTTTTTGATCGAACATGATGAAGTCAGAGTATTATGTTTGATCTTTGTCTTCTATTTGGCTTGCGAGCGCGAAGCGCGAGCTGGAAATTTTGCCTTATAATGACCTTTTTTAAAATTCCCCCACGAGCTGATAATCACCGCCCTTTAACAAAATGCGAAAGCGAAATTAAATCTTATTTAAGAATGTTCAATATAAATGATTGTAGTCCCTTTCGGGAAATGATCATTCCTTTTTTAAGCATGCACGTAGCGGGGCAAAAGCTTTCAAATAATATTGAAGAAAGAATATTTTGTTTATAAATTGTCTTATTTTTTGGTTGCGAGCGCGAACCGCGAGCCGCAAATTTGCCATATAACAACATGAAGGCATTGTATTTCACACATATTTTGCCCCTTACTTCTTTTTGAATTCCTTTAGGAGCTGATAACCACCGCCCTTTGACAAAATGCGAGCGCCAAGCGAGAATGAAAATCACATTAATAGTCTATAAATTTAATGTTTGTAATCCCTTTCTGAATATGATGATAATTTTTGTAAACATACGAGCGCGAAGCGCGAGCGGAAAATCGTATGTAGATCGAGAACTGAAAACGAAGTATTAATCATTGGCTTTTGTTTGTTTTATTTTTAAAGTTTATAGCATACATGCATGCCCAACATTTTTTGTTATAATGACCAGAATGCAGGGCAGTTAAAACATTTTTTGCAACTGACTAAAGCATCTCCTAAAATTGATGATAATTTTTTGTAATAGAATTAGACAACCATAGGAGAGCGCGCTTGGAAAAAATAAAAATAATGCCATTTCTTTAGGCATTTAGGAGTTATCAAATTTATTTGTAAAACTTAAAAGAAGATGTAGGCCTAATCCTTAGAGAAAAAAAAGTTTCGAGCGCGAAGCGCGAGAAAAATTACGTAATTTGGGAGTACTATGGGTCGGCTGCTGCAGGGAAATGATCTCCAAAGAAGGAGCGGGAGAGCAAAATACTACAACTTTATACTCTATCACATTTTGAATTTAGTGGCGCCGGTTAGTTTTGGTTGCCGGTGTGAAAACAGCGGCGACTTATTAGTAACCCCCCCCCCCGCACCCACCGCACCCCCTCCCTGGCGACGACCATATATATATTGCTCCTCTTTCGCATCCCTGTTTTTTTTCATTTTCTTCTCTTTGCATTTTTTTTTTTTTTTTTTTTTTTTGTTCTGAAAGGGGGTGCATTCGCACCCTCCGCACCCCCCTGGCGACGGCCCTGCTCTTTAAAGGGATTAAGTAGCTTTCAAAAACAAGAGCAATTATATCAAGCTTAATAAAATTATATTGTTCCAACAGTAAAAACAAACTACTGAAAGTTTCAGATCAAATGGAAGTCATTTACTACCTTAAAACAGTGTAACAAACAATGCCAAGCTTACAGCCGAACACCAGTACCCTCTTCTGATAACTCACCAGTCCGTTAGAGACGGGGAACTTTACAACAGGAAATGGGTGTGTGGAAAAGCACATGGTTTTATAAACCATCCGGTGTCGGGTTATAAATTTTGAGTATGAAATCATTGATATCTCGAAGGTAAAGCAAGCAATTTGCTTGCAATTTTGAAGAGATACCAGACTGACCTAAGTGTTTATAATTATGTTGGCAAAATAAGCTAAATCGAATAAATGTGATTTGAATATCAATCAATGTTACTGCATCCCTTTAAGGGAAAGATATAAATATGTGCGTAGTACAAACTTTACCAAGCTTGAAATGGGAATACATTTCGACAAGAATCCTTACCTCGATTTGAAGTGTCTGAACGTTGGACTGGATGTTTGGGATACGCATTGTTATCCCTCCTTGTTCATCTGTGTTTGAGATGTAAGCATCTTGATTGTTATTTATAACAGGGCCCAGTATTTCTTCACGATGCCCGTCAGTATTAGTGGCAGTCGTAATAACTTTCACAGGGATGCCAGGTGCTAAATCTCCATTTGCGAATGTTAAATCCAACTGCGCAGTAAGGAGGCAATAAGAGAGAATAAATGTAATAATAATACATTTAATTTATATATTGTCTTTCCACTACATTATGCCCAAAGCTTTCCAATAAATAAAATGAAAAACAAATTTAACAGTTCCTCTGTTATCAGCTATTCATTGACCTCTGTAAGCTTTGACCTTTGATCTTGGGAACCCAAAATCTACTCAGATAATTGTTGCCCCATTATACAGTCTGTGTCAAATAAAATGGTACAAGAGGGAAAAATTTTTTATAGTATGAAGATAAATGACAACTTTATATTGTTTGGTATTTTCATAAAGCAGGGAAATTAGACCTTCTTTTGAAATTTTTTTGATCACATTTGGTGCAGTATTTTTTTGAGATATGACTAATTTTCTACAATCAAGAAAAATCCCTTTTTCGCACGCCGTCCCCATGCCTTTGTATGATTTCGCATAATGACCGTGAATTCAGCGCTCCAGAGCAATAAAAGTGCGTAATTTCGATTTGTTCCTCTTCACACAAAACTTAGCATAACTTTTGTTTTACGAAAGCAAATTATACAGGACAAAGCGCATCAGCAAGAAAAATCTTTTGGCTTTAATTTGGCACCAAAGACACACATTATATGAAAAGATTTCACACCTAAATGATTTTTTCCCCACAGATCCAGACTGTATATTCACACAAAATTTCCAATTATGAAGATCATCCATTACATGGTTCTTGAGTAATCTATTTTCACACATTTATTGACCTGTGTGAACTTTGACCCAAAATTGATGACTGTAAATGATCATAATGTCTTTCCGGGTGTAAGGAGTAGAAGAAAACATGAATAACAGGAGTCATACCGAGGCTTTAACCGTATTCTGACTGTACTGAATCTGCGACTGCCACGAAACTGCTGCAAATCGCGACCCGGCGTTCTATGACTTTTTTTTTCAAGTGTCCCGCAACTTTCGACACCAAGTTTGAAAAATTAAACACTCGTTGTCGCGTTACGCAACATTACATAAGCGGATGTCTGACCAAAATTGAACGAAAATCATCATTTTGCATGCATTTGTGTACTGCTTTATAACACTGATAATTGTGCTATCTGAACCTTTTGATTAATTAAATTTGTCTTTATATTGATCAAGAAACATTTCTCAAGCATAAAATATTACAAAAACAAAGAAATACATAAGAGATAAAAACAATAGAATACATAACAAATTCAAACAACAATAGAATACAAAAGAAATAATTCTAAATTTCCAAATTTGTCAATTCTATACTGTTGAATATTCTACTCAGCAACTTTTGGAAAAACAAAATAGCTCATAACTAGATATGTTTTTCAATGAAATATTAAGGAAAAACATAAATATGCATCTAATTTGCACAAATTATAATAAATTAGAAAAATAAAAAAAACAAACAAAAAAAAAGAGTATCAGCAATATCCTTCACATGTGCAGTGCCGTTCGTGCAAAATTTCGCAGCGGCCGAGATATCATATTTGACCCCCCCCCCCCCCCCCCCCCCCCCCACAGTCGAAAAGCCCAGTCTCAGAATAGGGTTGATGTGAATTTGAAATGAAATAAAGTACCGGTACAGAAAAAGTTGCTAGAACTGTAAATGCATCTTTACCCCAGTGATAAATTAGATCATAGTCAATTTTCATAATGTCTATCTTGTAATTTACTACAGCAATTTGGTAAATAATTTTAACCTATGATTTGGGCATGCATAACAACACAAAAAAAAATCTTGCAGAGCAATACAAAATAAAAATCATTAAATTAAATATATCCCAGAAAACATTTGTAATATCTGAGAGGTCTGCCCCTAGCCCTTTTAAGGTTAGGAAATGGACCTTGGCTATTACCTTCACTTGCATATTGAGGCCTGGCTTGAAGTATTCTACAGTGCGTTTTGCACTTAATTTGTATGGTGAGCTCACAAAGACTGCTTTCCTGTTAATGCTCGCTTCACTGAATGGAGTTCCTGATTCAAGGACGACTGCCTTTACATGGAAGTGGCGATCTTTGAAACGATCAAACCAGTTTGGACCAAATGTAACATCTAGATTAAGCAAGGTGATTTCAGCATTCCCGTTATCATCAATCTGAGTAAAGAATGAGTGGAAAATGTTATAAATATAAATAATATAGATTACAGACAGAGAATTTGAGTATTTATTCTCTGCACGATAAAAATAAAAACTGCCATTATAATAGCCAATCACTTAGTATCGGCCCATAGGCCCTACCATTTACCAATTAAAGGTTAGCTCAGATTTCCACTATTTAGAAATACTTCCTATATATTTTGCAAGTTAAGACACTTAAACTTGCCTTCTAACTTCTATAACTGTTTAAGTATTTGATGGCAATTAATAGTTTTGGAACAAGGAAAATAGGCCTGGAACAATGCAATGCAATTGAAATGCTAGATTACATTTCAACAACAACAATACTTACATGTCCCCTCTTCTGCCCTTCCAGCTCATCAAGAGAACCATCAGCGCGAACAACTCCATATGTGACGACATAACGACCAATCACAGGCTTGCCAAATACATACCTGTGGAGACGTAAGGTAAATATTTCATGTTAAAATTATTATGAAGCACATATACATTGAGCTGGATATCAAGTAAGACTATTGGTACAGTGCTGTTATAATCTTATCACCATAGTTTTCGTACATGACTCTCTTGACAATGACATGCCACGTATTCACAAAGGTGTCCTAAAGTTAAGCCTAGCTTACATCTGTGGTTTAACTATGGTTCGCAAAATGTGACATAATCCAGAACGGCATATGTTCAATTTATCAGAATTTTTGGTACTGAAATTAGCACATAAATGATGTGGTGCTCATCCGGCATCTTGCAAAGAAATAAAGGCAGTTTTTCAATTTTGCACAAATTAACATAAATAATTTTCTTGTCCAATTCACAATTCTGTTTAGTTTAGTGAACCTCATACCAGATGTAATAAAAAAAAAAAAAAAAAAAAAAAAATTGAAAAAATGTGCATAAATTAACATATTTAATGAGGTTCAAAGTTATGTGTAGAGGTTTCGAAGCCCCTACCTATAATGCTATCATATACAAAGCAATTGAATCGGACAAAAAATGACGAAGAAGAAGCATTTTGAAATTGTGTGGACGACAGACGACAGACGACGGGCCACGAGCCGGTGAGCTAATAAAGTGATATATTAAATAGAATAAAATATGATCTTACTGAGCATCTAAATTGATGAGGACTGAGTCAGCTCCTGCAGAATGTACTTTGGTGTTTCAATGCTAACTGAAAATGTTGGTAAACTATAAATTAAGGAAACAAAAAAAAAAAAAAAAACACGTTGCAATAAGCATTTTCTGATTTACCCATAAAATGTACAGGTTCTTAAAGCAACCAACATATAGCATGTATAGTGGGGAGAAACATCAAAACATCAAGTATATTATGTAAATGATAAAAGTCTTACTTCTTTCATTATGAGAATATTTAAATAACACTATTTCTGTACTTTGTACAAAACTTTATGAGTTTAATCATCTTCAGTTGTAAAGATATTATCAAAGTCAAATTGACAAAGGCATTGTTTGAAGGTCATTCATTCATTTAAGTACAGATTATGCACACCTTTTGATTATGAGCGCATGTTACAACTGGTAATGTTGCAGCGATGCACAACGTCACATCAACACATAATGTCGCAGAGTGATCGAATATGCGTGTGTGTTTGGGGAGGGGCAGATGTAGGATTTATTGGGGAGGGGCCAATATTGAAATAATGCTCATAATTTGTGTACTAGTATTTGAAATCTGCTTCAAACTCTGCTCAACATGTTAATTTGATCACTAACAGAAATCAACACGAGAAGTATAAGATTGAATTGTCTCAATTGTCTCTCAGACACATAATTTTTTTGATATTTTTCTTTTAGGTTCTATTAAACAAGGAATTGGACTCACCATACTCTTTAACTTCAAATGTCACAGTTGACTTCACAGCAAACTAGATATCATTGAAAATGAAAAGTAAAATGAGCAAATAGACTTTAAAAATTTATCATTAAATGCAAAACAGGATATGAAACACTGACACCCACCTGAAATAGGGCATTTTTGTAAATTGTGCACATCTACACGTTTCCTTGTACCGAATATACTCTTTTAACTTTTATTTTGCAGTGGGTTTATCTTCTTCTTTTTTTTTTTATCCTTTGTGAGTCAGTCATCACAAAAATCATAGCCTATTGAGAGAGAAGAATGGGGTGTTAGAAAACAGACAGAAGTGCT
>CALNVZ010000649.1:24479908-24503330 GCA_940671915.1 Paracentrotus lividus
CTGGAAAAGTGAATTCGTCATAAATTGTTCAGTGATTTCTGGTGGCGATATATAACACCAATAACGTCTCCTCTTGGTCTGTCAATCAACAATTACTTTCATCGGTGATAAAATCTTACGGAAAACTTCAATGATTATGAATATAATTCCTGTCCACACCTACGTTTCTGTTCTGTTATGCAGTGATATTAATCACAGAGAGTATAATTCAAGGTGAAAAGAATACAACAAGTCTCGGTAGAATTTACTTTGAATCATGATCAAGACTTTTAGTACAATCAAATAATCAAATTGATGGTAACTTCTACATTGAAATGAACGAGAAAATGATTTGAACATTCTTTTTTTGTATTTTGATTGAAGGATGATATCAGTAGTATCAGCATTAAGTTACTCATGTAAAGCAAAATAAAAACAACAATTGCAATACTCAAACTTATTACAAAAATTCAGTAGTTAAAACGAAAAAAATAATAAGAAATTACAATAGTCTTTACAAAATATACTGAATAGACTAGAGCTGCATATACATAACAAATAATCGTAACTGGTAATGTAGTGTGAGCCTTCTTTGAATTATACACAGCTTCAGTGATTGAGCATTATGATGCATGAACGGAAATTGCGTATGACGAAGATAAAACAAGAATAAGAATAAGTGCATCAAATATTAATGGACTAACTCTTTGATACAATGCTATACATGAATGAATAGTTATACGTGCAGAGTCGTCAAATATATCTTATTGGGATGTACACTTATTGAAATGAATAGAAAAGTTTAGAATATACATCAAAGAACATACAATCCATCCAGTTTAATTATGGTATGAAATATTAAATTATTATATTATACTCGGTATGTTCAACAAAATATATGCTCACTCGTATACCGATGAGTAAAAAAAACTTTACACTTAGAAAAATGTCAAAACCTATATTAAATATTCTGAGAGTAAATCTCCCATCTTCTGGCACCATTTTTTTGTGGTATGTCTTACGCTGGAATGAACACGACCTTTTCGCGACATGCAATATTCGAATTTCCAGGGTGGGGATGAATTGAAACAACAAGCTACAAAAGCCAACTCCTATGAATAAATACTAATTTTTAACAAAATGTGCGCTTATAATGCAGGGTGTTGTCACATATATCATTTGTATTAAAATTAGATTGATCTCAAGGCCGATGAGTACACATCAAGATAAATGCCACTGACAGACCTAAAAAGTCTAATACTTGTGAAACATTATTTGTATGACGTGTGCTCAATCAATGCCTGACTCGACGATCATCTCATTTCATACAAAATGTGTCTATGTGTTAGCCACTCCTGTCAGTTATAAGCGCAATACATTTTCTAAAAAGTTATGCCCTTTTTCTGCTGGTTGTAGTGAGCTTTGTTGTTCTTAAATTTCATCCCACTTGGCACATTCGAAATTTTTGGGCGATTATGCGCAAACATGTTGTTATCCAAGTAAAGAATACACACAAAAAGCACCGAAGAGGCGGAGGAGTATCTTTCGAATATGTGAATTTAGGTTTAAATCAGTTTTCTTTTATGACATTTTTTAGGTTTTTTTTTTTTCGCACCTTTATATATTTATTTTTTATTTTATTTTTCTTCTATTGGTTGCACACGCACAGCAGCCTATGAACGGCGGCCCTATCGAATGCATATTACATCGACCCACCACTGCATCGTTTAGTTATATAAAAATTTGTTCATATGCTTGGCCCATATATATTATCAATGGTTCAAAGTAATGTAATTAGTGACCAGGAATATTATTGTTTCAGTAGCCCTAGATCTTTTTTCTATTTGTTTAAGTAATTTGTTTCTTTTTTATCTATTTATCTATTTATTTGTTGTTGCCCAACTAAATTAGGCTCCAGGTGTTCCAATTAAGGTCAACTTGCATATTCTGTCACTGCAGCCCCAGTTTCTTACAAATACATTAAAAACTTATTCATCAAAACAATAAGATAATGCATGGCACAGGCCCCTATGACATCACAGCTTTGTGATTTGCTGCAATTTGATATAGCGATCAATTTGTATGCACCATAAGATATATTTTATAACTTTTTATTATTAGTCCGATTTTTTCAAACCTTTTAATTCTGTTTTTCTAATTTGTCTGCCTTTATAAAAGCAAATATTTTGGTCCAGAGCTTCCCTTTAAGTAGGTACTGATAAACCCCTCAGTTTACCAAATTTGACAGCTCTGATCCCCTATAGTTGCAGGTACAAAACCCACGGTAGTTCGCTAGGGTCTGAAGTTAAATACTTTATTGACTTGTATATTAGACAGTGGGTTTGGATGCCTAGCCTCTACCTAGACAGTAATTTGTTAAAGTGTCGAATTTGAGTCTGTGACATTGTGCTGCACAAATTAATATTTACGAGCATCCTTTCAAGGACCCCAAAATTGATCACTAATGCTATGTATATATAAGTTATGATATATATATATATTTATATAATTATTATTAGAACTATTATAATATATAAATAACCTTGTCATGTTCGTCCGTTTTCAATTATGTGATTTAAACTGATTATATGTATATATATATTTTTTTTTTTTTTGGGGGGGGGAGAGTTTAACCCATAACTTTCAGGGTGAACTTGGAATAAGAAAGCTTATTTATTATTATTATTATTATTATTATTATTATTATATTATTAATTATTATTGCTTTTGTTGAGATGAAGTGTAATATATAAAATGAGAGTGGAAGAAGATCTGAAGTAAAAACGGTCTGGCAGAATCTAGGATCATCACAGACAAAATAATGCAGACTTACGCAGGTGGGTCTTGAGTTATCTCCTGGTACCAGTGATGCTGTCATCGCAAGCATGAAGGATAATCATCGCAGCCATGCTGATCGACACACCAGTCTTCAAACAACTTCTTTAAAGTATGTTGTTCAACACCAAAGACCAAGAAAGTATGTAGCCGTATCGCCAGCGGGCTAAGACACAAATGTATTCTGACCATGATAAGAATGTTTATATTACATCAGAGGAGTTATAGCGAATGCATCGGTTCCAGTGCTAATGGCCCGGATTTCCCTCACCTGTTTCTTGGAAAAGTAGGAAATCAAACCACTTTCTCTGCCAATTGTTGAAGATACGGAATAGTCTAGCTCAGACCTTTTCAATTGGTTCAGTACGGACAATAAGAGTTTTAGGAAACCTTGAATTAATATGTAATTGTAATTATTTTTTTAATATAAATAATAAATAATAATTGAATTTTATAAAGCGCCTTTTTCATGGATACAACAGCGCTTAATCCTCTCAAAACATACAATATTATTGTTGTTGTAAAAGGGAAAGATTTTATTTCCAACCAATTTCATTTTTTTTCTTCTGGCCTTTAGTAGCCTATCCCAATTTCACACACCCGCCAACCCCCACTCAGGCGGTTAACCATATTCTCTTTGCTCATGATTCATAGAGATACCCCTTCTAGGAATGGAAAGTGTTTAGGGTTTGACCCCCTATTACGGTCTTTTGGAAGGAAAGCACAAAATTACCCCATCACTTTGAACTAACCATATTCGAGAAATTAGTATATATAGGATCGTGCCGGATTCCCAGAGAGATTTCAGGCATGACCCCATCGGAATTGTCTCTAAACCTGTTCCGCCAATTTTTTTCATTTTGGGTATGATGGAATTCTACCGAATAAAAAGAAGAAGAAGATTAAAACCAATATTGAACCCCATTGCCCGGCTCCCACCCCCCAACATTTGATAGACCTAATCCTGTCAACCATAAGCTCAGATTGAAATACATAACAACCTACTGTACCTTAAACGCGTTTCCAGGGGATATTAGGAGAATGGTCAGCCGGGAAACAAAGGCCCTTACAATGGGGAAGGGCGTATGATGGGTATTGTCTGTGTGTGCGGGGCAGGGGTGTGAGTGTGTGGTGTGTGTATGGAGATTTTTTCTTTTTTTTTTTTTTTTTTCAAATTCACCCCGGGAAGGTTAGGGGAGTGTTCATTAAGACCCAAAAATAAAAATGGGGACCAAATGTAAAACAGCCGAAGCCCACATGGTGTCGCTACCACCATAAAGAATAGATAGCCTAAATCACACAACACACACCACACACCAAAAATAATAATAAATGAATAACTACAAAAAAAGAAACAAATAGGATGCATACTATTCCACCTTTATGACGAAAAGTGTTATTACCAGCTATATGTTATGTTACGCTTTTCCCAAACTTCCAGTTTTCCACGAAAGGCTGACGAATGTATATGCTTGACTAAGCATTTAAAACCCTGGTCCTGGTATACTACATTTAAAAAAGCACACCTTCACAATCACTAGTATGGCTATACATTGCTTGTTTTGAAGACTATACCGATATAAAACGGTATTTCCCTAAATCAGGCCGGATTTCATTTTATTTCGGATCTTGTTTTGATCTCTACCGACTTCACCACCTATCACGGAATCCAAGGCCAATCGGGAGATCCTGGTCAGAATCGGGCCGGATCTGTTTACAATTAGCCAATTGAATTTTATCAAAACACTCTCCAAATGTAAAAGCAGTGGGAAACACTTACAAAAAGGAAGTTAGGAATCCATTAGTTCCACTCTCAGGGCAGCGGAACATTTTGAAAGTGAGGATCCAATAGTGCTAAATTACTTCATGGTGAACACTTGTGCGAAACTTGTGCGAACTAGGTCATTTATGCGTCAGGAAATGGAAGCTCAGATCTAGAGGAGGGGGTTCGGACCTTGTGAGCATGCCACATGGTTATCACGCCTTATAAGTTAAATCCTGCGGAAGCGCGGGCAAGAAATTCTACACTGTCATGGCTTGAAAGCAGGAAATCAACGCATTTTTTTAACATTCCCATAACTGAAAATGATAACCTCCTTGAAATAAAAACATGTGTGACCCAAATTTACCCACAAATGTATCGCCTCTACCACCTCCCCCACTCCCAGATGATCGATGTAATAGTGTTTTTTTGTCGGTTTACTGTGTTATCAAAATGAATGGGTTTTTGTCAATAGTCCAAAGAGACCACAAAACAACTTGGACTGGTAGGACTTGCGTACTTATATTCCGAGCTTTTGACTATGTCCAAAAAAAGGGGGTTCATTTTTCTTTCTTTTATTTTTGGTCAAGCGGACCCTGCTGCCACAGTACTGGCCTCCAGCTTTTCACATCTCCTTGTCGAACAAAATAATATGATTTATCATTCGAACGCCAAGCGTGAAGCCATTGGCCTCCCCACCCCCGGCCTCGCACCGCCTTTCCATCTCCACAGCGCAATCTAGAACAGGAAGTCAGAATCTTCTTTCTTTATGTACCTTTTTGCTCTCCCGGTGTGTCAGGAAAAAAAATGTGGGTGTGCCAAAATCTGAAACCCAATGTTGCCCCCCCCCCTTGATTGAAATCCTTGATCCGCCACTGACCTTTGCAACAGTAGGCCTACGTTGTGGCCTGCGTCTATATTTCATGTAACAAAGTCATAGTGTACTTCCTCCACAAAACAAGGTCCGTGACATTAAACTTTTGATCGAATCAAAAGGTGACTGACCAGGAGGTGTTCCCTCATATAACTACTTGAAAGAGTGGAAAATTGGAACATTAAAAACAAACCCTTACCTTTGACCCGGACCTTCCGGGGAAGGGGGACTAGGTTTCCCTTGCAGATGGAGAAGTTGTGAAAAATAACAAACAGGACATTAAAAAAACGTAGTCCAAGAAAATAGAAAGGATATACTGAGGATATCAAGAGTCACATGTCTTTGAGAGGATATGTTTTTCTTCTTGATTTTATTTTTTTACAAATAACATTCGGAAATTGTTTCACATTTCAGATTCAATGTTAGAGGTATCAAAATATACATCATCATGTAGTAGCACACACTCATTAGTTCTAGAATTTGTAAAACTAGGGAAAAACAGAGAAATAAAAAATTTATTTGAAAAATAATGAAAGTTACAGGATTCTAGAAAAGAATAATTAAGCACATTACGAGAAATTCAGGAAAAATGATTATGTTTACTCGCACTACATGTACATGTATCTATCTGACTAGCTTTAGAAGGTTTATTTTTAAATCAAGTTTGGTACACTTTTTGATATGCCTAGATCATATTTACCTGGGGTCCATGCGATAAATAGATTTAAATATTTTAGGTACAATTTTTAAGGTATTAGCCATGGGATACGCCGTTTGGCTTCACAGTGCATACAAGAATCGTAAAAGTATGGAACTGAAACAACATTTATGTGCAATTGCTGTTTGATATCCATAGCCTCGACATGTAAATTGTGCATCATCCTTGTCAAGGCCTTCATTCTGAAGCAGAGGGTACCTAGGACTCACGATCAGGACTTTTTTTAAAATCTACATTGCATTCTTGAGCATGATGGCTATTTCTTGTACTAAAGAAATGAGATAAAAGTGATGACCAATACATACATATAAGCAATCTGAAGAAGAAAAAAAAAAAGATGAATCCTCGACCGCGCGCGGTCACAGAAATTTTCTGTGCTCTCCATTGGTATTGTACACAAATTTTCAGATTTTCCCCATTTTCTTTCAAAATAGTCTTATTTACTTCTGACCCCCAAATTTACCCACAAATGTATCGCCTCAACCTCCTCCCCCACCCCCAGATGATCGATGTAATATTTTTTTTTGTCACGGTTTACTGTGTTTATCAAAATGAATGGGTTTTTGTCAATAGTTCCAAAGAGACCACAAAAAAAACTTGGACTGGTAGGACTTGGCGTACTTTATTCCGAGCTTTTGACTTTGTCCAAAAAAAGGGGGTTCATTTTTTCTTTCTTTTATTTTTGGTCAAGCGGACCCTGCTCCACAGTACTGGCCTCCAGCTTTTCACATCTCCTTGTCGAACAAAATAATATGATTTATCATTCGAACGCCAAGCGTGAGCCAATTGCCCCCCCCCCCTTTCCAATCCCAGCCAATCATAAACAGGAAGTCAGAATCTTCTTTCTTTATGTACCTTTTTGCTCTCCCGGTGTGTCAGGAAAAAAAATGTGGGTGTGCCAAAATCTGAAACCCAATGATCCCCCCCCCTTGATTGAAATCCTTGATCCGCCACTGACCTTTGCAACAGTAGGCCTACGTTGTGGCCTGCGTCTATATTTCATGTAACAAAGTCATAGTGTACTTCCTCCACAAAACAAGGTCCGTGACATTAAACTTTTGATCGAATCAAAAGGTGACTGACCAGGAGGTGTTCCTCATATAACTACTTGAAAGAGTGGAAAATTGGAACATTAAAAACAAACCCTTACCTTTGACCCGGACCTTCCGGGGGAAGGGGGGGGGCTAGGTTTCCCTTGCAGATGGAGAAGTTGTGAAAAATAAAAAACAGGACATAAAAAAAAAACCGTAGTCCAAGAAAGTAGAAAGGATATACTGAGGATATCAAGAGTCACATGTCTTTGAGAGGATATGTTTTTCTTCTTGATTTTATTTTTTTACAAATAACATTCGGAAATTGTTTCACATTTCAGATTCAATGTTAGAGGTATCAAAATATATATCATCAAGTAGTAGCACACGCTCATTAGTTCTAGAATTTGTAAAACTAGGGGAAAAACAGAGAAATAAAAAATTTATTTGAAAAATAATGAAAGTTACAGGATTCTAGAAAAGAATAATTAAGCACATTACGAGAAATTCAGGAAAAGTGATTATGTTTACTCGCACTACATGTACATGTATCTATCTGACTAGCTTTAGAAGGTTTATTTTTAAATCAAGTTTGGTACACTTTTTGATATGCCTAGATCATATATACCTGGGGTCCATGCGATAAATAGATTTAAATTTTGTAGGTACAATTTTTAAGGTATTAGCCATGGGATACGCCGTTTGGCTTCACAGTGCATACAAGAATCGTAAAAGTATGGAACTGAAACAACATTTATGTGCAATTACTGTTTGATATCCATAGCCTCGACATGTAAATTGTGCATCATCCTTGTCAAGGCCTTCATTCTGAAGCAGAGGGTACCTAGAACTCACGATCAGGACTTTTTTAAAATCTACATTGCATTCTTGAGCATGATGGCTATTTCTTGTACTAAAGAAATGAGATAAAAGTGATGACCAATACATATAAGCAATCTGAAGAAGAAAAAAAAACAAGATGAATCCTCGACCGCGCGCGGTCACAGAAATTTTCTGTGCTCTCTATTGGTATTGTGCACAAATTTTCAGATTTTCCCCATTTTCTTTCAAAATATATTATTTACTTCTGAGCTCAAAATATGTCATGAAAAAAATATTTCACACAACATATGTTGAGCTCAGAAGGAGGTAAGACATATTTTGAAAGAAAATGGGGAAAATCTGAAAATTTGTGTACAAAACCAATGAAGAGTTGTCCATATAATCGGCCATTTTGAAGCCCATGTTGCCAATTTGAGGATCCCCGTAGAAGGTACCACGAGACTTTTCAAACTTCCAAAACTTTTTTGTTAATTACTCCTCTCATTGTGCTCTTTCATATGAAGTAATTATTTCCTTGGGTATTGGTCCCCTTTAACTCTTTATGTGCCATGGGTGTAGAATTGCACATACGTAGGGGTGCCGTGAGTGCAATTTTGCACAATAATACACGAGTCAATTGGACATTCATATTACCGCTCGTAGTGGGCAGCAATTATTCGCGCTCTGTATTGTTTGCATTGTATACAACTCACATTTTCAGATAAACTGCTTTTCGTCATTGTGTTACATTTAAAATAACAGCGTATGTAGCGTTTTCGGTGGATTTTTTTAATTTTAATTTTTTCTCTTGTTATAAGTCCTCATATACTTGTACATCTGATATTACAGTAAAGTGTACTTGTATACATACACTGTGGAAAGAACAAAAGTCAATAAAGTTCTTCATTTCTAAGGCTGATTTAGGGCAACAAAAGAAGAAAGAGATAAATCCCTCTGATGTTCCCTTTCACTTCCCGCTAAGCCGGATATCGACAATGACCAGGACCAGGGTAGTTCCAATGGGGAAATCACCCCATTGTCAAGGTTAGGTGACCAGGGAGGAAGATTTCTATGGGGGAGATTACCTCATTGTCAAGAGTGGCCTACAGGGCTGGGGGAATCAATGGGAGGGATTACCCCGTTGCCAAGAGTGGCTGAGAGGGACACTTTGATCTTTCTTTTCCTTTTTTTTGAACTTTTTTTTTCCAATAAACTATAACCTTAGTATTTTAGTCTTAGTATGAGAGTATGATATACCAAAAGAAAGCTTAGAAGTTAACCTTGATAATGCATTTGGTTTAAAAGTATGTTCTCATTGGTAAATAAGACATTTTTGAGGAATAAAAAGTTGTCATAAATATACAAAATCAAACAATATATATTTATGATTATTATACAAATGATAATAAATAATGCCACGAGTGTGGCATCATCAAAACGGAAATTTTATACTCTACAACTTTGCTACACAATATTTTTTATCAGGTTCAAGCAGTAAAAAGTTATAGCAAGTTGATTCAGCAGACTCTATAATGATTGGCCTTAAATGCGTGTCCCTGAAATAATGTGGCACAGGCCGGGTTTTCAAGTGGCGCATATTAATGACCTTTACAATGGGCTAAAGACCGAACAAAAATTAACCACCTACCTACTCCACCCGCCCCGCCCCTCATCGCACGTAACGGGAAATATTTTATTTAAATAGTCCGCCAGACATCATAGTGTTATTACTGTACTAAAAGGCAAATTGGTGAGGCCAATACACTTAAATAGCATAGGAGGAAGAGAGTGAGAGGGTGAGGAAGACACATAGTAAAGTGAAAGGAGAACAAGAGGGAAGGACAGATGAAGAGAGAAACCAGGATAGAGAAGTATGGAAAAGTTATACAAATTATATATATATATATATTTATATATATATATATATACATATAAGTACATTAGAACGCATACGTGTTAATTCGAAAATATTGGTTTCAATGAATAAATTCCAAATCATCCCCTTCACTTCAAATAATATAATAATTGTGTATACGTATTGCTTTGAATATGTACATGTATACATGACATGTTGCATTTCACTACATGCAGTACATTCAGACAAGGTAAAGTACGTGGTACAGTGTAATATCAAGGCTTGAATAAAAGAACATTATGCAGGATAGAACCAAAAAATAAATAGAATTGCAGGAAATAGAATGTACCTGAAGTTCAGCTTATCTTGGAAAGTTCAGCAATAACAAATAGCACATATTCCCCTAGCTCAACCAGATTCTTGTGTGATCTTTTAATCTGATACACTACCAGTCCAAAGCTGAGAGAGAAAATGAAGGTACCCCTTGGAAATATTGCAACTAAGAGCTTGAGAGTATTGTGATGTTTATAAGATTACCAAGTTATTCTTTGAGAACAAGGCGTTCATGGGGTTAATTATTTCAGTACAATCTATAATAGTTCTAGTGTTCTTGAAATATTTAAAACTCTTCGGAAGACTTGCCCTAACTTGTTCCTTTATCGGCCATTTGATGAGAAGTGGTCGCAGTTCAAGGTCCAGAAAAATGAATTAGTTGCCATGCTGGGTGAAATCCAAATGTATCTGCTAGTCCACGATTTGCAAAACCACGTCGAAGACGAACAAGTGTAATAATGAATTCTTCATACACAGTCAATATCCTTGGTCGATGTTCCTGAAAAGTATGGCCATTAAAATAAAAAGAATTATTAGACAGGCATTAAAAAATCCCTTGAATGGCCTATAAGTAATAATAATAAAATATATATATATATATATATTTATTTATTTGCCTCTCTCATCATGATCTTTATTCCGTACATGAATTCATTTGATTTTCAAATGTACTAAATTATTAAAACAGTTATTGAAATTAGTTATTATTATTATTATTATTTTATTCGACAGAAAGATGACTTACAATATAAATAAAATTGATTGCATATAAAAACATATTATCAAAGAATGACAATGAAAATGACACTAATATTGCCAAGCTCTAATTAAAGAAATGTTGGCATTCAATTGCGAAATAAACCATTTGGTCCAATATCTAAAATACACTCCTTTTAAAAGGTGAGATTGTTATTCAAAAATGATGTTCATGTACAGATTCAAGTGCAGAATTATAGAACATGAAGTGAACATACCTCAGATCTAGCTGGAGAAGCTTTCGGTGTGCTGAATCCCTTCCAGTACCTCATTTTGATGCCTTTTCCCTCAGAAAGTTGAACAAATAGCCCAGCAGGACCAGCTTCAATCATGTAAAAGGGAGAAGAAATATCGTTTTATGAATTAAAATAATAGGAAATATTGTTATGTACGTGTATACATTGCTCATGATTATACATCATTGCAAAATAGGTGAACAATCAGAAATACAACTCACCGGTATAAAAGAAGTAGGAATCGTCTGACGAAGAAACACATTCTATGAATCTGGAGCACGTGAAACTGAAAGCCCATGGGTCTGTAAGCTGTCTGTCTTCGTAGGATGCAAGGTCTTTGAGTGATACTTCTGTTTGCGAAGCTTTATCTGTGTTTAATGTGATAGAGATGTTGTAGATACGATGGAGGCGTCTGGCATTCTGCATGAAAAATTAATGAAAAATAAATGTTAATTAAAAAATGTTTTTATTTATTTCATTTCATTTTTTTTTTTTTTTTTTTTTTTTTTTTTTTTTTTTGGGGGGGGGGGGCTGCACCATCTCATCTTTTACAAATTAAAATTTGATTCTGGCAAGAGTTCCTTTTGCGACAGCCAAAATTGAAAAATAAAGTCTAGGGTTAGGCCGGGTTAGATTTAAAAAAAAAAATTTTTTAATAATTAAAAAAAAAAATACAACTTAGTTTATTTAGTCAAAAAAGATAAAACGAATAGTGGGAGTCGAACCCGAGTCATCAGTGTCACTGTCATACTCTCTAACCACTACACCAACGAGACGATCGACTTGCAAACTGCCGAGGATTTTTTTTTTATTCTTGAATCAATCTTGAATAGCAAAAGCTGGACGTCCGATAGGGTAGATGTAGGGAATACCGGACAGTAGGGAATATCGGACGGTCACCACATGTCCAGCCCTAGCTGCCAACAAAAGATCAACTGAGTTGAAATACCGGCATCTATTGGTCAGGTGGTCTGTCTGGGAAGGTTGAATGCTGTATTCGACAACAACAAGTGAGGAAATCTCCGAGAAAACTACCCAATCTGTCAAGGAAGGAAAATTTGCAGCCTGAAAAATTTTAGAGAATGTGATGGTATAAAAATAGAATTGGGGCATGACTCTCTATTTCATGCACTATGGACATGTGTGGAGGGTGGGCCAAACTTGTATGGAGTGTTTGCACTGTACAAAGCCTGTGTATTGGGGTGGCAGTGTGTTGAAAGTGCTAGTCAGTCATTTTTTTGTGTAGGGAATACCGGACACCTCATGGACGGTTGTTTGTTTTACTTCCGGGTTGAGTTGCTAAGCATGTAGATCAAATAAACCCCTCAAAAATGTCTTGCAATTCAACTTTGAGCCCTCATATCGTTTTATTTGATTGTTTATGATGGTTAAATTTGATATCATTGGAAAGTTGATTTATTCCTTGTCACATTGATACCCCATTTGTGATGGTTATGTTATGCTTGAATGCATAGTACTCGCAAATTCGAATGAAAGTCAGAAAAGGAAAGTTGCCAAATGAATGGCTATTGCTTACATCGAGTTCTTAACTGTATAAAAGGTTTTTGTGTTTCTTTGTGTTTGTTTGGTTTGTGCGTTAGGCGCTCAATACAATGTTGGATACTCTTGGTTGAATGTCAAATATGTTTCAGGTAATTTAGGTAGTATTTTGTGTTTAATTTGTTTGTAAAAAGAACTGTTTTAATAACCAGCAAGTGGTTTGAGCATTACTTGTGTTTATTGGCTACATACAGGTTATTGCAAGTTTCCAGCATAACAAATTCGCTACTCATCTCTTTTTCATCATCTCCAACAAACAAGCAAGCAGTATCAAAACAAACTTTTTTTTGTCCATTTCAGCACACAATCGTTCTCTGTTCTTGACCGTATCTCAAATTTGATAAGCGCGCCATCCTAGCTTTATCAAACGACTACTCATGAAAAATAAGCACTGCCAGCAAAAAGCTTGGGCAAGGACATTTCTTCTTCCAAACAATAAGTGAAAACATTGAGGAATAATGCATGACCATTTAATGATACTCAATAGAAACTCTGCCTTTCAACAATAGCATTCTTGGCAACTTCCACTTCTGACTTTGATTGTATTCGGGAATACTGTGCATTCAAGCATTGACAACCTTTACAAATGGGGTATCAGTTGTAAAGAGGAATAATGAACTTTCCAATGGTATAAAATTAATGAATTATAGACAATTAACAAAAAAGATACGAGGACTCAAAGTTGAATTGCAGACATTTTGAGGGGTTTAGTAAGTTGCATATATAATTTGTTATATTTATTAAATTTTAGACAATTTTGAAATGTCTATTTTCTCTTTATTATTATTGTGATATGTCATGATTTGATGAGATATAAAGTTATTCTGCGTGTTTTGAAATTTGTAGTAAAATGCTTTAATCTTCTAAAATCGAATGTTATAAAAAATCAATTACAACATGTTAAGTTGATTCAAATCAGTGCTTCCAGACAGATCTTTATTAAAAAAAAAAAAAAAGGGTAAAAACATACTGTCCGGTATTTCCTACACTGTAGGGAATGCGCGGACAATTTACGATGACGTCATTATTTGATATAACTGCCTCAACAAATATTTGATTACTCAATTTTTTTGGAAATAAAGTTGAAAGATGTAGCTAAGCAATGAGAATCTTTTTCTTTTTGTGATTTTATTGTTTTCATGTGCTAATTAAGCAAATGAGCTTAAGTGGCCGGTATTCCTACATCTACCCTATATTATAGACGCGCATGCGCACAGGTGTGTTTATATCGATTTACTTTGAGTGGCTGTCGCAAGAGGACTCTTTCCTTGATTCTTTAAAGAATATATCAATGATACTAATTATCGATCATATATCATAAATATAAATCATTCAGCAGGACCATCCGAGTATGGAGTGTATTCTGTATTTTCACTACAAATTACTAGTAGGTTATTCCATGATAACTAGGCCTACAACTAACGTGGAATTGAGCATATGGGGTGCAATAATGATTTAATGTCAAATTTCTTCACACATTCCATGCTCGGATTTCGCGTTAAAAACATAATTATGTCATAAACTTATCTTGATCTTTAGAGCATTTCAACAATATCCGTTGCATTCGATGTCGTTTATTTTTTTTTTTTTTTTTTTTTTTTTTATTATTATTATTATTATTTATTTTTTTGCACAGCGCGCGCATAAACCAGCGGTAACCATATGTGTACGTGTCCCTGTTAATGTTACGTCTTATGGTTTGTACGACCGTGATTTTACGTGCGCGTACGTGCCGTAGGCTGTCATTTTGACCAATAACAAGTCATTTAAAGGCCTACAAGTCATTTATTATTATTTGCCGATATAACAAGTCATTTGTTAAATGACTTGTTTATTGGTCGAAATGACTTACCTAAACTAGTCTTGTCTGCGGTAATTAAGTCACTGAGACTGGACTAAAAAAATTAGTCGTTTTGACTAATTTATAAGCACCAATGACTAATTTATGTTTACAGCGCAGAATGAATGAGAATTGAATTGAATTAATTTAAAAGTAAATGTAGAATTAAAATTCTTGTATAAGCAATGACTGTTTATAATACATCTCTGTGTTTCGCAGTCACCTCCAAGGAAGTTATCACATGATGGGCCGACATTAGGGTTCAATGAACTTCTCTCTCAAGTATAACTCGGAAATGGGTCTGCTTACTGTGAGATTAATCCAGGCTAGAATCTCCACCCGGGACTTTAGCGCACCGCCGATCCATAATGCAAAGTTTGCGTCGTACCCCACGCTTCAAAGACATTGCAAAGCAAGGTATTTAACTACTTCATCATTGACTTCTATATTAGTCCTTATGCATTGACGTCATCGCGCCGCCATCTTAGAGGCTGAGGCCATTGCTCGCACGCGTTTGTGATCTGCAGCTGGCGGCATCTATATCCTCTGAGGAGGGCGCTATGAGATTTTATGTCATATGCATAAGGTATATTGTAAGTAAAGGCGTTTATTGTTTTATGTTATCCACTTTTGTTCCGGCAAAAAAAAAAAAAATATAATTAATTAATTAATTAAAATAAAAAAATACTTTGCACTACCTTATGACATGATTTGTCTGTCACACATTGGTTTAACATCTTTAAACAAATAATTTCTTACACCAGGTACATTGCAAGACGATTATCCCGAGTTTCTTGAAAGTTTTGTTTTTCGAGATCCCAGAAGTTGACATCCATCGGCAGACGGTCAAAGTGTACCTATACGATTACGATCAATTCTCGCGGGACGAGTGTATCGGGATCGTGGAACTACCCTTAGTCCATGTAGATTTAACAGAGAAACTGGAAGTTTGGAAGGGAATACTTGCCCCACCCTCCGTATGTACAACATTGGTAGGTTTTGTTTTAATCGCATTTAGTCTAAATATGTAATAAACCTTTTTTTTTTTTTTTTTAGAATTAAATTAAATTTTGGATGAAAAACATCATACATCTTTTAATGTGACTGTTCGTGTACTTGACTTTGTTATGAATTTCACTCCGGATTGAGTATTTGACATATAATATTGTCATCCACCGTCAATACTATCATCTGTCATTGATTTTTTTTTAATTAGATATATTTAAAACAATATCTACTATACTATTCATCATCTTTCTCATTCTCAATATAATTTTACACGTTTTATACCTTGCACGTTTATGTTGAATATGTTCAAGAAGATGGCCGTGGCGTTATATTTTTGTCTTTTTTATTGATCTGTTTAAATTCGTATCTTGTACACTTGTGTGTATTGAAGAAATTGCTATATAAGGGTGGTATTTTCGATCCGCTCATTTGGACTGGACTTACGATTTTAGCTACGACGTTTTCACATCAGATCTAGGATGTTTCTCAAGCCGACTGATCTTTGGCGACAATTGGTTGTTGACCTGATGAAGCGTCTGGAGAGAACCTAGAACGTCACACTCTGAAAGATCGTGAAAGGAGTTAAAAACAACCTTGCATCTATGGAAAGTTCATGGAATATAAATACACAAAAATAAAACTCAACTTTGAAATCAGTATTGATAAAAAGATGATTGAACCTCAACCTGGTCGCCCCTCCCAAATATTTGAAAATAGCTCTTATATTGAAGAAAAGGTGAGTGACGTCAAAGGATGTGGATGGAATACTCTAAACGTCCGGCACCCAGGCACGACTAGGTTTGCGCTTTGTATAAACAAATCCATTACAATAGACCCACCTGTGTGCGGAGGGTCTATTGTTATGAAAAAAGGGCAAACCAAAACATGCATGGCTGCCAGACTGACATAGTGACATCCTTTGACGTCACTCACCTACGTAGCAATTCAGTCAATTTAGCAGAAGAAAAATAATATTTTGGAAGCACGAAATTGTGTGCGTTTCGAAAGGAAACACTTCCTAGTGGTCAATGAACACACTTAAATTTGAAATTGTTGAATTCTGTAGCTTATTAGCTTTTTTGTTTGATGTACAATTTCGCTATTTCCTTTTTTGGTCCGGTTGGGGTCTTTAACGTAATTCCAGTTGACAACTTTTCTACTGATAAATCAAATGTAACTGACATATTTTCTTTTTAAGTGTAATTATCGGATTTTTAAATTTTTTATAATTCTTTTTAAATTTTGATCGGAAGATACTTTTTTGTTTTGTTTACTGATTAGTTTAACTTCATCTTGGTCACTTCATCAAGGTTGAGCATATCCACAGACACATAAGATATCATAATTTTAAATACATTTTATATGGTATTGACCAACTACAGTGTCCATCTCATGTGCTTGGTGACCTGATGTTCTCACTCTCCTACCTTCCGAGTGCTGGGGGCATTTCATCAAAGGACTTGTCGGACTTTTTATCCGACAAACTGTTATAAGCTACTGAAATGCTTGCATCTGATTGGCTGAGAGCAAATTTGTCGGATAAATGTCCGACAAGTCTTTGATGAATGCCCCCCTGAGCGTCTCACGGTGGTTATTCTTAAGCAAGGAATCCGCGAACTGTCAGCACTGCTGAGGGCAAAAACAAAGTACTGCCGGTAAGAATTCAATTAGATCAAGTCTGGAATCTTCATTTCATTTATTTGTTGTAGTACAATATTACAAGTACAAAAAATATTATTTGAATAACAAATTTAAATATGATACAATAATTAAATGGCAATGACTCATATAAATAATTATTTTAAAAAACAGATGACAGTTCTAGGAGTCAATAAGTCGACTACGTCATTATCATTATCTCTCATCCAATTTCTTTGCAATACATACCGTCTGTATCAAATAAAATGGCTACAATTGGAAAACATTTTTTTAAGTATGGAAATTTATCACAATCTAGAAGTGTTTTTTTTTAATGAAAATCAGGCTTCTTCTGCAATTTTTTCCATCTCCTTTAGTGCTGTATATTGATGAATTTTTCTATAATCAAGAGAAAGCCATTTTGCGCTTGCTCTTCAATTGCTTTGTATAGTTTGCAATTAATGACAATGCTTAAGCACACTGGAACAAAAATATGTGTGTGGAATCAATTAGCTTAGCAACAAAAATCTGTTAACTTTAATTGAGAATATTTCATAGACATACTTAAATTATTTTTCTTCTGACTGACTTTACCATTTTCTTTAAAATCGAGTTCTGTATACATTTATTCAAAAAATACGCTTAGATGAATTTTCAAAATGTTACCGTTAGTCAACATTACATATCATTTTTACTATCATTTTAAGCATTTTTTTTGGAGAATACGACCAGTCCCCGATTAAACCTATGAAAAGATTATCATAAAAACCGTAAATCAAAAAGATAATAAGGTGAGACACCAAATATGTAGATGATAGCGGTTGAAGATAATAATATTGCTGATGACGATGAAGATGATTAATTGTGAAGTACAAATATTGACTTCTTCATCCGTGATACTAGAGAGAACGTATCCTCATTATATTGCGAAATACTTTCCTTCCCCTTCTTTCACCCCATTTATCCATATATCTCATTGTGGAAGAAGATGAACGATTTTCACTTCTTTCATTGTCACTTTCCCCATCAAATTATAATGATAATGTAGTAGTACTCCTGCTCTCTTGGAATGCTCTTCCTTTCAGTGTGCGCAATTCTGGATCTTTGAATCATTCAAATCAGGTCTTAAAACACATTTGTCTCGTCTCATTTTAAATGAATCACCTCCCTTCATTGTACTTCCCTCTGCACCTCTGAATAGGTACTAGATAGATTGGCGTACTTTAAATGCTATATTATTATTATTATTATTATTATTATTAATGTATTACTACAACGTTTTCATGATATACAATTAAGACGTAAAAAATATGTTTAAATAGGTATTAATCGATTTTTGTTTGAACAAAATGAGATGAATGATTATTTAATTTCCCTTTGCAGACCCATATGTCAAAAGTCTCCATTTTCTATATGAGCAACGCTTGAAAAAGAAGAAGTCATCTACCCAGCATGCAACGCGATCTCATGTTTTCAATGAGGCCCTCGACTTCAACGTGGATACAGATTTCTTTACAGCATCTCACAATCGAGTTCCAGGTCAATCAATGAGAACAGATTCGGACCAAACGAGGTGAGTTGGAAAATCAAGGATATATTATGAATGGATACCATCGTCTACTCCGTTTAAAGTACTGATATTCACCGACAATGAAGCAACTATGTGTCCATCTGGATGTCGGCTTTTCAAATTCATTTTTCGACCAGGTGAAGGGTTGAATGCCTATTGTTAGTAAACAGTGGTTTGAGTTTCCGTTCGAAATTCCAATATAGCAGTTTTCGCTTTATATGCTTGTATTGATATATCTCGTTACAGTTTAAGGTACTATTATAGGGACAGCGAATTCAAAATTTAATTTTTTTTAATTTTTATAATATCAGATCCGCAAACTTCCGCAAACAGCTCTTATACACAAAAATGAGTAGAGAACATTATTTTTTCCTATGGAACTAAATACTAAGTGGAATATCGCGGAGAAAATAAAAAAAAAATATTTATATTGTAATACAAAGTCGTTATTTTTTCAATATATCTTATAAATTTGAGTTCAATCTTGAGTAAAAAGAGTGGAAGGGTACCGTCTATACACATACTGCAACTACGCAAGCATAATATGTTTTGATATTTATCTAAATTTTTCTGCGCCAGCCAAATCTGTATTCTATTACAAACATATTTCTTACTTCACCAAACCGTGTCGGTGACCAACATATTAATCAAAGAGGGAAACACGACATGAATGTCATTGATGGTTCTTTCACAAATCATGTGTTTGAAGAAATTAGTATAGGATGACTGTCCATGTCTAATACTCTATGGAAAAATTAAGTGCGTACCTATGGAGGCATGTGTTGCAAAATACCCCCAAACCCCAGATCAGGAGTTTAACTACTGCGCGGAGAGAGAAACTCCTGCAGGGGTTTGGGGTATTTTGCGACACCTTGCATTCCATACGTTGGATTCCATCCATAACGAGAGGTGGTGTTTGGCGTTCTAACTCTAGATGCGTGGTATTTGAAATACAACGCACAGGTACTATAGACAATAAAAAGCAGAACTTGTAATGAATTTGATATCATTTTTAAGTCGAGGGATTGTGTAAGCCCAAATATGTCATATTGCCATAAAGGACATTGACATAGAATACAAAATACATTATAATCATGCCTATAATTTATAATCTAGGCACTGCAAATGCACGAGGTTTAGCTAATTCACCGTAATAATGCACGCCCTGAAAGGCAAGCAAGGCAATTAAATTACTCGATAAGCACGTTTAACTGAGACCATCGGCTGTTGTGCTGAAATTCACCACAAAAACACACCACACACACACCAACACACAACGCACACACACATTAAAAACAAAAGTAAAAACAAAACAAACAAAACAAAAAAAAACAATGCATAAATTATCGTTGTTTTTTTTTTTTGTTATTACATATTTCCTCCCATTTCCATGCTTGACGGGTAACAACACATCCCTTCCGAATATTTCACCTACAAATATTATGAGCATTGGTATGGGAAAAAATAAATGCACACCACGTGATGTCAGTTGACCAATCCGTTTGCTTATGTCTTTCATTCAGTTTTATATAGTGACGTTTGTTTATCCATCCTGCTCCTTTAGGTCTTGGGTTAAGCCGTTATGGACCAGGAACAGGGGGAGAGGAGTTGGGCCATTGGAATGACATGATCCGCTCAGGCAACAAACCCGTCGCAAGCTGGCATTGCTTCTACCTTGACTTCGCAGCCATGGGCAGCACCACGACATCCTGCGCACAAACCAACTTTCAACACTAGGCACTTGAGGCTCTCTGATCTCTAGCCACATTGGCATTACTTGCTACGGTTATGACGGCTGACGTCATGGCACTAACTGACTTTCAAACAGGCAGCGCATGATGTCTGAAAAATCGTATGCGAGGAATATTGCATGATCACAAGAGGGCGGGTTTTACCCTATTAATCATCAATGGTCATGATGCCTGGTGCCAAGTTAATCTGCACTGATCGGTCATGTTTTGTTTTTTTAATTATTATTAATTTATTTATTTTGTTCACGATTTGATGACTTAAGTATTGAATATAGGGCAATTTCACGAAAAATGATCATTGCTCCAGAAAGAAAAAGATATCTGTCTCATCTAGTTGATTTATCGCTAACCTATGCCATAGATATTAACAAAACTAAAAGGTCTTTCAAATTCAGTAGAAATGTGTTATTGCTGATTTTCATGAGTATTAAATCATCATGCATTGGAGCATTAGGATTGCATATGTGGCTGTAAAAAAAAACCACAAATAACTAAATTCAAATTGCCTGAATATTTAAAAAAAAATATAAGGAACAAGAAAGAAAACATTCCATTATTCCAGACAGTTAGAAATTCCACAATTAGAAAGCAAATGTCATGTCACTGTAATGTTCGTTACGCTAAATTTTGGAGTCTGAACAGAAATAAATACCAAATTATAAAACTTGTAGTAATGTTTAGAGTATCATCTTAACTTCGAGTTAAAAAACCAAAACTAGGTTATTTCCATCGCAGAATTCACATAAATTTCCAACAGCGCACAGGGTTAAAAGTAATTCCCATTTAGCCAAATACCATGCGATTCTTTTTTGTGTCTTTGTTAAATGGATGAAGTATGTCGTGGACTGTTAGCTTGCTCTTATTAGTGAAACATCTTCTTTTTTATAGTAACCACTCGCACACAATATTTTATTTCTTCTCCTCAACTTTGTTTTATGTGGTGTGTGTGTGTGTGTGTGTGTGTTTTATTTTGGTATCACATCCTGATTTCGTGTTAGATTCAGGCTTAGTCGCCATAGGTATACTCTCCCCTGAACGTACATTTCATTATTGGAATTTTTGGGCTGCATCTACTTTTATTTTTAAATTCTGGATCCACTGCTGAATACGCTCATATTGTCTGCCCCCAAACCCGCCAATATTTCATCCGTGTCTTTGTATATGGAATAATAATGTGATTATTAAAATTTGAATATATTGTTTATGATACATATTTGCAAACGCCACAGCACATTTTCGACCCTTCTCAATTCCACTATAGCATTGTATAGTGGGTCAAGTTGATTCATTTTAAATTATATCATGTGCACCATTAAAATAACATATTTTAATATATCAAATGACAGGTTTTATACAATCTTTTGGGAAACAAACATACATGTATTTACAATTATATAAGTAACAGATAAAACATGTCAATTCTATTTTATTAAGCGTAGACCCATATATTTCCAAAAAGTCACTTTAAACTTGGATTGTGTAATTATATTGATGCTTTTTTGGAACTAAATGTTATGAATCGTGAAATAGAATTGAGAAAATTACAATATCGTTTCCATTGTCTTTACCTATAAATCGTGGGAAAGGGGGATAAACGGGGAATCTCACACGAGGAAAGAATAATATAATATTATGGGGATGATTAAAAAGAGAGGAGACATTAAAAAAAAAAAAAAGAGTTTCGTCAATAATCGGTTATAACATAAGAGAGTTATGGACGTTTGAAAAAACTAATTGCACTTTTATTGGATCCTCAAGTTGGCAAAAATTGCTTCAAAATTTCTGACTTTGTGGACAATCTTTACGCTTAATTTCTAAAGCCCAAAGGCACAGTCATCCGTCACAGCACAAGTATAGATGTTTTATCGAACAAAATATGAGTTATTCTTTAACACGAAATACATATTAATGTCACAGAAGGTATTCAATTTTAATAATAATAATAACTAGCATTTAGTGCGCTCTTCATAGTAAACTATATCACAGCGCTTACAGTATATTATTACCCCGGTCATTGGATTCATTTACGATCCCGCACTTTTACAGTGCACAATCTCCACTCCCTGAGGACTATTCCAGCTGGTCGCCTATTAGGCGCACACATGCTAAAGCGAACCACATAGCATTTGCAATCCTACTGGGTACCCATTTTTATCACCTCGGATGGGGTCAAGTATGTAGATAAAACGCCTTGCTCAAGGGACATAAGTGCCGGTGCGGGAATCGAACCCGCGGTCTTTGAATTGACAGTCCAGTGATGAGACCACTACACTACGACACATTTAGAAGATCTCTCCTTCAAAAAAAAAAACCCAGAAAAGTCTTTGCAGCAGAGCTTCGAGAACACCTGTAATTTTGCTATATAATTGCAATTTACAGTAAAATTACCACAAGAAAAATAGTATATGGGGTATGAAAATTTACAAATTTTCTGTAATAAATAATAATAATAATAGTTACATTTATATAGCGCTTAATATATATATCCACCTTGGTGTTTCTAAGCGCTTATAGTGTTAACTAATTATTACCCAGGTTTAGCTAGGTTACTCCGAAAGGTGATCACAGCATTCAAGGTATTGCCACTTACCGGTACCCATTCACCTCACTTGGGTCAAGTAGGGCAAATTTGCAGGTTGACATCTTGCCGACGGATGCTAGTGGTATGGACGGGATTCGAACCGCGTACCTTGTTATCGTAAGTCCGCTGACTTATCCACTCGACCACACCACTCCCACAAGCACTTTTTCCTTTTTTTAAACAGTCCTGTTCTTTTAAAAGACAGAAGATTTCCTGTTATAAAAATATACAGAATAATTCTGGCATAAATATACAGAATAATTTTTTTGGGGG
>CALNVZ010000649.1:24507364-24525168 GCA_940671915.1 Paracentrotus lividus
GTAAATCTTGCTGTTTTTTTTTTTTTTTTAAACGTGTACGAGGCTCTTAAAGTTGTGTTTCCCTATTTTTCTGGGACGCACTGTTCACTGTAAAAAACGCTGTTTAAAATATTTTACCCAACTCAAAGTGTTGTTAAGCCGATCACTCTAACTACTTCTGTTTAAAATTTTAAAGAATGTTGTTTAAATCTTGAAAAACTCTGAACTGAAGTTACAAATTTAATTTGAAGCCCGATTTTCAACGGTGGCTGTTTAAAACTTCACCAACGTTATTAAAATTTGAACAACGTTGTATAAATTAAACAGAACTCGTAGAGTGACCTGCGCTATAAACAACACTTTTAGACTAGTTTAACAAATACTTATAAAACAGCGTTTTACCAGTTTCACTGAATATATTCGTCTCCATTCACCGAAGGCTTCGGCACGCGGGCTTGCGATCTTTTGTGTTCTTAACCTGAGGAATCCGCTTTGGTTTCCAATGCGTTACTACACCACACTCAAAATGAAAGATTTTTTTTTTTTTATTGGGAGGTTAATTCAGCCATTTTTAGGCATCAATTGATGTATCGTGAGATATAACTAAAAATAGTAATTTCAGATGGTAGTTTATGTACTCAATCTGTTCCAGTGCACAAATTAGTTATTCAAAGCGCCATATTTCCGACAACAGATCAATCACTTTTATGTTTTTGTTTGCTAAAGGTTTATTAACATGGGATGTCACCTGACTCAATCGTAAATCAGGGAAGGAACAAACAAAAAAGCGTTCAGACAGAAAACGATTTCGACAGAACCAGACAAAATGTACCAAATCCAAATGCTGAGGGAACTAAAGACAAAAATAAAACCAAGGAGGTTTTCAAAAAAAAAGCGTAAATCTTGGAATATGTACTTCGGTAAATAATATTGGGGACGATAACTGGATTTTCAAAAAAGACGAAAGAATATCAAGAAAATATTCAGAGGGACAAACTTGCGGATTCAATGACGAAATGATCACCGTTTCCGATAGGGATCCATGTGTCGGTGAAAGCTCAAAGTGTAGTAAACCTATCACCTCAGAAAGAAGATATGATTCACCAACTGAAGCAGAGCAGAATAACCCAATTTCATACGAAATTCCACATGAAAATAACAACGGACTTACGGCTACTGCCCAGCAAGCTCCATATATCACGGTAGATGAAACAGGATGCAACCGGAATGCGAGAATGGATGAAGATCTAGAGCGCAAAGTGACTTCAAACCCAGTTGCAGAACTACGTATCCATGAAAAGGGAGAGCCTTCCCGAATTCGCCGAGCTGCTTTCACCCTCACAATGCTAGTTGTGGGTTATTCCATATGTTGGACACCATACGCAATAAGTCGCGTCTACGACTCTTTCTGTGAATCATGTCTGGACTTTGTTACGATGGAGGTGACTAGGAATTTAGTTTGGTTGAACTCAACTGTGAACCCGATTCTATACGCTGCTACAAATCCTAGATTTAGGATGAATTTTCTTAGTCTCTTAAATGTTCGAAGAGCATTTAGGGCCTGCCAAACTCTTTGAAATAAGTATTTTTTTAAAGTATATATATATATATATATATATATATATATATATATATATATATATATATTTTATAAATATATATATTTTTTTGGGGATCCATCATTAACAAACAATCTCCAGCACACGTTATCGGAGATACAGGACGGCCAATATCTCTTAATAAAAGGGGATTCTTTCAGAACTCGAATTAGACTTGCACATGTACTTTCGACTGTGTAGTTGCCCTATTTCCGAGACATGTGCAGTGCATAAAACATGTACAGTGTGAAATAATCAATGTAAGAGTAATATGTAGTTATAATATACATGTACAATCATGTAAATTCTATATTATTTCAATTGAAATGTTTCCTCTCTCTGTTCTCATTGTTTTTAACAAAATATTAATTTTCTGTTGCATTTTCTCTATTATTAAAATCCGTGAATATGTGTATCAATGTAAGAAAGAGGCTCGATGTCTAAGATGAAGCCTTTAATTGGTCTTGGGATTGAATAACGTTTATCATCATCATAATCGGTCTCTGTGGTGTTTCTCACATTTTTAACTAAACAAAAACAACTAAAAAAAAATGATTATTAAAAAACAAAACTGATTAATATTTTTTGGGTTTCGTGAGGGCCCACGAGTCCGAGTGTCACGAGTCCGATTATTTTCCCACGAGTTCGAGTATTTTTCCGACGAGGCCGAGCAGTATATTGCAAAATACAATATGAAAAAGTCGGCCTCGTAGACCCTCGTGGGCGCTCGGTCTCGTAGGAAAATACTCGGTCTCGTGGGCGCTCGGCCTCGTGGGAAAATACTCGGACTCGTGGACCCTCGGACTCGTGGGCCCTCGGCCTCGCCCTCCCCAATGTCACACACCAGTTAGGAGTCTGTATAATGCATTCACCTGTTATTATCTGAATGCAACTCCTCTCCTCTCTTCCCCTCTATGATCTATCTTTCTCCATTTCTCTTCCTTCCTTTGTATTTCCTCTCACGTAACCATACATGTTGAGCATGTTGATCATTGGGAATATTCTGTTTATGGAAATATATAAAATGTAAAATCAAATGAAACCAATTTTCTTAGTGGAGACCACCCGTCTTTAATCCACATTAATCACATTACTCCTATTTCAATTTAAAACCTACAAAATAAAAAAAGCCTCCTTTAGATTTGTGGTCTATTATTGCACATACAGAATGAAGATTGTGACAAAACAGTGGCGCCAGCTTCCTTTCAAGTCCCATCATGCATCATCCTTACTTTTCAATTTTATTGGTCACCATTTTCATATATGATGCAACTCCTTTGTAATTTTAACTTGCTCAATTGTAAATGTTGAATAATTGTAATTTGTCCTTTCGAAAAGAGCATGTAAATAAAGAAATATATTTAAGTATTCTTAATACGCGTTCGGTATTATCATTCTCATCATTGTTAATATTGTTATTATTAGTAGTATAATAATTATTATATGTATTAGTATTGTTATTGTTATTATTATTATGATTTTGTCTCTGACGAAGATTTTGCTAGGATCGAAAGCTCAGGCTCTTTATGACTCCATTTTACTCCATTAGCTCTCCTTTAATGTCCTCTTATTTTGTATTATTATCATTACCATAATCATTATATTATGATGGAGTCCATGTGCTCCATTTTCGATCAATCGTCAGAGAAGAAACAATGAAGAACCCCATTTTGTTCTTTGATATTATTTTTTTTAAACCTTCAAGTAGAAAAGAAATAATGTACTTTATGTTTTCAGCTATAGATGGTACTCTAGAATATTTTTGTAACTACAAAATAAAAAGTGATGTAGTTTCCGCTTTCATTTCGACGTATACTTAATACATTACCACATGTATATTATTAATCACATCTTTTCAAAATCCATTTTCCCGTATTCAGCTTCTTGCACTTTTTATCGCAACTCTGACTGGTGTCATTCTCGGAATACTGATGGACATTTTATAATCATTAATTCATCTCAACGTAATTAGGTCAATTTTTTTTGAGCCCCGAAAGCCTCGGAATTTATCACAAATTGCATTCGACGAGACAAGTCCCAATGCGCACCACAATCTTGGTCGAAAATAGCTAATTAAGATTAATGACCACCATCCCACGACAAATGTTTTCATGAATTCACATATTGCAAACAATTATGATGTTTGGAAAGGGCATATCGAAAAATAATTATTTGCTGTCAAAATAATTTTTTCCCCTCAAATATGATCAGCTTTCAAAGCTTCGAAATTAGGTGCACATTGCATTTGAAGATATAAATTTCACTAGATAAAAAATTCCGCAAATAATACCGTAGGCCTACTACAAATACTGTTATGGAGCTTCTTCTTGGATACGTGCACACATTTACATTTGTAGCTAACAGCCACCATAGATAAATTCCTATCGGAAGTTTGGGGGATGTACTGAAAATTCCTCAAATGCATGAGTTAATGAAAGTAAACAATTTCACAACTAAAGTGAAAAGTCTGTCATGAAAAGAGGATTTCTCTATAATTCAATCACATTTTGTCATTGTCTTGTGCTATTGTGAGGCTGTTTTTAAACGTCTGTGAATTTTTTTTTCAGTGTGACCAAAGTGAAAATTATATGCATGGTATAGGCCCTAGGTATTAAAGTCAATTTTATGTTGCCTCATACTTTTAGAATAAAATTTTGTGTCAAAAAACGAAAGAAGACGGATGAAAACATTGAAATACATTAAAAAATCAATGAAAACACAAAACAAATATGAAAATGGTGAAGAAAAAAATGATACTGGAAAGAAGATGAAAGAAGGTAAAAACAAATACAGTAGAAATGACAGTAGGTCTAGAGAAGGTTAACGAAGATGAGGACAAGGACATACATGACAAATAACAGAAGAAAATATAAAACAATGTAACAGCAAAGACATACAAAACAAATGATATCATAAAAACATAATATGCAAAATGCTAGTCAATATTAGATATTTTCAGATATTTTTTTAATAAACATAAATGCTTCTATTTGAAGCTCGCATTTTTTACTTGCCTGCAAAGACGCGCTTTTATGGATACCACGCAGTGCATCGTGATCCAGTTAAAATGGTTTACAGTGTGCTAATAATTATTAACTATGAAATAAACTGTATTATCCCCTAAATTAAAATCGATGTAATGGTTGGTGTTAAGCCCATAAATCATAAACTCCACTACCGTCTTAACCATCTTCTAATTGAGAGACATTTGTTTTATTTGGCATGTTGTGTTCATTTCAATTAAAATGCGTTTTTAATGAGGTGCCCAGTTCAGGCATCCCACGAGTGCGTTGGGTATACGACCGGAAATGACATTAAACATTCTACCTAGTGACGTTTATACATCTACACTCACAACCTAACTGCACATGAATCATTGTGGTCATGCAACCAATTTGGATTCAACGAAATTATTTTCTAGTTTTCACGCATTTTGTTTGAAGATACAAGAAGAGATTTCTACAATTCGAGGTAAATCTCCAGGCAATCATCTTTACTTTTAATTTGTTGAAACAGAATGGCCACTGAACAGTATTCTGGTTTATCAACATCTAATCCACCCACCGTGTCACCGGTAATACTTTCCTGGAGCGATAATCCCTGATAGCAGTATTCGGAGTTTTCGTGATTATTATCCCGTGGGCAGGGGAAAAAGGGGGTGGAAAAAAAAAAATATGTTGGGTAGTTATTTCAATACTGGAAGATCGTCATATTCGGGAGCAACTACCGAGGGAATCGGTTTCATCCCTCAGCCTCTCGGTTGCTGGACTTGATGATTGGAGCGTATCATGCCCCTCTACTTACCAAAACTTTATTCTTAGGCGTTGGTTAACTTGGGGACATCGCATACAAACTGTATAACCACATTCGAATGCGTGTATGGTTCTGTTGGAGTATTGACTGTGATCCACATCCGTGGATCGGTACTGGATTTGTGACGAAGAAATTGAGTATAGATCATTTTCAAACTAAGCGGAGGTCGCGGTTTATGATCATTGCAAGTTGGCTTACCTCCTTTACTTGTCATTCCAACACTCATATCATCCTGGCATCAGTAAACGGGGAGGGTGGAACAGTACCAGTCCGGATATGCAGTGCCAGATTGTACGGAGTTCAGTCCGGATCTATAATTATCATCATCATACAAGCATAGTTCCATCTGCATCTATCTTTATTTGAATATCTCGATATTCATTCATATTTGTTTACATGATAGACGTTTTCGAAGAAACACAAGTTAGCAAAATATCGAGAAAAACTATGTTTTGCAGACAACAGTGCCCACCAAATTCACGGAGGATAACACATTGGCAAATATTGTTAAGTCAACGACAAGTATTGCAGGATTTCTGATGACGATTCAAATGTTCAATCTAGCATAGCCAATGGAATCACCAATCAAGGTTCGTTGAATCTGACTCACATCCCGAGTTAAACAAATATGAACAAGGATTCAAAGACGCCCATGGTTTAATTGTTCCATCTACTTGCGTAGATCAAGACGATGTAAACCAGGAATGACAATCATAAGCTGGATGGCGTATACACGGAGGAATCAATGTGCAACGTACCATCGAATATTACAAAGATCCTTGACAAAACCCACCAATCTCGAGAATTAGATCCTATCACAGAGAAGGCTTTAAAAATAAAACAACCGTCAGCTCGCTTTCGGATCCATGAAACCCGACAAATTTCCAGAATTCAACATGCCGCGTTAATGTTGAGTACATTGATTCTTGCCTTTGTGATCTGCTGGACACCATTTGCTGCAGTTCGCATCTACAGAATGTTTTGTCAAGGAGATTGCCCGAATCAATTGGTCTCAGAATTAACCGAGGATCTGGTTTGGCTGAACTCCACCATAAATCCAATCATTTATGCTGTGACAAATCCAAGATTCCGCAAGAACTTCATTCGCCTTCTTCATATGAGATCGTTTTGTCAAAGTCGCTAGAGAATCGACTTGTAGGCGGAATTGGTTGGAGTTTAGTCTGGACTAAACGAGCGTCAACGATACATGTATGTGACAGTGTACACTAGATGTTAATTTTTTTGAAAGCATCGTCATTTTTTTTTCTTTGCAAAGATGCAGATAATGCTCAGTTTTATTTGTTTGTTTGAAAATCATCCTTGGGTATTTTCAATTATATTTCTTAATAACCGGTTGGAGACTCGAGCCCGATATACCTCGGGAATAGCTTTTGTCACTCGTCGAGACCTAGCGATCCTTACTTCGGCGAGCTGAATAAGCTCCTATGAAAAGTTCAGCCCAGTTTTCCACTGTTTTTCTAATCAATATGCCAATGACATCAATAAAAAAAGCATTGCGTATTGCTGAGCTCGATTACATTTAGACATTTGTTACCGTACTGGAGCTTTGTTAACTTGCAAATGTTATACGATTATCGTAAAAAGTAATTCTCCCCCCCCCAAAAAAACAAAAATTTTTTTTTCCGCCTTTTCCACCCCAACCTCGGGGTTACGCGAAAGATGAGCCATTAGCAAACCCAATGCTCACTGCCTACACGTGAGAACCGATCCAATCACAAGCGAGGCGTCTTAGAGCCGCTCGTGCCTCTCTCCCATATTTGGAAAGGTGCTTATTTGCATAGTATATCGCAAATTTACACCAGCCCGATCGACGTTCAAGCTCGAACTTGATGCGCTAGAAAGTGTGCTTTTGTTTCACCTCCAGCCCGAACAAAACCTTCTTCTTTCAAATTCTTGAACGTCCTGAGCATGAATGAATTAGTTATGCTAAACCACAAATGACGTTTATGAATAGGCCCTATGTTTGCAGGAGGGCTGTGATGCGCTCACCCCTGTTGCAAGATTATCCCTATTCATCATTGAACGACATGAGTACTTGCAATAACTCTCTCTCTCTCACTATACCATATTATATACACTCTTGTACCAATTTGATAATTAATGAACTAATAATCCTTTTATCTTTATCTTTGATATTTCTTTATTTTCATACATTCATAAGCGTTAAAAAAAAAAAAAAAAAGAAAAAAACGATCTGTTGCAACATCTTCTATATACACTTTTAGTGGTAATTTATACATTGGCGCGAGTCTATAATAAAAAATATAAAAATAGGCTACATAGCGACTTAAAAGAATTTTAATTGTAAGGCAAATGTTTTATAAGGAGAGGAAGAGACAAAATGTAAAGGATATGAAGAGGGAAAGAACGAAACTAAAACATACAATAAATCATCGGGGGCGGCGGTAAATTTGCAGATAATAGGTTGCGAACTGAACCTAGCTGGAAAGTTCCTCTCCCCGCACAACAAACAAAATTAACAGATAAATTACGAAATGAATACAAGAAAGAAGAGAAAAACACAGATTAGTAATTAATCTATAACTATACTTGCCTGTACAACCTGTATATAAGTTATTTACCCATATAGCCCCCAAGCCTGTGAATGCGGGTATTAGTTAGAAAAGCTTGCAGTTGAATCGCAAACCATATTGACATTCTTCTATAGTGATCCCTACATTTAAAAAAAAACATCATACATAATCCAAACTGATAATGAGAGTTTATTGGACAAATAACAATGATGCGATTAATTGATGAATCATTTATTATTATTTATTCATGCATGACTATCTGCAAAAATCAATATCCAGTTACAGCACAAGAACGATTTACAAAGAACATAAAGCGTTTAAATAGAACATAACCTAACATAAGTTAAATAAGATTCTGGTAAAAAAAAGAGAAAGGTATATGTTTAAGAAAAATAAAAAAAATAAAAACAAAAATAGTGAGAGAAACAGAATAAGAAACTACAAAAGCAGAATGCGGAAAAAATCCGAAGGAGAGGGAAGAAGCTAGCATGACAAAAAAGCAAGAAAAGGAATCAGGACAAAATGAGTATCCAATATTATAAGCTTGGAAAATTTCACTAGAAAATCGGCAATAATGACACAAATCTGAACTTCATCGCTAACCAACAAAAGCTCTAGCCAGCCACATTCATAACAATAAGTGTCCGTTATTCTCGCATACACAAAAACAACAACCTTAAGCATCCGCATGACAAAAAAATGGAATAATCATAGCCTTTCGATGCCCCGGCATCGGCGGCATTGAACTATAGGCCCTACTACCACGCATATCGCACGCCCTAAGAAAGGTCATGAAATTCAGTACCCATCGCGGATACAAAACGCACCGCTTATTGGCTTAGTTTAGCTGTTTCATCAATGTTGGAAAAATAGGCTCACTCCCCCGTTCTTAGCAACCACGCTCCATTGATCTTTATTCAAAAACCCTTCGTCCAAACAGCGTTGTGGGCGCGCGGGTACGGTCCCTTCGCTCCAACGGTTATAACTTCATCTAGTGTGAATCTTATGCGGTAAACAAGATATTCTGCAATTTACGCTGCAGTCGAGTTATCAAAGGAAGGGTTCAGGTTGGAATCAGATCGTGTGAAATGTACAGTGAAATATATGTACAAATACCGGAAAATTTCATCAAATCGAATGAAATGAAAAAGAGAGAGAAAAGAAAAAAAAAAAAAACAGATATCATTTTATTATCTTTTTTCTATGATAAACAGTTCCGTGCATAGTTTAATGCATATTCAATGCCAAGCTGATGAAAATAATTGATCACTAGGCCTCATTATTCGATTTTATATGATGGAATCATATTTTCATTTATCTCCAATACAATTGCTTTCTATTATCTCATGTGTAGAAAATATATCCCTTATATTGACATAAGCTCCTGTACACCAACTTATCATCTCACAATATCCAGATTTAAAGGAGTCTATCCCATCAATTTTCATTCTGAGCAGAAATCTTAATAAATGTTTATCTTGTATTCTATAGTGAAAATACAAAAAGAACAAGTTGAATCATGGGCATCATTAGCTTGCTCATTGCATATATGTACGAGGACATGCATCAAAAAACGAATTGCCAACCTGCCTTGTACCAAGTTTGGGCAAGATAACAGAACCTCTGCATTTTTAATGGCTCCAAGTCACCCTTGTTACTAACAAAGGACTCGGAAGGCTTAAATGAATAAATTATCACAAAGGTTAAGGTCTACCAAAAACTTGGTACAAAGCCGATTTGACAGAGGTTTTTAAAAATTTCAATGTGCTTAATATTTCCCATGACATCGGTGTATAAATGTGTGCGATTAAATATGGCTTCTCTTTCAAATGAAACTTAAGTGTCACGTTAGTTATTGCAATGTGTAAATTATGAGGCTTTCTCAAAGGTTTCATTACACCTTCTTATGGTACATTGTTCTCTAAGGATTGCTTCTACGTGAAGATGCTCTCATATTATTTATTTTTTTTTGTTTTTGTAGTGTCAATCACCTATGGACAAACCCCACTTCACATCATCAAACAGAATCAATAATCAACAATCAACTCAATCAATTTCAATAAGTAATAAAGATACTTAGTTAACGTTACCAAAACGTGGACATGGTTTTGGGCGGACTGACTTTGACCCTAAAGTTCGTGGAAACTACGTTCAAACTAAAGCAAACTGTAACATTCATGCTATTGCTGATGAGTTGGCAAGTCATGTGATATACTAAATTTTATGAATAGCTTGATATTTTTAAAGAAACAACAAAAACATGGTTAGTTACTTTACAGTAAGTTACGTTACATTTTGCCCAGTGAACTTTCTAAAGGTCATTTCACCCCCTTGTAATCAATCAAATATCACAATAGCATCTGAAATATGGAAATGTGTTCACCTTTTTCCTTTTAGCGAAATTTGTAAGGGAAAATAGTAACGAACTTTGTGTAAATTGCATTTTTAGTTACATTTATTGTCCCCAGTCCCACATGTACAATTTTAATGACGGTTTGAGATCTTGAAGATGTTAACGGAAAACGACTGTTTTAAAACTGAATATGAAATACCTTTGTTTATTCCCGAACATCCATGGCATAATATTAGTATAAATTGAATAATTAACTAGGAGACAGGTTCTTTTTTTTGGAAAATGGTCCAATCATTCATGGAATTACCCAAGAAGGTTCACCTGTCAACCCTAATTCTGGCAAAATCGGTGTAATAATTGGTACAATTGAATTCATATCATAGTGTTAAGTGTTTCCATACGTTGATATAAGACGCCTTCATCGGACATTTCTAGCATTGTTTGTGAGGTATCACACAAACGTACAAATGAAAAATAAATAGAAAAAAGAAGATAAAAAAAGACTAAGCCCACATAAGTTGTGTGGGTTAAAGATCTATTGAAAATTTGGCATAATCTCTCCCAAAACAGACGAACACCTACTTGAGTAAAAAAAAAAAAAAAAAAAAAATAAATGTCTAATTCTTATGCTTGTTTTTTTTTTTTTTAATTTTATTTTCAATTCTACATAATTATCAAATAACTGTTCAAAGGGATTTGAAGAAAAAACTATGGCACGTATCAGAAAACGGTGATGGATACGTGTTGACCCCAACAAAAATTGTTATCTACGAAATTTGAATTTTTTAAAAAGAATAAACATATTCAATGTGAAAGACGTAGTTCAACATCAATCGCAATGCTTCATTAAAACATAATGAGGCTTAATGATGACATAAAAAGAGGCTTGATCACGATGTTATGTTTCCAATCATGCAATTTATGGCAATTAAATGGGTCATTCTGCCGGATCTGAGCATTATATGACATATAATGTTTTTTTTTTGTTTTTTTTTTGTTCTCAAGTGCCTAATGACATGTCAATCAATACAATAATTGAAGATGCTAGTACTAGACTGTTCCCTATGTTATAGTGCATTCACACCGGCAACGAGCTCACCAACCCTCCAAACCAAACTAACAAAACAAACTGTTAGAAAAGTCAAACTATCCCCTCAATTAAATCACTCCCTTTGTTATATGTAGGAGAGGGAAGGAATGAAATTCTTTTGAGTTAGGCTTCACCACTCTACACATAGTTAATCCAGGTGCAACATTCTTCTGTTGAAATTTTCATTTAATTGTAGTTGGTTTGAGGTCGGTCTGGCCGCGTCTGACTGCACTAAAACATTAGGAACATCTAGTACTAGCATCTTCAATTATACCTGTCTAAAAATAAAAAAAAAAAAAAAAAAAAAAATCAAATAGATGACAAGCCCTTATCGTTTTTTAGTCGGTGTAACATAATATATAATTAACAAGAAATCTTCATATTTCATTTTTGTTCAGGGTATAAAAATATGTGTTTTTGGTTTTAAATTAGTCACAGGGGCATGGAAAATGTTTCAACATAAGGTTGGGTAATTTCACCCATTCTTTGAAAGCGGCGCGTTTTTTAATTCGTTTTTTTTTTCCATTTCACACGCAAATTTTTGCACTTTTGCACAGAGTGCTAGAAAGTTTAAAATATCAATTAGTGTGTTCCAACAGTATTTCTAGATGACACGAAAAAATCTACCAGTAGCAAACTTTAGTTTGAAATTTCACGATAATTGAACCTATGCTTACCAAAACACTTCCGGCTCTGCCCTCTTTAGGCCTATCTTGAGCGAAAATGTTCATATCTAAACTGGTTCTTGAGAAATCGCATAACAAGAAAGCGGGACAGACGGGTGCAAGTAAATGTGTGGATAGCCGCAAAATTGTAAATACCCGTACGAATGCGTACAACCTCCCGATCGTCACTCGAGTATACAGGTGCCTAGGTTCCTAGAAAAAAAAAAGGTTATAGGCCTACACTAGACGTGAGCAACAAGAGTTTTTATATGTTAAGGAAATTATTTAGAATAAAGCAGAATGATTTCCATTAATGTTTACGCCGCGCCGTTTACACCCCTTGCGCCCCTCGTGGATGTGCCAGTGCTCCCCTCATCCTCAAATATACGGCCTTTAACTACTACAAACAAACTCGTAACTCTTGCCACGCGAGTCTAATCTGGATATCTTTTTTTGGAAATGTGAGCAGCATTTACGCATATGTGGTAATTCACATATTTGTAGCTTCAAATATGGGTATATTGATGAACAGACAGTCAGACATACAAAAAGATCATACCTCTAAAACCAATTTAAGTGACATAAAAAAGGGCCCGGTTTTAAAATAAAATCATAAACTAAGAAAATAATCATCAATGATTAAGGGGATAGGATGAACTCTCACTTCTCAGCCTTACAAGTGAAGCTGAGGAGGGATAGCATGATGTTCAGCTTGCGGAGGAAGTGATAGTTCATCTGGTCACCTGGCACACCAAAGGTAAATTTTCCTTTATCTTCTTAATTACCTTCCACATTACAACTCAGAAAAGACAGAACGAGTAGACTTGGATCTAACTCTCAAATATCAAGATTTATTTAAGATTTAACTAGCAAGCGACTAAGCAACAACTTATGAGTAAGTAATACATACAGCGTAAACGCACATAGCCAATGATTTTTTCCATTATAACACAATGTGTACACATAGCAGGTCGTATCCATGATTTGGCACCCCCGGGGGCCCGATGTGATTTTGATTTTGGTGCCCCCAGTGATGGATCCAGAAAGGTATACCCCATTTTTTCCCCCGTTACACCGGGCGAGTCAAAAGGTACACTCAATTTTTTTCTTATAGTTTGCTCAAACTGGTGCCCCTCTAAAGTCAATTTGGCGCCCCTTTGAGGTCATTTTGGCCGTACAGAACCCCCAGAATATGCGCATGCATAGAAATGGCAACCACCATTGGAGATAGTTACAAACTATTTACAGGGCGCAACACGTTTTTCTGCTCTGGTGATCGACTGGTCAAACTAACATTTATCATGTCATAAAGTTTTGACAAGTGTATCGCAAGATTCAAAGCATGTTGAAAATAAATTGCATTAACTACATCTTACATCCAATTGTGACATAATCCCTACCAAAAAGCAAGATGAAGCATGAGTGAATCATGATACATTTAGTGATTCATTCTGTATTTTTCTACATTCTTCTTAAAATCTTCAAAAAATTACATTACTTATCATACTACTAAATGTAGAAGAAATATCAATTCTTACATAATAATTCTGAAATTACTTATATCATACTACTATATGAATAAAAAATTTCATTCCTTGCATCATTACTACTACATGGATTAAAGTGTTGTAAAACTGTACTTACATCATACTGTATTTTCTATATTTCTTCATATCTCTAACAAATATCATTACTTGCCATTTGCTGTCTTTAAAGGTTTATCATAAATTTGAAGATTGTTCAACTGGATGATAACAAGTCAAAGTAAGACCTTTTCTCTCTGGTTAAATTTTACTTGACATGGTTACAAATATAAGAAAATTAAAGCTGCATAAAACGTACATTTAAGGTAAATTTATGTATTTTTATGAACCTTTTACTGTTTGCAAATCCAGGCCGTACGCCACCTCTTTTTTTATTTTTTTATTTTTCGGGGGGGGGGGGGCGGGGATCACACATTGAATGTACATTTGTACATATTCCATTGAACAATATCTTATCAGTCTTCATGTCAACAGGTTTGTTTATTAGTTTACACACAAGGTTGATGTGAACCGGCCCAAGAATGTAACTTGTCCTGCATGTATCTTCTTCGCCATGCTGCGGAGGCCTACATATGTATCACATCGACCAAATTGTGCTAAAATTAAAAAAACTTACCGTTTTCTAGCCATTTTCAAAAGGGCTACAAGAGATAAATGAGAGATAAAGGGGAGACTTTTCGGCTACAAAACGGAAAGGCTATTTACCCATACTTCTCCAAAAAGAGCTAGAAAAGAGACAGAAAACAACTGGAAAACGGCTAATGGCAGAGGAATGTTTGCTCACATGTGTATGGCTTTAGATGGTGTAATGAAGCCTTCATTTTACTCCTAAACTTCATTGGCACATGCACTATCTCCCGACATGTCATCTCTGAAAGCTTCCAGTTTGTCAAGCCTTAATTGATTATTACGCTTCCTTTGTCTCGGCCAAAATTCCAGCCTTGAATTTGGGCCATACACATACCGGTATCTGAAATCACAAAAAGATAGGAATGATATTAAAGCCAGTGAAATGAATAAAATTGTCATGATTTGTTTGTGACATACACATGTATATATATTCAAAGATAATTCATAAGTGCACACTGATAACAATTAATAATTAGGCTTGCTTACATAGCACCCAACACCTTGATCCTGATAAGAAGTCTCTAAGCGCTCTACAATTTATGCAGCATAATTACCCTGGCTATAGCAGTGCTGCGGTTTCGCTCTGCATTTCAAGGAATAAATATTCCTACCAGGTATACCCAAGTCCAGATGGGTGGGGTTCCTGGAGAATTTTAACAGCCATTTGATAGGTTTACAAGCAATGTCTTGACTTGTAGTTTTTTAGAACAAAATAATAATAAATATTATGGAGAACAAATATTGATGATGATAAGCAGTATTCATCGTACATCTTTGGCTTGATTCCGAGACATAAGAACAGGTTTTATTTTTGTTAAGTGTCCGGACACCCAACCCCACATCCTACCCAATTACTTCACCTAGCTGGGTCGAGTATAGCACACTGTGGATACATTTCTTTCTATACCTGTTTATACCGTTTTATTCAAAATTTATGATGATTTCACAGTTTTTGAATACATATGAAGCTATCAAAATACATATTTCATCAAGATTGAAATTATATTTTAATTACGTTATATGCTCACAATGATAGCTTATGCTTGAAGCTTTAACACTAAAAAGACTGGGCTATTTTGACACACATAAAGACTGGGGGGGCTCATTCAGCCCCCCCCCCCTCCAGATCTTGGCCGTTGAGCGCGCGATCGGCCGAATATTGGCACGCGTGTTACCCACGGCATCTTCTCCAAAACTGAAGAGTCATATTCTCTGAAAAATTTCATTACTAATTAATTATGCTAATTCATGCATAAAATCAAAGATTTGCTCTAATTAATTAAATAAAGCCCTAAAAGAGCTAATTTTTTGGTTTACAGGCTCTTTTTAGGCTTCTGGTGAAAATAGTAAAATTAGCACTAATTTTATTATTTACGAGACAATCACATGACCCTCTCTTACCTTGCTTTTGTTCCCGAGAACAATGCTAAGACCGAACCACAATAGACTATCAACACATTTTTCCTACTTCCCTGCCCCTCCAATACCCTGCCTCACGCTTGCCTGACAACAAGGTGGCGCTAGACCACTAAGGCATATATTCTTCATTCTGAACCAACCAATTCGACACTCGTCATAGAGACAAGAGTTGGGGCCGGAGGGAGGGGCGTAAGAGAGGGTCATGTGATTGTCTCGTAAATAATAAAATTAGTGCTAATTTTACTAATTTACTTCAACAATCACATGACCCTCTCTACCTTGCTTAGCCAAACAGACCAGCACCGACACCTAGGGTGGACAAAAGAGAGGCAGGGGGGGGGGGCTAAGCAGGACTTCGAATAGTCTCGCGGTGGCCGCCGACAACGCCATGACACCAAAGCGCTCCTCGCCAATGCAAACGTCACGTAGTAAAATGAAATGAAGGAATACTAGAGCGTCAGTACGCTGCCTTCAAAACATCCTCAGTGGAACTATGGAATGCGAACTGTTGCATATTTTGAAAAATACCCATGATCATGGGTTTTAAACCATGATCATGGGTTTTTATCAAGAGCACGCAAGTTAAAACCTATGATCATGGGTTTTATCAAGAGCACGCAGAGTTAAACCTATTATCATGGGTTTTATCAAGAGCACGCAGAGTTAAAACCCATGATAATGGGTTTTTATCTAAGTACAGCGTAGAGTTAAAACCCATGATCATGGGTTTATCAAGAGCACGCAGAGTTAAAATCCATGATCATGGGTTTTATCAAGAGCAGCAGAGTTAAACCCATGATCATGGGTTTTATCTGCCACGCGCAGAGTTTAAAAAACCCATGATCATGGGTTTTATCAAGAGCACGCAGAGTTAAAATCCATGATCATGGTTTTATCAAGAGCACGCAGAGTTAAAACCCTTGATCATGGGTTTTATCAGCCACGCGCAGAGTTAAACTCATGATCATCGTTTTTATCTACTGCTTGTAAATGAAACCTCTGCGTGTAGACCGAAAAACGATGTTCATTGGTTGTTGTTCGCTGTGTGTAGAGTTATGGGGACACTTTTTACAACTGCCCGAAATTTCATTGACAGTGCGTTAGATACATACAGGTCAGTTGTTGTTCGTGGTCTTCGTACTCTGCCGTACATGTGCTGTGTAATATACTGTCGCCCCCTTGTACATGCATGATATAAATTGTGTTTTTATTTTTTTAAGTTTTTTTTTTTTTTTTTTTTTCTATGCTGGAAATTGGCTTTGTATTCTCTTGCATTCTGAAATAATTATTATCATATCTTCAAATCATCGATCTCCTGGTTCTTCACATCGCATGTAAAAATAAAAGAATCATATTTTAAACTAATTATATTTATAGGTTATAGCCCTCAGCCAGTTAGCCGTTATCTAGAGGGGGGGGGGGCAAGGGGGCACGTGCCCCCGTGCTGAGCTTCAGGGGGGCGCAAAACGGGAATTGGGAAAAAGAGAAAGAGAAAAGAAAGGAAATGAAGAAGAAGAAGGAGAGGAAGAAAAGGAGATCGGTGATCCACAGTGAAATATTATTAATTTTGGGCGCCCCCTAACATAGCGCACGACTAAGTTTAACTTTTTGGCGCCCAAAGTTTCTAGTAAATTTTGGTTTAGGTTTAGTACCTTCATCTTAGTTTCGGGTCAATTTTGCCAGGCCCCTGTATAGGCACTATATTGAAGATCAACGGCGCCCTTAACTCAATTTAGCTCCTTTTATAATGTTAATATCAATTGGTGCCCCCGGTGTGTGCTCCTCCTAATCCTAATTTAAGAATCATTTTGACCATCCCTGATGTTTCAATTTCATTTAGAGCCTCCTTTAAATAGTTAAGATCGATATGGCGCCTCATATTTCGAAGATCAATATTGCCCCCGCCCCTCCCGCTTCAGATAAACATGAAGGTCCCAATATAAAGTAAAGGATATCTTTTTTCTGTCCATGCTTTTTCTCGCTGGCCTATTATCCCTTTTTCGTTCTTCATTGTCAATTGTCTTTTGTTTCGTATTTTATGACCATTCGGTTATCAGACGCTTTCTTGCAAAGTTTATTTATTATAGAGCTCTAGATTTTCTCGCTTCAGCTCGAATTTATCTTTTTCAAAATCAATTTGAGGAGGACTGCAACAAAA
>CALNVZ010000649.1:24535959-24554526 GCA_940671915.1 Paracentrotus lividus
TCTCATTGGTTGCACCAACATCCTTTTGAATAGTAGAGAGAATGAATTGATCACAAAATAATACTTTAAGTTGAACCTTCTCTCTATCCTTAAAGGAGGATCCAGGTTACATCGAAGTGAAAAAGTTTTGTAATGTTAAGTAATTCAATCAAGCAACACACACTAGAAAATTTCATAAAATTGCCGGATTTTATGATGAAAATAACAGATCTCGTTGCTTATTGCAATTTTTAGGTAAGTTTTAGACAATTTATAAGGTAAACAGATCTTTCTTCCGGACATTGTCTCATCTTGTGGCCCTATGTGAGATGAATATTTGAATATCAAATTGTGCAAACTGATGTATGTTATACAGTGCGAACTTACTCTACAAATCATTATGTGTCAATTAATTATTAATATGAAACCTATTTATCTCATTTTATTTTCATATATTGCGTATACAGAAAATCTGTCGTCATACTGAAATAAGTAAAAGCACTTGTGGACCTTGAAATTCCACAAGGATTAATCCTGTTTTTATGTCTTGGGTCAGGAAATCTTGAATAATTGGTATTTCCTACAATAAAATAGAAGAAAGTAGGGGACTGAGACATCATCAAGTTTGCCATTTGAAGAAGTGTTTCCTAAAAAATTCAAAACTAAAGATACAATTCCATTAACTTTGCGGACTTCTCTCGATCCGATTTTGATGAAATTTTCAGTGTGTGCTTAGATTTGTATTTTATTCTTTACATAATAATCAAATCCCTCAAGCCCAGGATTTGTAGTCCTGTTAAATTACACTGTCTCTTATCACGCATTCGTCTAGTTGATATTAACATGATAATAATGTATCCTTTTATATAAATATGCGAGTATGGCGTACATTTTCGTAAAAGAACACCCGTTAATATCAGGAGAGGCTTTTTGCCCCCCTGTCTAGTCAACTTGTTATATTACTTCATAATGTCTGCATAGTTAAACGGGATCGGCATCTATATTTTCCGTTCGTGAGACTATAAATGACGGCCACTGTAGTTATACCAAGAATAATATTAAGTAGAAGGCAAAAGGGAAATTCTCTGCGTCACGAAACTCTACTAACTGTGTACAGAATAACATGAAGCGAAGACCTATCGACAAGCGACAATGATTGATAAAAGTCGTGCAGCGAATCTGTTTATTGACACTGGTTTTAGGCAAGCGTTATTGCCGTGAAAGACAGATTTTTACCTGCCGTACATATTTCAATTATTTACATCCTCTATTCCCAAATGGTGCTTCAATTCTCTTATGTATTGAAGCACTGGGAGCAGGTGAAGAAGCTTATCGAGAGATGCTCAATGCTATTCAACCTTTTATTTCGGCAAAAACACACTAGCCAATCAGTTAGACTATGCCTTCCTATATAAGAGACATATAGTAAAGCAAGAAAATAAAAAAAAAAAAGTAAACGAATAAAAAAGTTAAACAAAACAAGTTTCAAAACGGATAATTTTCAGCAAAACTTTTACTATTACTAAGAAATGAGTGGACTAGCTAGAATTTTTGATAACGTATTTAATAAATTTTCTATTATTAATCAAATTGGCCATTATTAAAACTCTTGACATACCCCCTAACAAAGTCAGGTGACGTATGACATTTGACCTTTTGGGACCAATAAATTCAAGAAAAATTGCAATCCCATCGGATTAACACGTTAAAACAACGATAAATTTATTATAAGTGCTTTCCCGTATATCATTACCTACATTATATTAATCATTATTTAGTGATATCAGAGAAATACGTGTAGATTTTTTATCAAATTTCAATAATTTTCTAACATAAAGCAAGGCATTTCTTTAACTCTTGAGATATGATCCAATTCCTAAAAGGTCATTAGACTTATGCTGAAATCTTTTGGGCAATGAAAAGAGCCATATTTTACACGTAAAACATCATGTTTTTGAAATGGATACTATTTAAACGCACCTTATCTCTAATCTAATGAAAACAATTGAAATGTAAGCACTCTTATAATTTAGATATATACTCTCTATATATCAGCTATTACTAAACTCTTTAACGACCTCACCAAAAGTAGTGACTATCCCATTACTTTTTAGGTTCACCCATAGAAATCTATGTAACATCCCTTGCCGTGTTCAAACACGTGTATAACATCAAGCGCATACAGCCTAGACTGATTGAATAACGCAACATGTAATTCCAATGTATCTATATACAGCACAACACAAGATCTACGAGATATACCATAGCGAAACTCGCGTTCCATACTCGTTAAATCTCTTCATCTGATCTCTCACCAATCACTCTTATATCAATATATCAATTAGACTTCGTATCCGTAAGTGCTAACATTTCAAGATAAGCGATTTCTGAAACGTTCTCGCTTGATCGCGAGGAAATTCTCAGGTATGTCTGCAGACATGAATAGGTATGTCTGCAGGGATAATTTAACAAGATTGCGACTAAGATAATTACACATTTTTCGGCATTTGGCTGACCACGGATGCGTGGCTGAGATTTACATAAATTTCATCGGTCACCTTCTTGGGCCTTGTTTTGAGCTCCAGTGGAGAAATCGCCCCGGCAAAATCATAAAAGTTTTAAAATTAATCCAAGAAACCTGAAATACTGTGACATTCCAATAATTATATTAGGCAGAAATAGCACGCGCAAAATGGGCACAAAGTATAATTGCGCAGACACTCCGTTAAACAATTGTTCGACGTAAACCCCAGCGAATGACCCATCTACGCGACTTTCTCCTTACAATTAAGTATAAAAATGTGCTAATCGGTCGAAAGGGAAAGAGGTATTACCCCAAACAATACGTTAACAACCAATAAGCCGTCTCATAATCTATCGGTGAGACTCACCATATTTACCTAACCAATTGACTATTTATATTAAAAATGTAATCATCTTTGATGAATACATAAAAACCAATTTTTCAAAACAGTAACATCTCCGGTCCATTTGTAAGAAAAACAAAATAGAAAATCTATTAAATTATAATAAATAAAGTAAAATTTTTCGAATCGATTTGGGCTATGGTCTCTATCTTTTTTTTTTCTAAACAATTAAATAAATAAAACAAAACCCCTTTGTTTCAAAATAAGTGTTGTTAATCATATTGTGCTAATTTTAGTACCATCTTTAATATTAATTGAATATCAGGTAATTAATACAAATAAGTTGACCGCAATAATTGAAAAAAAAATTCCAAATTTGCAAAGCTAATATGGTCTCTTACAGAAAGGCTTTATAATTTTACAATTTTATTTATTATTTTTTGTTTCTTCTTTATTTTTAATCTTCCTAAAGTTTTGCAAGCAAGTCTTCACTTTAGAATCACTTCATCCAACACGTTTGACATATTCACATTTCTCTGTTATGACTAATAAGTTGGGAAACCACCATTATAGGACACATCTCTTATAGTAGATTTTATAATCACAGGAATATTTTAGCATTACAGTTATTGCGGGCATATAAGTAGTTACATGTGAACACACTCCGTACACAAAACACATCGAATAAATCAAGGCACAATAATAGTTAAATTTATAAGACTCACCAGCTGGCAGCGTTATTATCGTTTCATGTTATCACAGACCAATCACTGCGCGTAATCATTGATGGTTATACTATTTAACTGAATTTAGCTCGGGTAAAATGTTGCTCCCTACCTACTTATCTACATTCGCTCTTCACATTCAACAAACTAGCATGTATTACAATGTAACTCGTTTGTCAGTCGAACCAATAATATATAAATCCTGAGAGGAGTTCAAGCTGTCGGGACTTACTATTATAAGAGAGTTTCATTTTACAAGCAGTAGATAAACGCATGATCAGTGGAGTTTAACTCTGCGCGTGTGATAAAACCAACCATGATCAAGGGTTTTATACTTGGGCGTGCTCTTGAATAAAACCCATGAATATCAATGGGTTTTACCCTCTGCGTGCCTTGAAAACCCATATCTGTATCAGGAATTTTTTAACTCGGGTCCTATGACTAAAACCCATGATCACTCTTTACTCATATGCGCGTTGGGCAGAATTAACAACCATATATCTGGGTTTTATACTCGCGTGCTCTTGATAATACCATGACAATGGGTTTAACTCCTGTCGGCTCTTGATAAAGGCACACGATTGATCCAATTCGGTTTACTATCTTACGCGCTTATAGTATCAAAGCAGCATGATCATGGTTTAACTCTACCGTCGAGAGAATACTTGATAAAAAAAACCCAGATTCAATGGGTTTTAACTCTAGACGTGCTCTTGATGAAACCATGATCATGGGTAAGGTCAGCAAAAATATCACATGTTCGCATTCCATAGGGACAAACCTCGGGGGACACTATAAAAAAGAGCCTGCATCCATATAGAAGCGCTGATACACTTCATCTGGTTCTGAGTGCTGCTGGGGGCCTCCGAGTCAAGGCGTAGGACCCGCCGCTGTTGATTCCCTCCCTCCGATCCATAAAAGAAATGGAGTCGGGGAAGCGAGAAAGGATTTCGAGTGATAGATGAAGATTTTGTCATCTTAACGTACAAGATTCGGATGTGAGAATTAGGTACCCTTTAAGGTCCTATACGAAAACCACACTTATCCTCCGGGACCGTATACATGGAAAGATGTAATGCGAGGGACCTATGTAATTTGACATAAAAGTTCTCTACAATACACAGATCACAACTGCATGAAGAGCAGTCTTGTGTACATCTTCGCAAATAGAAAAAGAAAGAGTATATCTAGGCCAGTGAGCAGAAGACGTAACTTATAATTCCGAGGTTCGAACTGTACTAGAAGAACTCCCTTCTCTATGCATATTATCACTAGGGGTCATAATACATGAACTTCGTTCACACATTGGTGCACTGACGGGGACGCTACAACCGCCACCAGAAACAGTCTTAATGTCAAGTGTGCAACGATGCTCCGACAACGGCTGAAAGGAGGGTAGCTAACCTCCAAACCTTAGGACAAGCTCAAGGAAGGAGCTTAAGGGAGTAGACAGAGGTCTATACGCAAGAACATAGATAAGGGATCCTAATAGCAAAGATTCGCTTTTAATCATGAAAGAGAGTTGGATAAACGTTAAGGCGTTCTATCGAACACCCGATATCATGTGGAATATTGACACGAAATGGAGAACGATAGCCTCGTAAGGTCGATGAAGAGAACGGTTTTCCCTTTGAGTCAAAAAAAAGGTGGACAATAAAAACAATAAAACGGTCATATTAGGTAACGGGCATAGGGGGGCCCCTTCGGGGGAGGCAAACTCTAATCTTCGCTACCACTCCAGAAAAAGGGCCTTATGCTTATGACTGAGGAATACACCGTTAGCCGGGTTGACTCCCATCCGCTGGCTCTTCAATCTCCGCCATTTTTATGCATATTGAAGAAGCTCGAGAGTCCTCTCCGAGAAGCCAGACGTATTGATGAGCTGCTGCCTGATCGCACATTACAGTTAGCGCTAGCAGATTCATAGAGGTAAGCGAGTTCGGATGATCATCTGTAAGAGCGCCGGAGATGGAAAGGACATGTGCTCACACGAGTCCATTTGCCACCGGGAGGGTAGTGAGGTCACATGGACGACCGACGCACCCAACGAGATTGGCAGCATTAGGCGAGGAAACCATGGTCTGCCCGGGTAACACAGGTGTGGGAGCTGATAAGAAATCCATACCAAGACCGCCGATCACTCAACACTAGGCAACACTCGGTCTTGGCCATAGCATTAGAGGATGGGATCAGCTGAAAAGATGAGGGAATCAAATTCTGCTTAACCCCGCTCCAATAGAACAGCGCGTCTGACCGTACACTTCGGGTCCCACTCGATATCAGCCGCATTGAAGAGGGACTCTGACGGATTGAGGCATACACATTCGAGGGGAGAGATTTATGACCCGTGTAATGGAGATGTCAGAAGTCCTATATTGGGTTTTATAATACATTCTCCTGACCGGTAGGGGCTAGCGAGGCAGACGGAGGATAACTTCTCTCCTCTGCATCCGATTTCCGGACTTAATGAGCTTCAAAGCTGGAAATCAGAGTATCCGGAATGTGTGCGTCAAGTATCGATAAGATTGCTAAGGAATTGATGCACGCGCAACGCTCACACTTAGTCCGGTCAAAAAGAGAACCGAAGCGTTCATTCAACAATGTTGCCTAACAGTCGTCTGAAAAAGATCTCAGGGTAATAAGTGACTGAACCTAGGTCCAACATATCTACTAAACCATTGATAGGGGAGGGGTTAAAGGTTCAGATTGAGACCAGTCCGCCGTCCACTAACCTCTGCTATTAAAGGCCGTTTACCAGATCCCCAGCGGATATGATGCCGATCAGAGAAATGACAACGGGGATGGTGAGTCACCGAAGGATCCTCCTTGGAGTTAGTAAAGACACAAGGCTCTTCCACGGGGTAGCAGCCCGGGCACCTCCGGCGGGAGGGGGACCAGGTCCTACGGTAAGACGAAACTCCCAGTAGCGAGTCCCGATCAAATCCAACTCGACTCCCAGGTAAACCTTGGTTGTGACGATTCGGTTTTGATGGAGCAGCTCCTGTAGTGGATACTGAGAATAACTTAATTATAGGCAATCGTCAGGTAGACGACACTCTGGATACGCACATGGAGTATCGCTGTGCTACTAACATCATGAGTAGATATGTGCTTCCAAGTGAGTCGACGAGGCGATATTGAGAGAGATTCTAAAATCCGTAAGACTGAGGTGCGGCGTGAAATACAGGATTGAGAGGCTCGTGTGAACAATAGTCTGAAATTATGACTGTCGATCTCGAGAGCCAGCAACAAAACCTCCTCCGACCAATCGATCTCGGATATCGCTTGTAGGGTGCGGCCGAGACGGAAAACCTCCGGGGCAGCCCGGGTTGGGTGAACGAAAAACTCGATTCTGCTGGAGTGGGTCACGATCCACTCCCAGAGCGAAGGGCTGGAGGGGGGAAAAATCCGCGGGCAGGAACCTGTAATTGAGCTCAAGAAGATTCAAGAATACATACAAATTACACCACTTTTAAGAAGCAGGGAAATTAAAGGGCACAGGCACGAAGGCGTCTGAATGCCGGGGAGTCGAATTTGCCAGGCGGTTGTGAACCGAGGACGGTGTCGTGAAGACAAGGGCAGGCAAACCATTGCCAGAGGGGTAAGCCTGTCCCCTCCCTTCTGGGCGTGAAGCCCGAGGGAAGGGGGCCGAAACCGGGGCACGCTATGTGGATTAGGACGTACCGAAGGCACAACCCATCCAGGAACCTGAGTGGCGGGCCCGTTGAGACAAGGCAGTGTCGTGTGACACAGGGCCAGGCTACCAAGCCACGAGGGGTAGCTAGTCCCGTCAACCTCTGCGTGCGAAGCCCAGGGATAGGAGCGAAAAACCCCGCTTGTAGGTAGTGCCGAAGCACAAACCACAGGATCTGATGTGGCGGGCGTGAGGCCAGGCCGGTCGTCGTGTGACAAGGGCCAGGCATACCAAAAGCCACCGAGGGGTAGCTAGTCCGTCACCTCTGGGCGCGAAGCCCGAGGGATAGGAGCAAAAACCCGCTTGGTAGGGGCCGAAGGCACAACCGACTTCAAGAGTACTGATGTGAGCTGGCAGGATAGATATCGAAGAGCACGAGGTAACTTATTTAACAGGTCGTGTGACAATGCAGGTATGAGGATTACACTTTGTTTCACAGTTTCACAGGTACCACTAGGGAAGCTGTGCCTGTCAAACTACTTGGTGGCCAAGCGAAAGGGCCCAAAGAAAAAGGGGGGGGAGGCGATGGATAGAATTCCTACTGTCGGTAGGTACGGTCCTGAAAGGAGCATCACCTCGACATAAGTGTTACCGGGATATCCGGGGTGCTTCAGGGCCTTGGTCGACTCAGCAAGTCGACTCATAATTCGGACGCATCTGAGGCGGGCTATGACGGTAGATACATCCCTGTCAGTGATGTTTACTGATAGCCGAACAGCGGGGTCCGGGTGGCCGTGAACGGACCCCCGTGGGCGCTTGAGGTATCCGCGAGGGATAGCAGTAGTAGCGCAAGGACTCCCGCCAGTGAGAACGACGTAGCGTTTCGGAAGGGCGGTCCGGTTCCAGAGGCCGATGTGGTAGGTGGATGTGACTTTCTTGGTTCAATATATAAGAGACATGAATTAGTAATACGAGCGAGAGACGAGTTGGCTGGCGTACCTACAACAATGAGGGATATTCATGTTGATGCCACTGTCACTGTATTCAATATCGATGGCGGAGCCGATGCATAACCGGGAGCGTAACCCGCCTTGGTGGGACCGCAAGGCGGACTACAACTCACCAAGCTTCGGGATATCCGGTTCAGACTCCTGGGATTTGCACTAGAGCAGGTCGAATTCACGGTGCATCCTGAGTGTATATATAACACGAATATCTCCCCCATATATAGGAACGTTCTGACATAAACAGGCCGAAGGTGTCCGAGCGAGGCCGCGTATTCGTTCATGAACACACATCCCGGACGTCGGACTTAAATAGGGAGTATGCAATATGGTATAGACAGTAGCAACCTAGACAGACCTAACCAGCCGACGCAACACGGGGGTGGCCTTGTCAAACTCGTCGGACTTGGTACGGGGTGAACGGATGTTACCACCACCTCATTCTGGCAACATACGTGGCGATGATATAAACCGCCACTATTGGTCGAGTGTTCCGCCGAGAAGAAATCTAGCGTTGTGCGCCTTTCGTGGTCGTTCGAGGCTCTGAGAAAAAGTAAGAGAGAGAGACTAGTTGGTTCCAACAAAATCTCCCTCGACCTTCATTCTCTGACTCGGGTATGCTCCATAAGGGGCGGACGAGACGGAGAGGTCTCGGGCCGACTGTCTGGTGATCGCCGATTTGGAAACTCTGAATAGGTAATATTATTCGGTAGTCGGATCACCCTATGCGATTCATAATTCGGAAATGTAATAAAAGAGTACCCGGGGGCTGTATTTAGTCTGAGACTCCCTAGGCGGGCGTCCAAAGCAAAGGCCGTACGTGCGGGGGTTGTGACCAGGCCGGTGTCACGGGACAGGGGCCGGGTGTACTCTGACCGAGCAGAGCATACCGAATTCAATTGACCTGTCGCCTCTAGCGAGATAATTCCTTGGGTAGCACAAGGGAGCGAATGCGTGATAACGGGCTTGGTAAAGTGTCCGAATAGCCTATCTAGCCAATGTGATTTCAATTAGGGCATGATTTCATTATCACAGCAGACTCTCGGTCTGACCGGCAGGCCGGAATAGCGGATCCTTGCATCCTGAAGGAATAACGCATGAATAATCCCCGGAGCTAGTTCGGCAGAGTAGATATCTGGGGTCGACGAAGTAGCACGTGTTCGTTGGAACAACTCAGTGGGTGCGAATTTCATTACTTTGGGTCGAACCAAGGGACTAGCCGTTTAAACCAGCTGTTGGACCTCTCCAGCTCTGATTATCTGTTTTACAAAGCGTTGGACGGGGTGGAGCATCCGACGTGGGGACGGAGCAGAAATTGACCAACGAGGTCCCAAACCGTAACTCGGGCACCATCCACCACGGGCATGCCCCTAGCGGACGTGGCGGCACGACTCTCTCCCTAATGAGACAGAAGAGACATGATTTCTGGTGCTATCACTGGGGGGTTAGTGGGCCTATGGGCGACCCAAGGGATAGCCTAGAAAGCATGTCGGCCACCAGCCGTGTAGACAGCGTTTGAACGGGGGTGGGGGCACTTCCTGAGTGGAAGGGAGCCCATCACTGGGGTTACCCATGGTGGAGTGGTTCGCCAGATGAAATAACTGCGGCGCACGGTCCAAACGTACTCGGCACGCCCACGGGGCATGCTGACGAGAGACGTGCGCACGATCTCATCCCCTAAGTGAGAACGAAACGCAATTTTACTGTGCTCCGGGGGCCGGGGGGCAAGACGTCTGATAGACGACACCCGCTACCCAACCGTATGACGGACAGGTCTTAGGCACACCCGGAAAACGTGGACGCACGTTATTTCGCTTGGTGCTCTTCGAGCTAGTTATAACAACCTTTTCTAAGAGCTGGATTAGAGAGGTGAGCCAGCGCTGGGACACAGTGTAATTTCTGCGTGCTCCCCCCCTCTCTTAGGCAGCGATAGGCGAAACGACTGGCGTCGAGACGGCTTCCGCCGGGCAAAGCTTCCGATCCCGGGAAATATCCGACTTCAAGAGACCAATGCATCCACTCTTAAAGTGTCGTCAGAGGATCACTACATGCTGTCCAATCGGCTAGAACGTCCTCTAAAAAGAACAAATTTTCTTTGAAGCGTTATATAAAACCTAATTCTTAGAAAAGTAAGGCAAGACAAGCGAGACCGGCTACTTAGGCGGATGCACGGAGAATCCAAAAAAAAAGGAAACCCGTCAGAAAGCTAGACGAAGAATAATAGTTTTTTTTTTTTTTTTCTTTTTGGGAGAAAAACGCGGGAACGGAACACTCGCGTAACGACAAAAAAGAGATATGCACCAGAAGAGCGACAACAAAGAGTCGCTCGACCACCCATACACACCACGCCACAAAACAGACGATGGCGTCAAACAAATGGGAGGCGAGATCAATGGACCCGGATGACACCAATCCGCAATAGGCACGTGGCGAAAAGTACATAATATAACAAAAGTACTTAAAAACTTCAAATAATGTTCTAGATAAGGAAGAAGACCATCTAACGGAGACACCCATAGGAAGGTCGGAGAAGAGCGGGAGACTGAGTTCAAAAAGAAAAACGAGGCGCTCACACGCCGATATTCACAACAGCCACGTTAAAAGAACGGGTGGCTGGGTTGAAACTGGAAGAAAAACGTCGGAAAAAGGAATAATTCTTGGCCCAAAAAGGTAGGGGGCGCAAGTAATCTAAAGGCACCCAATTAACGCTAGGTCGTAAAAGGAGGCTTTAGGAGCGCAATATTTGATAATAATAATTTCAAAATCGCAAATAGGAACACGATCTCACCGAAATTCAGGAACGGTCGAATCAGACAGACTCGAAAAAGTCAGAATGTTAGATATATTGCCTTAGTGGTTATGCGCACTGTGTCAGCGGCTGAGGCAGGGTATTGGGAAGGGCACGGGAAGTAGGAATAATATAGTTTGAGATAGTCCTTTATTTGTAGTTCGGCTCTTAACATTGTTCTCGTAGAACAAAGCAAGGTAATGAAGAGGTCATGTGATTGTTGAAGTAAATTTTTATTCTATTTGTTTTTAAAATTTCATTAATGTATATTCTTTGTTTTTTGACTATTTTTTTTTTTTTCAATGGATCATTCGGTGCATTATTTCAATCATTAAACATTAAAATTATGAATTTTAATCATTAAAAGAGAAAATAATGAATACATTATGATTTTGGCTAAAAAAAACACTTTGCTGCCCATTTGTGGCATAACACTTACTAATTTGTCGCAATTTGGGGTCTGACGCGCAGATTATTAAAATTGTTACGTAATTTAGGAAACCGCGTACTGGGCATACAAAATTTGGTGCAAAAGTTTGAAGCGAGACTTGAAAGAAAATAGTCACACAGCTCGGCGATTCTTTTTCGGCGTTCCGAATTATCACGAAAAATGTTTTGAGGGAGTTGGATGAATGACCCCCCCTCCATTTCTTTATTAGGGTTACTATAAGGTAGTATTCATTTTTAACACAATTCATGCCACCTTTTGTGTAGTTTACTCATTTTTCTTACCCTTCAACTCCTTGTGCAGTGGTATATTTAAGTCGCTTTTGACCAACAAGCAAGATAAACCCAGAAATATTTTGTACTTAATTCTGGCAGTCGCAGCCTTCTTGATGAATAATCAGTCTCTTGCGTGTTGGGTACAATCGTTCCTACTAAGACATAATTGAAGATGACAATTTTAAACATCTGAATATATTTTATTTCTATAAATTATTATTGGGTTCGTCCTAATGAAACTCCCAACATGGAAAAGCAGACCAATTATCACTTTTCTAGAGCCCATATTCTAATCCTGTCTGGAATTGTGGTATCAGTCTGAGTTTGTACTCAATTTTGGCGAGAATGCAACGCTAGTTTGAATTCACAGCACACATTTCTATTGAAAGGGTCAGTGAAGCGCGAGTCGAAAGTACAAAATCAGGTCACAGTGATCGCAATCTGAATTAAAGACAGCAAGACTCATTTGTTGTGGCAATTTGCAAAGATCCTAAAACCAATTGTTATGGATATGGTAGTTGGACGTTTTTATGTAGTTCGCGGTCTTCTCTCGCTCTACACCCCGGCCTTGGCCCATATTTATGAAAGCTGTATGGTGTCAAAAACTTTTTAAAAAACAGATTTGGTTGTTCTTGAACCTGAAGCCTTACATACGAGCTGCTGACAAGCACACTTAACTACTGCATCGCAAACTGGATTCCATGTATTGTAGTTAATTTCTTTTATTATATGTTGTTTGAGTACCGTCGTTACCTTGTCACCCGGAAGACAACTTGATAAATTATAATAACTTCAGTAAACTGGTTAATATGACAAGGGGCTACTACAAAATATGATATGATTTTACCCCAACTCCTTTGGTTCTATGCTTAAATTCGAATTTTAATGGTTTGCAAACAATGCTCTGTATTCATCCAAGCGTAAACAAATAGCACACAGAAAAAATACAAGAAGATGCAAGATACATGTAATTACTCTTTCAGAATATGTACAATAATTTGGGGTTCGTTATTTTTCTTTCTTTTTAATGGTAGTTTTCTAGGTGGTTAGTTTTTTTTTTTTTACTCACTTGGTATAAGGATTGTTCTATAATCAGGGTATACCAATCTGTCTCACTGGACTAAAAAAAAAGTTTCATTTGTGTGTGTGTGTGTGTGTGTGTTGTAAACAAGTGAAATGATATTTCTGTTAAATTGTGAGGCATTAGGTCACATGCTTGTTTTTTTGTTGTTTTTTTTAAATAGAGGTTCAAATCTTTTATTACATATATTGTCAGTTGCTTAATTTTTTTTAAGGCAAATTTTTGACAGAAATGGATTTGACAAAATTAGAATGTGAACTGTCTGACAAATAAGTGGATGTGGACTAAGTAAACATTCTAAGTTTGTTCCATATATATACATGTACAAATGTTCTTATAGAAAAAAACAACATTGTAAATCCTATAATGTTTAACTACAAAAAACTGTATGTGCAAACATACCAATTTCGCAGAGGACATTTTTTTTTTTTTACAGATTTGGCAACTAATTTTTGGTTAATAGTCACAAAAAAAAAATATTTGCATCTATTGGGGTTTTTAGTTTTTAAATAATTGTATTTCAATAATCAATTCTGATTGGTAAAATAATGCCTAATGAGAATAATAAAGACACACAGGCTCAAAATTGGAAACAAAGTACATGTAAGACAGTAATTTTGACCCTAAAATGCTATTATAAGGTGATTTTTGAGAAGTGTATTTCATTAATTTATTTTTCTTTTATAGGTGGCTATATAACAGTGCCCAATAGCTTGCCATCAAAGATTGGAAATATTTATTCCCCATATTTCTTTTTATAACGCACAGAGGGCCATTTTTTAAATGATACACCCTGATTGCAAAACAACCCTATTGCAAAACAGCCCTATTGTATCTCCCGACAAAGTGTGATTGCCACTGAATTGCCACAGCAATTACTAAGTTATGCATCATAAGAAAGTCTTGCTAGTAAACTTTATGATTTTGTGATGGACAGAGAAACAGATGGACAGACGACAGAGGGAGAACAGACAGACAGATAGATACCATTTTGATCCCTTAGTCTCACCGTCTGGCAAGACAAAAAAGGAAATGGCTAATTTTGCAGATTTAATCCCCATTTTCCTTCCAAAATCAGGAAAAAATTGTTATGCCTGCCACATAATTGACTGAATATCAATTAGCAAACACTCACCTGTTTTTATAGGGTTGTTGACAGTAAAGTTGTAGATTCGAAAGCCATCTTTAGTTTCATTGCTTTCAATGTTGATTTCAAGTGCTAAAACAAGATTCGGGATGAGACAAAATATGTTATAAAGAGAAATACCTACATGTACAGCAGTTTGCTTCAATGGAAGTTTGAAAATTAGAGGGGCTGTAGCATCTTGCTAAAAATTGGTTAAAACTCTCAACAATTCAAAACTCAAATTTCCATTCAGAAAATTTTGGCAGCCACTAAAAGAAATTGCAACTCTCAACTCAACCCTATTCTGACTGCACTTTTGGAGAGGAGCTTTTGATTGGGGGGGGGGGAGTCTAGTTATGAACTTCAATCATTGTTTGAAAAGTGGCAGAGTAACATAGTAAACAATATTCATCATATTCATCCCACATGGTCCAATTCCATTTTGTCTACTAAACTTTTGATCTAAGAAGCACTTTACCTATTTACCATTCCGTATAATTCTCATTTCGTCTAATACCCAGTTTGTCTAATGTCCATTAAGGTCTATCATCTCTCGGTCAATTCCAGTAACTAACTGGTAATAGACAAAATATCCATTTGGGCATTAGACGTAAATGCAATTAGATCATTTAGCTTTTAGACGAATTGGCAATTAGACAAATCGCTCATTAGACCAAGTGAGATTTAGACCAATTATATATTAGACCAATCGAAAAATATTTACTAAATCAAATAGGTTCAGTGAATGTAGCATCAGACCAACTTCTATTAGACCAATTCAATTCAAATTTTATTTCGTCCAAAATCATATGCAATAAAAATGGAAATTTGACAAGGGATTTTCACATAAGATACAGCAAAAGAACATCAAATAGGTTTATAAAATTGGTACATTACTTACAAAATGAATACATGCATAGAAACAAGTCAACATAGAAATATCAAGTGAAATAGAATCGAAGGAAAGAAAGAAAGAAAGAAAGAGAGAGAGAGAAAAGAAATAAGAATAGATGCGAAAAAGAACAGGAAGATAAACTGGCATGCTACAATGACTGAAACGAAAAGAGAGGTAAAAGCAAAGCAAGAGAGTGGGGCCTTCAAGAGTTCCGTCGACGCGGACACGGGCAAGGCCCCAGATCCAGAGAGCGGAAGCCCGACACAAGTGGTTATGGCAGCGATGGCGGCCCTCTAAGGCGAGACGCCCGCAGCCCTCCCCAACCCCAGCTCCAGCTGACAGGCCGAAAACACCAAGCAGTGATAAATATCTAAATTCAGCCCGTCAGCCGGAACCTGAGGCAAGCAGAGCCCCGAGCACCAAGCGCGGATATAAACCGCTTCAATCAAACTAGATCGTTTTATATTTTATAAGTAAAAAGTCAAGAAAACATAAAGAAATTGACGTTTGTTTCATGATTTATTCGTCGCTACTCATGAGTCAAGTCATCAAATCAGTGTTTGATATTTGTAAATTGATTGTTCTCATATATTGGACTGGATAAAATATTGTACTCCGAAATGTATATTCACATTTTACACACTTACCATATCCACTGTGGCTTGCACAAGCCAATTCTTCTAGCTCCTCACGTGGATAAGCAATAGGACAAACTTCAGTGTTGCAATATGCTTTAAAAAGAAAAAAATATATAGAAATGAATAAGCACATGTACTACATTGCATGTATGCCATCTGCATCTGTCATCTAAATTTATCTTATTTATCAAATCGACACAATATTTGAACTACTTTACGGTTCAGTAGCGAATGATTGATATTCCATACTACATGTAGAACAGTCCAATTGACGTATTGATGAATATTTTTTTGGGGGGGAGGGGGTGAACAGATGTTGTTAAATTTATCCAAAACTTTAGTACTCAATAGTCAATATTCTATTCTAGCTAATTCACAGTGACAAGTTAAAATACAAATTATCAAAGAAAACTGATGCTTTAAAAAGTTGTATTACTCTTTATAGGTAGTCCTTTTTTTTATGGTTTCTACTGCAGATATTTCTGCGTTCTAATGGATCTTATTTTTCAAAGGTTATAAAGAATTTTATTTTCATCAACAGGCAACTAGATGAAGTAGATTAGTATGTGCGTTTACGGTTCTTTAATTGCAATGCATGATGGGACAGAAATCTATTCAAATCAGATGACTGCAACTCTCACCGCTACGCAATAATGTTAAGAAAGCAAGTTAAAATTTGATTTTCACCAATGCCCTACATCTATACACAAATCCTTTGTATTAAGAAAGATGTATTATTTAAATTGCTTGATATTTAATTAATAAACAAAATATTAAAAAAAGTGAATTTTTCATAGCATTTACAATATAATCGCACATAATTATGAGGTGATTTGACTAGTATTCCATCCCATCATGCATTGCGATGTAAGAAACGTAAAGGCATGTAATATATACTTACCAAGGGAACCAGAAGAACAAATGCATTCATTTTCTGAGCAAAGTGTCCTTAAGAGAGAACTTCCTGGGCCAGGCTTGTAGAATATTGTGCAAGATTGATCTACACCAAAAAAAAATATACAAGCAATGGTAATGGTTTTGTCTGTGGAACGTTTCTCCAACAAATTTTACACAAAGGGAAATTGACCATCCCTTCTGTGACCATTACTTACATGTTTTGTTTGACAGTTTTAATTGCTGTGATTCCTGGTTGTTTTCCTATTCCTATAAAGATCCAGACAATCTATTTTTTTTTTTGTATCACTTAGAAATAGGAAAAAATAGGATTTTCTATTTTAAAGAATACACTGTCCCCTATTTTCAAAAGGGGGAACTTTTCCCCCTCATTTCTAAATTTTCAATTTTCCTTAATTCCAACACTAGGCCTACATGTTTTCTTCAACGGGTCTGTATCATTAAAGATGGTACAAGTGGGAAGCATTATTTTATAGTATGAAGATTAATCACAAAGGCCGGGGTAGTGTTTGGAACAGTGTATTTCATTATATAATAATACTTATAAATAAAAACAGACTTTTCTTCTGTGGTATTTTCAACTCAAATGTAGCTGTAGATATTGAAACATGATTTTTTTTTATAATCAAGAGAATTTTAGACCTAAATGTCCATGGTATTGGGCAGAGGGAAGCCGTGCTACATGGACTAAGAAAAGGTTTTTGTAATTATGATTTTTTTTTTCCTTATCACACAAAGTTTAGCTCAACTTTTGCTTTACAAATCCAAATTATACAATAGAAAGTGTCTCAGGAAAAAGAATATTTCGGATTTAAGCTCATACCTACATGTATACCAGATACACATATAATTTGAACAGATATCTGACCTCAATTATTTTTTTAAAGTATAGTTTGTATTACGCATGAAAAATATAAGTAAGGATAGAATTACCTGGGTCATAATAGTCATAGACATGGACGGCCGCTGCTTGCACATTTCCTACAACCGCTTTAGGAGTTGCCGTAAATGTCAAACATAAATCTTCTTCTTTTGGGATCTAAGAGGTAGGTATCACAAATATTTAAAAAAATCCATCAAAAGCACGATAAACATTGGTTGCACTTACATGTAGAATGATCCATGAACATGGGAACTACATTACATTAAGTTATATTTTTCATTCCAATGTACAATGTAGATTCATAAATGTAAAACAAATTTTTTTTTATTCTTGAACTGCACAAATTGCGACCATGTTGATTGACTTTGTAACTTAATAATTCTGTGATGTAGACGGGAGCTTGACCATGAAGTGCTTTATATTAAGGATCTTGATTAAGGATCTTGAATGTTATCCTCTTTCGTATAGGTAGCCAATGTAAGTTCCTTAAAATGGGAGTGATCTGTGTATATTTTGTAGGGGAGGGTCCACGAGTCCTCGGTCCCACGAGTCCTCGGTCCCACGAGTCCTCGATCCCACGAGGCCGAGTGTTTTCCCACGAGTCCTCGGTCCCACGAGGCCGAATATTTTTCCCACGAGTCCTCGATCCCACGAGTCCTCGGTCCCACGAGGCCTTGATCCCACGAGGCCGAGTATTTTCTCATACCATATTTTCTCTAATCAGGATGTTTTTCAACATCGATGAAACATCTTGAAAAGTGTATTCGTCATTGTAAGCTGAATTATACTACATAAATTAATAGGCACTAGCATGACGAATGACGAATGTCGCGGAGACGGGTTTAAGACTGATTTGGGACTATGTCAAAAGTCGTCCCTAATTCTTCTCAGCAGTGGCGGGTCCAGGATTACAGGATATGGGGGGGGGCGCCACAAAAATTTTGGGTTTTAACATATACGGTCAATGAGTGGTTTTCAAATTATAGGGGGTCGCGTCCCCTGCCCCCCCTCGATCAACCATTGCGTCTCAGAGACGTCGCCGCGACAATAAAAACAAAAAAATTATAGGAGGCTTCTCATCGGAAAAGAATATCGGAGATGTCCCCGGGACAAGTGTCAAAACCTTCTCACAACTCGTCTAACATGTTTAAAAGTAGTCCTAATACCGTCTCAAATCGAATGAGATACCACCATTAGTTGCGAATATATTTTTAAAGATTTGCAGTTCTTTGGTTTTACATGAAAAATTAAGATTTACATCCTTGAGAAATCCTAATTACATCCTTATCAAATGATTTACATTTCATGA